>OY856410.1:701975905-702575905 GCA_963693085.1 Alisma plantago-aquatica | reverse complement strand
CATCATCAAGGTTGTGAAACTAAGATTTGGCACTATCTACCAAAGACGACGGGAACAACTTCAAGTAAATGACAGTCACTGGTACTCTGTCTATCTTGATCACATCACAACTTTTGACAAATTTACTGATATGCATCATAGGTTCTTCAGAATTGTGGCCATTAGGCCTGTGAATAGACTATTGAGACCAATCCTGGATCGATCTTGTTGCTGTTGATATTGATAACTTGTCTTTTGATTGGCCCTTTTTGAGTAGTAGAAGAAGTCTTGATCCTTTTCTAGACCATCTACTCTTCTGCCTCTGCTTGATCGCCCATTTTTGCTAATTTAGGTTCCTCATGTGGATTAGGTCCTTCATGCGGAAGTGTTGGTGGTGGGGTTTGGTTGAATATAGGGAAATGGAATCCAGAGAATACTAATAACTATGATCTAATCAGCTAGGATAGTGAAAATAATTGAAGTTGGTTTGATGCAATAAAAGCAAATGTAGAAACAAAACAAGATTAAAGAATGAGTAACTTAGATTTAAATGAATTCCTCAGGATAGTGGTTTCACCTCGGATAACACTACAATTAACTCTACACACTAACATCTATTACCCCTATCGCTGGATAAAGAGCTTGTAGTAAGAACTACCCACTCCCATAGTGTAGTTCACTACCTATTATAATGCAAATCCCATTTCCATAGTAATTAGTTAATTAATTAGGTGCTTTACGAGTAACCCATGGGTTTCTCCTCCCGTTTACGCTCCACATTTCACAAAGGAGGCAATAAACTGGTAAATCTATATTTTTCTAAATTTTAGCCTTTATCACAAAATGATTAAAGATCTAATAATCTATCTTTGGTGATCAAGAATAAATAGAACAAGACAATCACATAGATTTATATCTAGAAAATAGAGGGAAAATGATATTAATGCATAAAAGTTAGGTACAATGCATATCCAGGCTACTCTCAGATCCTAAGGAATCAAGGGGATTAGTCATGCATAGTTTTCATAGATGAATGCATAGAAAAGAAGGAGAAAAACATGGGAAACATTACAAAATCTAAAGTAACCCCTAGAGAATAGTTGATTTGGATGATCCCCTTCGACGTATGTGCAATCTGCTATTTTTCGGGTGCAGAACCACCCACCAAAGGTGCTCAGATTGTCCCGGTTGTAGATTTCGGTGTCGTGCTCTCCTCTCTTCCCTCTCTGGTGTTATGCAACAGAAAACGGATCAGTAATTAGGTCTGGTTGTACTCCCCTTAAGTCATAATAGCCACTTAGGGTGTGAAATAACATCATCCATTGGATTAAAGTGTTGCTTTTGGATTGCCTGATTAGGCAAACTCGGTAGTATCGACTGAGAAGTCGATAGTACAATGTATTTAGGTTGAACGTGTACTCTTGCAATGTCGGTATTGCTGAACTGTCTCAATAGTACTTAGTCTTTCGGTCGATCTAACTCTATCTCCATGATGCCATATCAGTAGTATCGAGTCTAGTGTGCTCAGTAGTACTGTGTTTTATGAATCACTTCTTGCTCCTCTCTGACCAGATTTAGTACTACCGAATTTTAGTGTTGGTAGTATCGAGTCTGGGTGAGTTATTGGTCTGCTACTGACGTGAATTTGATACCACTGACTTTTGATATCGGTAGTACCTAGTTTGTGAAACTTTGGTGTACCTAAAATAACACAAGAACATACATAAGCACTTGAGATGAACTTTAAACTATTTCAAGCAGTAAAAATCACATAATTTGATGCATTTAGATAGAACATGATATTGATAGAATTGCATGCCAAATAAATGACAAATCAATATATAAAACTAAGGAAAATATTCCTGTGAGAATGACTATAAACCTATGCATCAACTCTTCAACCTATCATCCTACTATTTTAGACGAGTAGTTCATTCATTCAAGACATTAGACCTAGTTAAATAGGATAAATTCCTTTGCGGTGAAACATGCATCTCATCAGGTGAAATGACCATCTCACTTTCCATACCAAGCGACTCGTTTTTTCACTCCAGCTAAAGGATGTCTCAAGATGGATCACGAAGTAGGTTCTTCAACTGTCTCTACAAGGGGAAGGTTCCAGCTAAGAAGACAGTCTCTTATGAGCCTTCTTGCTACTTCACCTTGGGCCTCAACATCCACATCTAGGAAAACACATTTGACTCAACCCGAGATAGCTGTGGAGATGTACCCTGACATCAAGGAAGTAGAGGAGCTCATCTGTGAGACTAAGGTAGGCTAGTCATCCTGACATGACCCAAACTCCAGCACACCTCACCCATGTCACATAGAACCAGCCCCTAGCAATTATGCCCAGTCTGTCGATGCTAATCATTACAAGAGATTCAACTTTATGGCCATAGTTGGCATCAAACTTCCTAGATGGGCATGCAGCAACACACCCAATTCCCTCCGCATCAGGGATGTCTTCTACGACATTCTATGGTGTAACCACATTCTTGTCATCCCCTATCACATCATCCTGGTGTTCAGAGATCTCACCCTTGAGTTCATGACAACCTTTTGTTGTTTCCACTGTTCTTGGGGGAAATCTAGCTACAAAGTCTACATTTTCAAAGAGGAGTTTGAGATCTCTGCTAGGAGGCTCACCTCCAATCTCCTGGATGGAAGAAATGATTATTGGCTATCTTGTTGTATGGAGTACCACCATGATGCCTACCCTGACAATTTAAACATGGAAAAATTATGAGCAAACATCATTAGACTTCCTCCCAAGCTACCTAGAGGCCCCAAGGCCTCTCGTATCAACAACCCAATACTTCATTATCTTCACCGTATGTTAGCCTACACTATCTTCAGTAGGAAAGGTACCCAAGGAACCTGACTCATCTCAAGGTTTAAACCATGTGGTGCCTTATGAACTAAGAGCCATTAAATTTTGGAAGTGACCTATTTGATCATCTCAGCTATCAGGTCAGTTGCACCACTTCTTGTTCCTTCTGTATCAGCCACACAATGACTTTTTTAACTCTCTTTTTGGGCTACACTCATATTTCCTTCCTATCATTGGAACTCAAGAATCACTCGACCTTTAGTACTTGAAGAGATGCAAGTTCCTCTATTTTGGTGCATGCGATGTCTATTTTCTACTATTTAAAGATACTTGGTCGTCCTTGAACTCCCCCGACACGCCAAGTTTGCAGCAGCAAATCTGGTCTTTATCTGACCAAACTATCATCACACATCTAATGATTCCTCTTGAGCACTCTGACTCAGAAACATCCTTGAGCCTACTACTCATAGGAGTGTCTCGTTGGAGGCACATGGTGATATGATTGACCTTCCTTCACCACCATTTTGGCAGTGCACTAGGAGGCACACTATAGAAAAGGAGGGCCCAATGAGCTCTATGAATTCTACAAGGTTTAGAGTCAGTTGGATGAGATCCAACATGAGTAGAAGTTCTAAGACCACCAACTCAACCAAATGTACCTCATGAACCTCTCCCTAGAGTCTTGGTAGGTGTATTGTGGCCACTTTGTCCCCAGCCACCAATATTATGAGGAGCATGGGACCCGTCAGGATTACCCTAACCCCAATTCCCCATATTGGGGGAATTACTACTACAACCTTGCATCCTCCTCCGCTCCTCCACCACCTTATTATCCACCACTACAGTGATCTTCTTCCCTCCATTTTGGATTTGGGATTTGCTAAGAAAAATTCTAAGTCCAGGGTGGAGGTGGGTGGTATGTAACAATTCCATCCCCTTTCTTCTTTTTTTAGCATTATGTTTTATCATTTAAATTGTTACATGTAGTTTGCTTTTGTTTTGATCCTTATCTTGAAAAGGTTGTCCTTTATCTAGCCGCCCAATATGAATAGATATGCATCGTTGTACCCTTTAAATTCAATAAATGTTTTTTTGCAACTTTTTAACAAATCACCTTGACTAAAAACACCATGTCAGTTAGGACCCCAAACTAGCATCACTCCTTGGAAATGTTGGCAAGTAGTATGAAATGGATAATAACCAAAGATGAATTTTATATATTTTAAAATGTATATTAACTTGTCATAAATCTTGTATAGTGTGCTGACAGAAAGAATCTATCTGATGCCATGATACTCCTAAAAGAAGTGAAAGTTTATAACCATAGGAACAACCATCCCCCACCTTATCTCTAAGAAAAAGCAAAAATACTACCTCAAGACAAACTCCAAGTCTAGGGTGGCATGCTCCCAATCTCAATTCTTCCATATTTCTCATATCTAATAGGAGTGCACCATAAAAAAATTCCATAGAGCACATGGAAAAATGTAGTCAATGTAACTATAGCCCACAAATAAATAAATATTGAGTCGAAGAGTGGAGGGTTCAACTTCTTTTGCACCTCCTTTGTCCTATTATTGTACAAAAACTCATGAAAAAGGAAAAAAAATGGGAGTGTCAAAGTAGAAGTGAGACAAAGTATGTTTCCTACAAGATCATGATTTAGAAAGAAGCTATGAAACTTGTTTTAATTGGGAATATAGAATTTTATTTAATGGGGGTTCTAGTAGATTTGATTTCTTGGACAAATAAGATGTTAAGGAACAAAGTGATGGATTTAAGAGTGAAGATAGACATGTTGCTAGTACAAATTGGAATATTTGTGATTTTATTGGATTGAGGACAAGCAAAGAATCAAGTCCAGCGTATTTTGATGAATGTATATTCATCTCATTTTTAGTACATCTTTCATAGTCCTTTAATTAGAATTTATCCCCTTTATGCTAATTTTCTAGAATAAATTACAAATGTTCACTTTTCAACCAATAATGCAATTTTTACAAACTTTCATTTATATTTTGCACTTTTTCCTTAACAGAAACATTGGACCACCTCGGTATGTGAGCGGATTGTCTCATGAACTGAGATGATTGTCTAATGAATAAAGGATGTCATTACTCAGAGCCCAGATGACTATTTCAGCCCTCAGCTCCACCCTTCACCCTGGCTATTTAACCAACCAAGACAAGCATTCACATCCTCCAAACCAATCGGCTTGTTTCGCCACCTGAGTGTCTCATCTCATCAAACAGTCATTTCAAGTTACGTCATGACCATGTTTTTTGCAAGTGACAACCCACCACCGTTCCCTAGTGTTTCCCTCATGGCTTGCTCGTCTTAGAGCCCAACCAGATGTTTCATGCTTCAAATGACTATTTTGGATTATGCAAAACTCGGTCAAAATTATCACCACTGCACACTGGGATTCTCCCTTAAGTTAGATGCCATCTGACTGTCTCATCCTTCAGACAGTCATTTCACAGTTACTTTAAGGCCAAGATTTGTTCAAACATTGTTGCCACCGACTCTAGGGTTTTTGTTTGATTCTGCACCCCTTTAGTCCTGAATGGATCAGTTCAGGCTACAAATGGGTCGGTTCATAGTGCACAGTCATGCTTTTTTAGCATTCGCCACCCTCATTCCACTCTTACTCTTTCTAGGGTTTCTTCCTTCCTCTATAAAAGGATGGTGACTCCACAAGAATAGGGATCCAACTTTTTGGTACTTGCAAATTTACTTTGAGCACTTGTTATTTCTTTCTTGCATGTGTAATCTTCTAGTTCTTCAATAAAGTTAGTTTTGTTCTCAAGATCTCCGTTTCTCATTCTATTTTTCTTGGTTTTCTTTGGTAGCAAGGAACTAAGGGATTTGGCCATTTAATTGCCACTATCTAAGGTCACTTTGAGGATTCTTCTTGTTTTATTCCATAGCTAGCTCCCTTTCTCCCTTTGTTCTCCTTTTAGCTATTATGGATCGTTAGTATTTTTTCATATCGAGGCATGCAGATCCTTTTAGCTATTATGGATCATTAGTAGTTTCTCATATCAAGGCATGCGGAGTAGCCCCATAGCCATGTATTGACATACATTGACTCTTTATATTATTTGTTTAGTCAAATGGTATTTGGTTTGGATAATCATCTGATTTAAATGAATTGATCTCTCTTTTTTGTTGATCGTTAGTGTTGGGGAATTTGATCACAAAACCCCAGGCTCAAAACAACCAACCAAATGCACATGGATCTAGATGAGACCTCAAAGGATCTTTGTTAGGTTGTTTGGGCTACGATCTGCGGCTCTAGGTCTAATGGATCCCCAAGGAGCTCAACTTTTTGTGAAAGCATTTGTCAATGTTTTTGCATACCTTCTTCTAACTAGTTTTTTCATATGAATTCCATCGATCTTGTTTCACTCCAGCCATGGTAGAAAAACCAATAACCTCTATATCCTTTATCCATTGATTCAATATCATTTCCTCAACCACTTATTTTTCAATCGCTCTTTTCTTACTTGCAATTTACTTCCAACGTTTAGATAATTCTTTCTTTATTTCTCTAAACCAAAACTATGTTTCTTTTGTCATTAGCATAACTTTTCTTTACTTTCTCTTAGAATAACTTCTATTTTATTGAAATTTTACTTCATTTTTATAGTGTAATCATCCATCAAACCAATGATGTTTCCTTCCTTTTTTATATAAGCAAAACCTTCCAAAAATATTGCAAATTAGTTTGGGTTCAAAAATCAATCTTAAATATGTTGTCCTGTGGGATCAACCCTTCTATACTAATAAACAACCTTAATTGGTAGATTTGTCGAAAAAATGTTAAACTCTAGGATGATCCCCTAGTGAATTGGTGTGCTAAATGACAAATATCATAGATGAAAAATAATTAGTTACATTCAATAAAAACCTAGAAAGTGGACAACCATTATTGAAATCAAGGATTATTTTAAGAAAGCCTGAAATGAAATTTCATGGTGCTTTTCTCGTAATGTGGACATAATAAAATGTTTTGTATAATGACTACATGAATCCAGATTTAATGCATGCTTTTGATTTTTCCATTATCAAGTACTTCAAATTTACTAAATTAATTATGCTGAAATTTGGATAATGTGTTGTGCATGATAAATGGGAATTTGTAGCTCAATGAAGTACAAATGTCCAATGAAGTAAGTGGAAAGAAACAACGAATACATTATGGTTAAAAAAAAAACTACTAGCCTTCAATTGTTCATGTTCACTAGTATAATTTAATTGGCAATTTCCAAGGGGAAGAGGTAACCCTAAACAAGGATTTTTCAACAAGTTATGCTTTGATATATGTTCATATAAAATACAAATGTTTCTACCATAAAAGACAAAAGTATATATCATGAGGAAAACATGATCCAATTTAAAATAAATGAGACTATACATCTTCTTTATAAGAAATGATTGTAGTTCTAAAAACTCAGAAGAATGGAAGTATAAATGAAACCTAAATGCACAAATTTCCCATTCTCATCCTAACATATTTTAAGCATACTAATTGATTGTAGTTCATAATTCTCTAGCATGTTATTCATGATAAACACGCACTGCAAGCTCAATGAAGCCAAAATATTCTAAGATTATAACCATATCATGACATAAATGGATGGAAACAACACATAAATTATGGTATAACAAAACATAAATTCAACTTTCACATTGTCCATGTTCATTATTAGAACATGATTGGTACTTTCCAATATCAAAAGGAAATCCTAAGAAAAACTTCACCAAGTTGTTCTTTGTATAGGTTCATAAAAAAGAATTCTTTTTGACAAAAAATACAACCTTCAGTGATAGTGTTGGTCAATCTAAAAAAATGGTCGCCATGCAACATTGGAATGTAGTTGGTGCATCATAGAGATCAAAGGGCATTCTTCTAAAGGCATAGGTCCTGAAGGGATACATAAAAGTGGTCTTTTCCTGGTCTTCTAGATGGTTTGGAATTTGGTCAAATCCTGAGTAACCATCTAGATAGAAAATATACTCCTGATGAGCTTGGCGTTCTAGGACCTGATCAAAGAAAGGTAAGGGGCAATGGTCCTTACGAGTAGCTTTGTTTGACTTCCTATAATCAATGCATATCATCCACTTAGTGACAATGTGAGTAGGGATAATTTCATTGTCTTCATTGCATACCACTGTGGTACCTCCCTTCTTGGGAACGACATGTATGCAACTCACCCATGGTGAGTTCAGATAGGATAGATGATGCCTGAAGTGAGCAACTTCATAACTTCAAGGTGGTCTTCTTTCATGTTTCAGTTCAGTTTACACTTGTGTTCTACAAATTTTTTGTGATTTTCTACCATTAGGGATCTTTTACATGCACATCATTTTACTCACCTCAATGAGATCTCTCATCTTATGGACTATGTCTCTTTTCCTTTGCTCTAGTTTGAATAATAGTTTATCTCTGTGCTCAAATGTTAGACACAAGTTGATTATCACTAGCAAGACCTTCATATCATGTTGGAATAAATACTTCAATCTTTCTAATAAAGGTTTCAACTTGGTATCATTTGATGTTTCATTCGGTTCCTCAATAAGGTAGACTACCTTAACTTCTTCAAATTCAACTTCTGGGTCTTCTTCTGCTGAATCAAGGAGGAATGTGCACTACTTACTTGTTCATGAATACACTCCACATAATTAGGATTAGTTAGAGTATTCATAAGAGGTTCATTAAATTCAGAATCTTCTTGTGTGAGGAGTGACATTTGTTCTATGCAATTTAACAAGAAAACTTCTTCTTGCATGGTCACCCTTTTTCTGGTGTCAACAACTCTAAATTCAATGGTTTCCTTTCCTAACATCATAAATGTGATTTATGGTTTGACATCAACCAATGCTCTTGCTATGGCAAGTAAATGTCGACCAAATATAAGAGGGTAGCTGAGATCTTCCTTCATGTCCATGACAAAAAAATCACATGGGGCATAAGAATCTCTACCCACTTTACTAGGACATCTTCAATGTTTCCCATTGGAATATTCCTTGAAGAGTCAACAAGCAATCTATAAGGAATAATATATATATATTGACCCTGAGGTTTTCAAATTCTTACTTGCATGTGGAGTCACCAATGTGCATGAAAATCCAAAAGAGCCTCAATCCAACTGCTTCTTAGGCATTTTATTCTGGATTATATTGGATGTTGTTCTGGAAAGCTATACTATCTCATATTCCTTATCTATGTACTTCCTTGTGAGGAGCATCTTTAAATTCTTTTACCATGCGAGTATCTTTGATAGGGCATCTAGTAATGGAATATACACATGAAGCTTTTTCATTACTTCCTTGAACTTCATGAAAGGAGTGTCAATCCGTGTCTTCCTCAAGCAGACTTCAATTAGATTATGAGGTTAGTAGAATAGTATAAATGGTTTGGTTGTACTTTTGTCTATGATAATTGATTCTTCTGAGATAAATGTCTATTTATCAGTGACTACAATATCTTGTACTTCTGCATTCAATGCCACTCCATCATATGATACTGACTTAGGTTCTTCTGAGTCTTGAATGCTTACAAAATTTTCCTCATCTATGTCAATCACATTGGTCTTGGTATATGCATTAGTAAAAACTCTCCCTGATCATGTTGCAATAGACATTAATTGTTCTTGATGCCTGGGATTATCTTTTAGTTGTCCTACAAATGCTCTTGAAGGTAGGCATAGATTTGTTGAAAGTAGAGCCAATTGAGATTTGATAGGTTTCTGATGAGTTTGTTGATTTGCAATCATTGTCTGTTGTGACTACAACATCTTCTCAATGGTTGATAGTTTATCCTTAGATGAAGGGGTGTTTCCATGTTACCCCTATAGTTATTGTTGTTTTGGGACATGTTTGGGATTCTAATACTGATTGTAACTTTTGTTCTAAAAGTTACCAATAAAATTTTCTTGATTTATAAATTTTTGTTATTGGTTGATCTAGAAATCTGGAGGAACTCATTGTTGATTTTGTCTTGCATGATCTATTGAGAGTTTTTTTACTCTTGTAGAAATTCCATATGGGAACTCATGATGGCTTCTAGCTTGACTGGGAGTATAATATCCATTTCTAGGGATAATATTAATGAAGTTGAGATATTCCATTTCATTTTTGTCTCCTTGAGCTAAAACATTGCTCATAACCACATAAAAAATAATATTACAACCCAAGGTTGAGTTGTCAATGCTCTTTCATTCTTCATGAAATTATGTTAGTGCCTTGACTTGCTATTGTTATCATGGTGAAGAATTTCTTATTTCAAACAAATTGAAAGATGACTTAAGATTATATTGCTTAAGTTCAATTAGTTTTAGAGACCCAACAATAGATTTCAGCACAAAACTACTTTCTATCGTAGCTACTTTCAACACTCCCTTTCCTACACATATGCCCTAATTGGCTTGATTTCCCGCTCCAAGGGTTAATACCTTCCATGCACTATTATAACTTTGCGTATGAAGTTTACTCTCTATTTCATACCATTGTCTACACCTCTATAGAAGAACTCGATGAGCTGATATTTAGAGATACCATGGTATGGACACTTTCATAGAAGCTTGTTGTATCTCTTCCACACATCTTCTAGATTTTCACTAGGGACTTGTTTGAAATGTGTAATCTAGCCCCTAATGGTGTATGTGAGGGAAGGAGGATAGAATTTCTCAAGGAATTTGTTTTGAACCTAATCCCATGCGGTGATAAGGTCACTTGATAGGGCATTGTCCATCCTACTTGATCATGCCACATAGATCAATAATCTTTAGGGTGCGTGATTGACAATCCTCTCTTCGTTTGCCCAAGAAGGGGCTATTTTGTAGAAGTGTGATCTAATATGCCCTAATTTCAAAGTTATGAACATCCATGGGATGGAATTTCACTAGATGTCTAATTCTGAATGCCTTAGGCATGGAGAACTCCCTAAGCTCATTCTATCACTCAGACTCTCGTGCAGTAGCTTCCTTCTTGAATATCAACATGTGCTTCTTGTATAATCTTTTCTCTCTGTGCTCCAATGGCCAGCTTCACCCTTTGGGTGACTTCTTCCTTAGCCAGTCTCTCTTGTCTCTCTCTTATCTGACAATGAAAGGTGAGTTATATTTTAGGGTCAAACCTTGTTGCAAGATCGATTATGTTAAAGCAGCACATGCACTAGTTTTAGGGTACTTGAGGTGGAAGGATCTTTGACAAGTCAAGTGGGTGTAAATGGATTAAGTTCAAGTGCATATTTAATAGTATCAATGATAAAAGTAAAATCTTAAATTAGTCTTAATAGAACTACATTAACTAGATGATAATGTTGTCACCGACGATGGGGCCAGAATTTGACGTGGGTTTTATTGCACTAACAAATTTACCTAGTTTTAAAATCCCTAATTTTTTTACCAAAACAACATTCAATAATGCCACCCACAAGTGAACGGTCATATATAGTATAGTTAAGGATCAAATCCAAAGTGAACTTTTTTAATAACCTTACCAATTTGTATCCAGTTGAACTAAGTCTAATATTTAATATAAAAGTTGAATTGTGTTGATTAAACTAATTACAAGTAAAGTAAAAGAGAAGATTTAAAATATGGTCTGCATTAATGATGGAAATCCCTAGGGTAGATTTTTAGTTCACCACCTCTACACATTAAAACAATCCATAACACGTCCAGGCTTGATAAAACCATTAAAATAGAGTAAAAACAAGATCCACCTTCTTGGTGTGATAAATTGTGTATATATATCTATGAGGTCCATGTCTCGTTACCCAATGGTCATGCACCAACAACTATGGAGACGTCCCTTTTAAAGTTCTCATCTAGGCATCAACCAAGTCAATCTATATTTAAATCCTATGTATTGAAGTTCTCATAACATAGGAATATTATAGATCATGTAGAGTAGGTGATCAATCCACCAAACATGCATAAAACAATTAACATTGAATTGAAATAGTTATAAACAAGCCATGGAACATTAAGAAATGGATGTACTTGAATAGGTAGTGTGCATAATCATGAAGTAAGAAACTACTTTCTTATCATGGAAAGATTAGAAGAAATCATGAAGTAAGAAGAATCGGCCATGGTCATGGCAAAGAATAAGATCACAACTTGGTGGAACAAAAATCTTCTATTGAGTGAAGATCTTAATGAACTAAAGAGGGAAATAGCACTGTCAATAGGCATTGATAGGAATTATTTCCTCTTCAATCATTCATTCATGGGCTCTAGTCAATGGAGAAGAAGGATCTGGTGAACAACATGTGATAACTGATGGCAACGAGCTCCTTGGAAGTAACAATATAGTGAGGTGGAAGCCACGATGATGTTGAGGCAGATGCAACGACATGAAGTAGTTAGACTATCATCATGGGTAGTAATAATATATATCAACGTTGTATTTGAGAGGAGGAAATCCCTCTAATCCTAGAACAATGCCACTCTGGCCCATCTAAAGGATAGATGAGTTATAATAAGACTGACTAAAGGCTCTACAATGGGGATATTTTTGCTAACAATATGCAAGGATTCTTACAATTTCATTTTTTTTCCTATGAAAATGTCAAAGGTTTGGAAGTATCACCATTAGAGAGGAAATTCCCTTCAAGATTTGGCAAGAAATAGATCTTTGATTTTTGGGGTGTAGACTACATGGGTCCATTCCACAATTCATATGGCTTATATTACATCTAGGTAATAGTTGACTATGTCTCTAAATAGGTGGAAGTTATACCGTCTGTGACAAGTGATTCAAACAATATTATGAGGTTGTTTTGAAATACCATCTTCCTCCATTTTAAAGTCCCCCTCACTGTCATATTTGATAGAGGTACTCACTTTTTAGAGAGAAGTTTTGAAGAGTTTTTTTAGGAAATATGACACATATCATAAAGTGTCCTCTCCCTATCATCCATAAACAAGTGGGAAAGTAGAGGTGTCTAATCACCAACTCAAAGCCATTTTGGAGAAAATTATAGGTTGAAATCTTAAGGATTGGTCCAACAAAATCAATGATGATCTTTGGGCTTATAGGATAACCTTGAAGACTCCCCTAGGAAGCACACCTTTTAGGATGACTTATTGAAATTTATGCACCTCCTTGTTGAATTGGAACATAAAGCATGATGGGCTATGAAGGAACTGAATTTTTTATATGAAGAAAATGGTCAAAATAGACGACTAAAACTTCAAGATCTTAAAGAACTCAAAATGATCATGTATGAGAATGCATGGATCTATAGATTATGATAAAAAAATATGGTGTGAAATTCATCTATTTCAAAGATAAGATTCCCATCCACGCCTATCTACTTACAATTCCAACATTGCAATTTTGATCAAATTTTTAACAATTTTCAATTTTAAAGTAGACTTGCATAGATATCTGATGAAATCTTCATGCTTCTCATACAATCATAGCCATTAACTACTCATCCACTTCTTTTTCCATGCATTTTTGCATAATTATACCCTCCTTATTCGAAGCAAAGCCTCAATAGTAACAACTTTTGAAACTAACCAATTGCTAGAAATCACCTTATGAGGCTTATGAATCCTAACATAATGTTTTTCAGAAAAAGATGGCAAGTATATTTGGAATTGAGAGGGATCAAACACATCATACTTTCTACAACTAGTGGAACAATTCCATGGAATCACCACTCAATCCCCATCAGGTAATTATTTGGGTAGAGTATAACAAGGAGAATGAAGTGGCACATTGAATTGTAAATTGAGTTAAATTATGATATTAACTATCTTCTACACTTATTGTACCATCTTTTCACCCTTCTACTGACCAAAAAGAAACAAAAAGACACAAAATAGTGTTTGTAATGTCCCATGATTTTAGGCCTAGAATAAAGTGGTCTTAAAAGGTATGGTTGGACTACCCATATCACCGAGGTGCACCTCCTTTTCATGGAGCCCATCACTAAAGAACTATGTGGTTAAGCATGCTCATCCTAGATTAGTACTGGGATGGGTGACCAATTAGGAAGTTTATCCTAGCTTGTGCTTGAGTGAAGACAGAGAGCATAGTTAAGTCCAGTGGTGGTTTGTGGGACCAATCATCATTCCTAAAACTCTACTAGATCCTTGGGTAGTGGACACAGGTGTTACAAATGGTATCAGAGCCAATTCCCCTCCAGTAGATGGGGCCCAGTTGGGTCTGTAGCATGCCAATCTTTAAGTGGTATGGTCCAGGCATGTTAAAATGGGTATCCTAGTTGATGGAGCCACCTTTGCAATGGAAATTGTGGTCACTAGCTGGGTGTACATGGGACATTTGGGTCTTCACTAAAATGGGGATAGATTATGAGGCCATACAGTTGATCCTTGATGAGGACGTCAAGATTCTAATTGGGGGATTTTGTAACGTCCTAAGATTTTAGGCCTCAAATAAAGTGATCTTAAAAGGAATGATTGGACTAACCATATCACCAAGGTTTACCTCAATTATAGGGAGCTCATCACTAAACAACTCTATGGTTAAGCACGCTCAACCTAGAGTAGTACTAGGATGGGTGACCAGTCAGAAAGTTTATCCTAGCTTTTGCATTAGTGAGGACAAAACACATAGTTAAGGCTAGTGATGGTCTATGGGGACAGTCATCATTCCTAAAACTCTGCTAGAGGCTTGGGTAGTGGTCTTGGGCATAGTATGACAAGGAGAATGACATGGTGTAATAAATTGTAAATTGAGTCACATTATGATCTTAACTCTATTCTACACTTCTTCTACCATCTTTATTCCCTTCTACCCACCAAAATGAAAAAAAAAGCCACAAAATAGTGCCAAACTATATGTTTGGGGTGGCACACCCCCTATCTCTATCTGCTTCTTCCATACCCCTCAATGTGTAACATGGGTGTACCACCAAAAGCTAAGAAAAGATGTCAATGTGCATACTAATGAAGAATGTAATCAATGTAGTTGCGCTATAAAATAATATCTCGAGTTGAATAGAGAAAAGATTTATTACTTCCTTCCATACCTTCATGCATTCCCTTTTTCCACCTATAGGCACAATAAATGCCTTAGTTTTACAACTCTTTTAAAAAACACCAGTGTTAGATCAAATGCAACTTGTTTCTGTATGGGTACCTCTGGACTCTCATGAAGGTCTTAGACATGCATGATTTTAGAAATAGTGGGGAGGAAGTGTTTTTGTGAAGAAAATTGGTAACAAAGATGTTGTAATATGTGTTTAGTGATATGAGGAAGTTGAGATACCCAACCATACTTGATAGAAAAAGAAACTAAAATGATGTGAAGATGAGGCAATCACAAAAGTGGAAAGTACTTATTGGCAACTTCTTTAGATTTTGTGTTACTCAAGGACGAGAAACATTTAAGTATGTAGTGCATATTCATCCTAGTTCAGTCGTATCCTAAGTTGAATCTTACATTTATATTCCTTGAATTACCTTTACTTTTTCTCCGATATAGTTTTACTTAGTTTCAGATAAGATAATTAAATTGTTTATAAAATCTATGGACTTCCATGATGGATTTATCTTCACACCAGGTGCACAAGATGATCAACCCACTATGGCAGAAGAATATGTAGAAAATCCATTAGTTTCACCATATGAAAGGGGAACCATCAACCCTTGGTTCTCTCAGCATGAAGTTTGATGGAACTTAACCTCATGTTGGTGACCCATCAGTTGACAAAAACAAGTGGCATTTCTTGATCCACCTATAAATGAGAGGTGGTCCCTCTCCTATTGAAGGATTTCAAACTAGGTTGTGGCCTCACCTAACGATGGCCCATGAACCCTGATAGACTGAAGAATGATGGTGGGGATATTCCCTATCAACTAATGGCTTGACTGGATGTGCTTCAACTAAAGGAACGGTGAGTACCCAACCTTTCAATGAAATCACTAACTTCAACATGCTGAAGGTTGTACCTTCAGTTTCCAAAGGAGTGTTAGACTCCCACAAATTGAAGGATGATCTACCGACCTCGCCTATGATGGCTAGGTAGATCATCATCCTTTGATAGACCAGTCAGGGAGCTTCCTTCTGAAGGAAAGTATACTTCTCACCCATCTTACATATCCATCAAATGTGTATCCCAAGGTACATGCCTAGACTTCCTAGGGTTGCAAGAAAAAGAAGATCCACAGGCACTTCACCCACAACCATAAATAGATGATACCCCAAATTGAAGAGGTTGCACCACTTCATTCTCGCTACTAGATTGTTGCTCTATGCACAACCAAGTACAACCATCAATTGACACTTTTTCCATCAGTTCGTGGCACCTAGGAGGATAGTCCAACTGCTTGGTGTTGCCACTTTGTGTAATCAACATCATGGCTTCCACCTGACAACACTGAGAAGCTACTAATTTGTCTAAGAAGCTAGTTGTCATCGCTTGTCACCTGTCATTCACCTGCTCCTTCTTCACCAAAAACTAGAGACTAGGAACAAAGGATTGAAGAGGAAATCATTCCCATTGACACTTGCAATTGGTGTTATTTCCCTCTTTGGTTGAGTTAGCCTCTTCGTTGAGTAGAAGATTGTCATCCACGAAGCTGCAGTCTTCTTGTTTGCCATGACCATGGCCGATTCTTCTTCCTTCATTGTTTCTTCTTATCTTTAAGCGATGAGTGAGTATTCCCTTTTACTGGGGTGTGGGGATGAATCCCACTACTTGTTCTTGCATATTCATTTTTTAATGTTCCATGGCTTGTATATAACTCTTTGAATTCAATGTTAATTATTTTATGCATGTTTTGTGGATTAGTCACCTATTATACATGATCTATTATATTCCTATGTTACAAGAGCTTCAAGGATTTGAATATCGATCAACTTGGTTTATGCCTTGGTGAGAACTTCTGAAGGGATATCTCTGGTGTAATAGGTACTTGATCCATGGGTAATGAAACATCAATATCATGGAGATACTTTTGTGATTTCTCACATCTAATGGGTGGAAATTTATTTTGCTCCATTTGAATAGTTTCGTCAAGCCTAGACGTGTATAGATGTGTTTGAGTGGGTAGTGGTGGTAAAACATGATTCCACCCTAGATATTTCCATCATTAATGCAGACCCTATTTTATTTCTTATCTTTCAGTGTAGTTGCATTTAGTTTAATAAACCCAATTCAACTTTTAAGTTCGAAATATTATTCTTAGTGCAACTAAATATAAACTGGTAAGGTTCTTTAAAATGTTGTCACTTGGGATTATATTTTGATAAGTCTCATCCTCTTGTGAGTGGCATTATTGCATGTTGTTTTGGTAAAAACTTGGGTTTTCAACCCAAGGTAAATTTGTTAATGCAGTAAACCCACATCACAATTTATCTTAAGCAATGGGTTTGATTAGTTCAAAGTGTTGACAAAAAAATGGAATTCTTGTGTAGTGATATATACAAGATTTTGTTGGTAAGGTATTCCCAAAGAGCCAATCATGTGATGATTGAAATGGCATAAACCATAAGATTTGATTAATACTTATAAAGGCAAGCTTCCAATTCATTATGTTTCACTCAATTATGAGATAATGAGGAAATATTATGAATGTTTAGAGAATAATATTACTCAATGGTGTATATCTTCAAGTATTAGCCTTGGGGAAATGAGATCATACATATGTTAAGAGTACATATACTTATTCTGATTATGTCCCTAGTCAGTTGTTACTGTGTAAGGTAGATAGACACTTAAACCATAAGACTGGAGTGTGAGTTGGTTGATGGCAGAATCTCATTAGTCATGATATGGCAATATCAAAACAAGCACACCGATACATTATAGAGAACATTGTATCAAATAGACCCACCTTGAGAGTGACACAAGGAAACCATAATTGGTGGTCATAGTCATCTCTCATAGTAAAGGTGGTGATTGTGATTCTTAGACTTAAAATCATTATAGTCATCACATGTCATTGGGTATGCTTTGACATCATCAAACACAGTCCTAAAAGATGGGTTGTTATTAAGGTGATGATTGAGTGACTTTGACACATGGGAATTGACTATGAGTGATATATATATGGGATTTGTCCCTCCTACTAGAGAATGATATCCTGGCCACTTGATAAGCGAGACTGTGAAATGCATGTGCATGCACATGTGAATCAATATATGATATTGAGGTCACATTATCTCAAACAGTTTTCTCTTGATTCAAAGAACATGGACTAAACATTGAAATGATGACAATTTCACGTGTCAAGTTTATTATAGGTATCAAAGACAAAGAAATTATAACATTTGAGATGAAAACCCATTAAAAATCACTCTACTAGGGTTTCCCATGTGCGGCAGTGCTCTGGGGGGCCGAGGAGGCCGTGGAGGTAGGGGAAGATTTGGAGGCACACGGCCACCGAATGGTAATATTACATAAGACAGGGTACGAAGTGATGGAAGGTGTGGATAGTGAGGAAGAAATAAAGGAGAGTGCGGGGTATATGACACTATAATCAGACATGGAGCCTGGAGGGACGGCAGGGGTAGATGCTACAGGTGCCCATAAATTCAAGGAAGGAGGTGGTGTTGGGGCTGAAGATCAGAGTAATAATCCTTTACTCATAACAGCGGCAGTGAACAAAAGCCATACACAACAGGAGATTTTGAAAAGGTTGGGAATGACATTTAACTACAAGACCAGAGAAGAGAAAAAGGCAACAAGGAGGCCTTGGAAGGAAACACGACTAAGGTAGGGGAGACATCAACGGCCACCGCCATGGAGGATTTTCTTGTACTTCATGATAGGGCACCGACAACGACTCAGGGGACCGGGAATGAAACAAGGAAGATCGTCTCCTATAAGGACATTATAGGGGATGAAGAGAAGACTGGGAAACTTCGACTGGGAAACTTCAGTTTCTTGGGTTTGATGACCCTAACATTAGACTATATAGGAAGGACATGAAAACGAGCATGGTGGATGGCACACCAAAATTTGAAATCGTGGGAAGCAGGTTCGAAGAACTGGTTAAACCTTGGATGTATGCGGTGGTAGTTAAAGTCATTGCAAGGAGTATTGGATTCATGACATTGCAGGATAGAATATGAATGATGTGGAGGCCGCAGGGTGCTTTTCGCCTCATTGACCTAGAAGACAACTATTTCATCATACAGTTGACAAGGGAAGATGACTACTTAACTGCTTTGATGGGAGGACCATTGCCACTAATGGGTTCGTACCTAAGTGTACAACCATGGGACAGATCCTTTACACTATCCTCTGCAAACCCGAAGTTCATGGTTATTTGGATCAAGATTCCAAGGCTACCGATATTTCTCTACCATAACTAATTTCTGGAGGAGGTGGGGGATGTGATAGGGATGATGATCAAAGTTGACATGAACACAGATCAGAAGAAAAGATGGAAGTTTGCAAGAATTGCGGTAAGACTTGACACTAATAAACTGTTGGTACCAGATATTATTGTGTAAGGAGAAAAATACAGCGTGGAGTATGAAAACCTTACGAGCATATGCATGTTTTGTGGTAGAATCGAACACGTGGAGGAGGCATGCAATGAAAGGATGGCAGCCATTGAAGCGCATACGAGGGTATGGAAGAAAGTGGAAGGAACGGAGGTCTAGCCTAACCCACTAGGAAAATTCACAGAGTCCTTACATGCAAAGTCGTTTGCGAGACGACTAAGGAAGGAGGATTTTTAGGGGAAGAAAAAGGGGGTTTCCATCCATAACAAGTATGGACATTTGGAAGTAATGGAGGAACCAGTAGCGGAAGAGGCAGTGACGGAACCAAGACCAAAACTCGGGTACAAGTGGAGATAGTGGAAAGCAGCGAACAAGAAGAAGAGGCCAGCGGAAGAGTCTAGCCAGCCGACGGCCAATGTAGATCGCCAAAAGGAGAGGTAGATAGGTCCCGAGAAGAGCACGTAGAAACACCAGACAGTCGCAATTGATGGGGAGGACACGATCGTAATTTCGGAGGATGAGGCGGGGGGGTATTGAAGGACTGAAATTCACTATGGGTGGCATGCAAAAGAAGCTTGGTACAGCAGGCAGTCCAAGTAAATCACTTCTATTTGGATCTTCGGTAGGAGTCCATCTCAGGAACCAAAAGATCCTAAACTCCAAGGACCTTACAAAGAATGGTCCAAGGAAGAATAACAGACGAGTAGGCGATGTAACAAAGTCGACTGAATCGGGTGAAGAAGACTCGAGCACATCTGTTATGGTTACTTAATGATAGTGGCAACCTGGAATATACATGGTATCTATGGGAAAGATACCCAAAACACGGGACACAATCTTACTAGGCTTCACAAAATCGATGTTTTAGCCATTCTTGAATCGAGAACAAGTGGAGATAACGCTGACAGAATAGTGAAGACATTAAGATATGATAGATCCTATCGAGTGGAAGCTACTGGTTTCTCAGGAGGAATCTGGGTGATGTGGAAACACAGGGTAGTGGAGATGGAGATCATGGCTAGTCATAAATAGGTTTTTCACTGTTGAGTTAATGGAAAGGAAAATCTAAGATTCATTTATGTGAGCACTAAACAAGCAGGGAGAAGGCTACTATGGGGGCATCTTCACACCATAGAGACAGTGACAGAAGGTCCATGGCTTGTGGCGGGCGACTTTAATGTTGTGTTGAGAGAAGATGAGAAGGTGGAAGGCCAACCTATTACAATAAGTAGTTCCAGAGAGTTTGCATAGGGGCTGATGGAGGCAGGCCTGAAGGATCTGGGGGCGTCAGGATCAAAAATGACGTTTAGAAGGGGATGGTTGACAGAATACCTTGACATGGCAGTGGAAAATCAAGAGTGGGCATAAGCCTATCCATCGACGACAGTGAGGGTGCTGGCTCGTGTCAATTTGGGCCATGCCCCAATCCTCATCACAAAGAAGGAGAGAACTAGATGTACAGTCCACATACCCAAAACAAGCATAGTGTGGAATAGTAGGGAATCATTCTAAGAGTTTCTACAACACAATTGGGAAAATCAACTGCCTTATCATAAGGCAGTGGAAAAACTAATGAGGAATTTGATCAAGTGGGACAATGAGGAAAGAAGGAAAACATGTTGAAAAAGAACCAAAATCTTGATGGAGATTGGCCAGCTTTAGGAGTCATGTATAGGGATGGGATATTCGGACAAAGAAGAAAGGATAATGGCAATGCAAAATGAATACAATGAGATACTACAAATTGAAATAGAGGAATGGAGACAAAAAGCTCGTTGTGATTGGATGAAGGAAGGGGATGCCAAGACAAAGTTCTTTTAGGTGTTAGTCAGGGTAAGGAGGCAAAGGAATACCATCACAAAGGTCAAGAATGGCGAAGGTGAATGGGTGGAGGATGAAGTAGGTGTGAAGATAGTGGTGCAGGAGTTCTTCCTTGATTTGTTTACCAAAGAGAATCGACGGGCGAATAGGGAGGGTTGTTCTGAATACATATGCCATTTTCTCTCACTTGAGGAGGAGGCAAGAATGAGCATGGGACACATACCAAGTGAGGAGGAGATCAGAGGAATTCTGATGAAAATGAACCCTATGAAAGCCCCTGGGCCGGACGGGGTGGACGTTGGGTTTCTACAGAGAAACTGGAACCATCTCGGCTGCTCAATTTCACTAATGATAGCTAGTTGTTTTGTTGGGTACCCAATCGAAGACATCATGGAAAAAAATTTCTTGGTGTTGATCCCAAAGATGTCGACTCCCGAGAGTTTCAACAACCTACGACTGGTTGCTTTGAACAATGTAGGGATGAAACTACTATCCAAAGTCATCGTGGAAAGAATCAAGCCATATCTTCTGGATTGGATTTCCCCGGCTCAAAGCAACTTCATCCTTGGTAGAAGGATAATGGACAACATTATACTGGTACAAGAACTGATACACTCCATGAGAATAAGGATGGGGAAGAAAGTGGCCATGGCGATGAAAATAGATCTCTCAAAAGCATATGATAGGATGGACTGGGATTGTATTTCGAACACTCTTTATACGACTGCTATACCACATAATTTGATTAGGTTAATCATGAACATCATCACGGCAGGGGAGATCTCGATCACCTAGAATGGA
Organism: Alisma plantago-aquatica; assembly: GCA_963693085.1. Classification (NCBI taxonomy): domain Eukaryota; kingdom Viridiplantae; phylum Streptophyta; class Magnoliopsida; order Alismatales; family Alismataceae; genus Alisma; species Alisma plantago-aquatica. Next base: position 702,554,025 of record OY856410.1, on the reverse strand, counting down.
GAAAATTTGAGACCATTCAAAGCATCACATGGGGTTAGACATGGTGATCCATTATCGCCATACATCTTTGTGCTTTGTTTGGATAGACTGAGTCAGGCAATAGCCAAAGAGGAAGTTTCAGGAAGAAGGATACCTTTTCATGCTACTAGAAGGGGCATTGGCATTTCTCATATTTTCTTTGCTGATGACCTGATATTGTTTGGAGAAGCCACTGAATGATAGGAGCACACCATGACAAGAGTTCTCAGAAAGTTCGAACGTGCTTCCGGACAAGCACTAGCTAAGGAAAAATTGACAATTTTTTTCTCCAAAAACATAGGGAACCCATCTAGAAAGGCGATAGTTAGAATTACAGGCATTAAGCAAACAAGTAATTTAGGGAAGCACTTGGGGGTTCCAATTATACATGAATGATCTACAAAAGATCTATATCTAGACATCATCAATAAAGTGGAAGCCAAGATCTCCTCATGGGTGAATAAATTGTTGTCACTAGTAGGTAGAGTGACGATGATCAAGACAGTTCTTAATACCATGCCTATCTACATGATGCAGACAACATGTCTTCCGTTGGCGGTGTGCGACAACATTAACCAGGTGGTCAGAACTTTCATATGGAAGGGGGCATCACGACAACAAGGAACCCACCTCGTGGCATGGAGCAAAGTGATAGCAAGGAAAGATGAAGGAGGACTGGATATTAAATCATCTAGGATCCAAAATGAAGCTTTACTATAGAAACCTAGCTGGGAGTTCATGACTAATCGTACAACATCATGGAAGGTAGTTATGAAGGAAATATATATGCATAAAATGAACCTGGGTTTGTCCTGTGCATCACATTTGTGGAGGGTGATAACTAGGCTATAAGAAACACTACACCTGGATGTGGGGAAGATCATTTTATCTGGGACAAACATGAATGTATGGAATGAGAAGTGGGTAAATGGAAATAGTAAACTACTATTGAAAGAACACGCGGTGATTCTGGATGAGCTCAAGGATCTTACTGTAAGCTCGATGGTGGATCTTAGTGTCAAGTGGGACACCAGTTTCATGAGGACGTGGCTCAAGGAGGAGTATGTGGAAAGTATTATGGACATGCCGCCGCCGGACCCTATAGCAGGGACTGATGAGGTCATTTACCTGAGGTACACTAAAGGGAGATTCACAGTAGGGGGCATACCACAACCTGTAGAAGACAAGCTCTATGAGAACATATGGATGATGGCAGACTTTGTGGAAGATGGAGGTACCCCAATGCGTCAAGATACTGATGTGGACGGCCTTACAAGGAGGTATCATGACAAACGAAGCGAGAATAAGGAGGGGCTTCACTAAGGATGACCAATACCCGTGATGCAGGAACGGGGTGGAAATAATGATGCACACCTTTATAACTTGTGCTAAAATTAGAATGGTATGGGATCACATACAAACTGCAACCAATACCGAAATGCATCAGACACAACATTTTGGTAACTAGATTAATCTAAACCTGAGGAAGAAGAAACAAAATGGGGAGTGGAATGTTTGGCTTGCCATAGCTATATGGAAGATCTTGCTGGACATATGCAATGGAGTGTTCCAAAATAGATGGTCAGAAGAAGAGTGTCTGATTGCAACTATCTGACATGAGGTACGATTATGCAATCTTGCCTTCAACAAGGGAAACAAGGAAATCATAGGAGTGGCAAATATAAACCAATTATGGGAAAATCCATTCAGGGGATAGGTGAAACTAAATGTTGATGATGCAGTGAAAATAAGAAAGCAAACCATGGCTACGAGCTTCAATATATGAGACTGTGAAGGGAACTAGAAGAGGGGCAGCTATGATAGAGGGTCTGTGATGGACACTTTGCAAGATGAGATACGGGTGATTAGAATTGGACTCGAGGAATGTCAGTAGGGCTTCAACAATATCTTGGTGGAATCAGACAATGAAAATGCAATCAAGATGATAGAGCAGTGGATGGACATCCCAGCAAAGTACAGAGCAGAATGCAATCTCATCCGGAAGATTAGGTCATCATTTGATGTCTTAGTGTTTGAGTTTAGAAGAAGGTCATGTAATAAAGTGGTGTATGTCATTGCTAGATGGAGTCTTTGCCAAGAAGGTCGTAGGGGTAGGTGGACTCAATGTCTAGCTTTCCTCACTGAACTGGTGAGGGAGAAAGCTACACTGAACCACAATCGTTGCCTGAGTCTGAATGTACTTGTACTGGGTAAATAGAATGAGTAATATATTTCTCAGGTTTTGAAAAAAAAAGACAAAGGAATTATACAATCATTGCAACACCTTACACATAGTGTAGGTTGAAATTGTTCTCCAACTTTCCATTCACTTGGGAGCACTGATATGCAACTAGGAACCTCTCCTTTCTTGTGATGTTATATGCTAGTTATGTACATTCACTACCAACATTATATGGGACATATAGGGTCACACACATAGAAACTCATCTAGAATATCAGTTTAATCTTGAATGATGATTGGATAGATTACTAAAGTATTTAGGTATTCAATTCATGCAATAGATACAACATAATGGCTAACTGAACTGCTAAATGACCATCTCACTAGGCGGGACGGCCATTTGGGAAGCCAGATGATTGTCTCATGTGGTGAGACAATCGTTTCAGTTGTCAGGATGATTAGAGTTTGAATTGGCTAAGTTCTACCCAAATTGAGGTATGAACTGACCAGTTCATTCTAATGAACCGATTGACTGGGTGAACAAGAAAGATGTCTCTCCTATGTGAGACGGCTTGGTTGGGGCCAAACGAAGGTTTTAGATGTTTCCCAAACTTGTTCGATTCACATTACTCATGGTTCAAGGAATTATTATGTAATATTAATGGGAATCGAATTGTCTAATCTATGTGTGATAGAGAAACTGCCAGACGGCCATCTTGCAGTCTGAGAGGAACATCGTGCATGACTATATGACTATTTGGGTCACCAGACACCCATTTTAGTAGTCGCAGGTTGCAAAAATTCAAGATCTTTTAGTCCCTTCCACTCCCACTCAGATCCAAAATTGATTGGGAACCCTGACCCAAACCCCACCTATAAACCCCGCCTTCCCAAGACACAACAATAAGAACAACAAGTGACAATCAATGGTTCTAACAAATGTTGTCCTCTCTAGTTGTGGTAACCGAGAGAGCCCAAGAAAGTCCTACCCAACAAGGGAGGGATAGCAACGGGAGAGTACAACTGAGGATCGTTGTTTGTAGGAGAGCAAATTGAAATAAACAAATGGGAGGGACAAGTCCTTCCTTTCTATTCTAGTTGAACGACAAGATTCTAGTTGTTCTGTGTGGACTACTCTAGAGGTAGGAGTCCTTTGGATGTTGCAAGGAGAGCAAAGTCAGTCTGCAAACTATGGCGAGACCACAAGAGTTGTTGTAGAAGTTGTTCTATTTGTTGTTCTTGGTGAAGATCAGGATCTGCACAACCACCGTCCAAGAGAAACTAGTTCACAGTTGCATTGAAGTTAGTTTTTAGCTAGACTTTCTCTAGGACCAGGTATAACTCGTTAAACCATCCTTCATATTTCATAGTAGCTGATGCGATCTTATTGTTATGTGAATACAAATGGATTACAAAAAATTGTTGTTGTACCATGTGCCTGTTTTTCCCAACAGATATGGCATGTAAAAATTTGCTAAGAAATCCTTATTGATGCCAACTTCTTCTTCTTAAAATTCCCATACCATGTTGCCTATGACAAACCATGTTGAACATTCCAGTCTATACTAATACTACTATACAAAGACATCATTATCCATGCCCCATAAAGTAAAATCAACATGAGGTTCTACTAGAGCATGCCATACCCAACCAATGGTGCTTCACTCTCTTCCTGTAACATCCTAATTTTTCTCTCTCCTCCAACTATGCATACCATGACTCATAATATACTCAATTTGATTCAATGACCTTCCTCATCATCATTGGATGTTTTGGAGTTGCATGTTGCTAGATTGATGAGTTATGATGGCTAATTTTTTATTTTGAACTCAATTATATAATGGGGAGTGCTTTGTTCACTTTAAGGATATATTTGAATTTTTGATACAACTAAACATCATGATCTTTATCTTAATCCTTTTATGTTAAATATAGAATGAAACTTTTGACCCAATGGTGAATATATCACCCAAATCATATTTTTGAGGACAAAGATATAGTTGTTTCATTTTTTTATTTTCTAGCCTTTTCCTTCGTTTATTTACTTCCTGAGCCCCATCCATTTTCTTCTCTCTTGGGCCCCTCCTATGCATGAATCTAGATAGACCCCTTTTTCAGTGCACCCTCGGTCCACAAATCTAATGGACAATATCTCTTGTTCTAGATCTAAGGACCATAGGTCATCTTCTACCTTGGTCATCGAAGTCACAGTGCCCTAGGGAATGACCAAGGTAGAGGACACACATCCATAGTGATCATTGGTCCCAATAAAGGTTACAAAATTCTTCCCCTCACCCCTCCGACATTCCTCCAAAGCTTTTTGAGTAGCATGGGTGGATGAAGGGCGGTGTAGCACCTCATCGACTATGCCTCGCCTTGGTTTCTATAGAATAGGTACTTTGATTGAACTATCCACCTCCTCAACCTCTTTTTAAGGTCCCTTTGACCCACAAAGCATCACCCATATTTTTTTTCAACTCCCCTATCATGCTTATCATCCCAAGTTCACCCCTCGAGCTGTCTGGGCTTGGTGGTAGCACACAAACCTTAGGTCAAGTTTTTCTTTTTGAGCTGTGTATGTGACAAGCGAGGTCTCCAATGGAATCACATAATCCCACAAGACCTGGTCAGTGTGCTCCCTAGCCCACGATGCCCTCCAACTCCCCTGGCTCCATGACTCTAGTAAGCTTCTAATCCCTGCCTCCTAGGGTGTGTTTCCCTTTGCCTCCCAATTTTTCCAGACAAGGAAATTGTCACAACAATGCTTGGATCGTGATCCAACAGAAAGTAAAGGAGCTACATCAAATGGGCCCCATCTCTCTTCATTTCTTATGGAGGACTAGTAAATACATGAGCTTGGACTCGTGCCCCTGACTTGTGAGGACCCAGTGTTGGGTGCCCAATCAGGGCATGCCCTGTCTCCACTCCCCATTATGGCATATATCCCTCTCTCCTTTTTTATGCAAATATGTCTTTATCTTGAAGAATTTGTATGAAATGATTCCTTGGGACAAAAATGACATATTATATATGAAACCTTATCTAAGAACAAGATATATCCAATGGAGTTGGTTTCAGATCCAACTTCCACTTTTGTCTCTTATGACATCAAAAATAAATTCTCTTTTGATCTTTTGTTATCTAAATTCTTTCTTGTGATATATCATTGTTGGTTAATGACCCCACTTATGAGTTAATGACCCCACTTATGAAAGAAGTTAATTCTTATTCAAATATTATGATCTCCCTATTAATATCATGTAATTCTATATCTAAAATCCATAATCTTTCTATAATGTTTCACCCTAAGTAAAAATGATATGTGATTTAGTATCTAGGTTGATGATGAATATTGCTTGAACATTGGATTTTTCGAAATCAATCATTGATAATTATGGAACCTAGATTAGTTGATACATCTATCCTTGATGAATATGTTTAAGATGACCTAATTCTTGTGATGTTAATCTAGTCACAATTTCTTGTAAAGTTAGGATCTCTTTGATGGACTTTGTTTAAATATCTAATCTTGCTCTTAATGCTAGTTTACTCATAACAAGGTATGCTTTATCCTCCTATTGGTCAGACTAGTAGCATTGAAAATTGCATGTATGTCTGTAGTATAAATATTGTAGCAAAATATGGTGACATAACATGTAGAAGAAAAAAATTTAACTACTGTATTCTCCTTAAACCAATGGACCACGTCAATCAATATGTAACGGGAAGGATAGTTTCAATGATATACATGGTCTTCAAGCAAGTCCAGTGACAATCTCCTCATCATAGTGTGCACCCTTTGTTCAAGTCACACTCAAACAACGTCTACCATAACTCCTGGTTGATCACCACAGACAACATATCGATGTTGTCCTCCTAGCGGGAAAAGCTCCACACGTCTAGAGTATTCCACACGGACCACCAGGAACTCTTGTCATTCTAAAAAAATAGACAAGAAGGAGTTGTCCCTTCACATTGTGTACTAGTCACCAACTTTCTCTCCCACATTTGTTCTCCCTTTCTATCCCTCCCTTTATTGGGTAGGACTTGCTCGGGTTCTCTCAATTACAACAACAAAGAAGACAAACAATTGTCAGATGCAATTGAGTTGTGTCTCTAGGAAGACCCCAATACCCCTCTATTTATAGGAGGGTTAATGTCAAGGTTCCCAACCTGTGTGGGAGTGGAAGGGACCAGAATTTCATGAAGTTTTACAACCTAAGAGTGGTGAAATGATTGGTTCATAGGTGAACCAATCAGTTGGCATGTGAGCTAATTAGTTCACCCACTGAACTAGTCATTTCATTGTTTCCCAATTACAATTGTATTGGAAATTTTAATCCAATTAATGTACAACATGAAGCCAACACTAATCCTTGATGAAATGAAATTTATCCACAAATTAGGTAATTCATCTCATGCACCAGTTGTCTGGAGACCTTGAGTTGATTGGTTCACCTAGTGAACTGGTCGGTTCATGCCCTCATTCATCTAGAATTCAACCAATGCAATCTCCAATAAACCTAACACTCTAATTTGTCAGTTTAAAACATGGACTGGTCGATTTAGAGTCTGATCAGTCTACTATTATTTAAATTGGATATCTAAACACTTAAGTAATCAATTTAGTTATCATTCATGAATAAACTCCTATTCCAAGTGAGTACTTTGTGTGTGACCCTATAGGTTCCATATTACATTGGTAGTGAGTATCCATAACCATTTTATGATATCACAAGAAAAGAGTGACGTCTAGTGAAGCATCATTTCTTCTCAAGTAAATGGAAAATTGGAGAGCAAAATCAACCTACAATCTGTGATTGGTGTTACGGTGATTGAATATTTCCTTTGTCCAGATTAAACTTGAGGCATGGATCTATAATCCTCTTTAATCATTCAATCCATGTTCGTTGAACAAGACCAATCTGTCTGAGTTATGTGTAAGCTTAATATCACATATTGACTCACATGAGCATGGCCATGCATTTCTCGGTCTTGCTTATCAAGTTCTACAGATATCATACTCTCGTAGGAGAGACAAATCTCATCTACATCTCTCACAATCATCCCCATGTGTCACAGGGTATCCAATCATCACCTTTATGGCAACCCTTATTCAGAATCATGGTGGTTGATGTCAAAGTACACTGAACAACATGTGATGTGTGTAGTGACTTCAGGTCTAAGAACCACAATCACCACCAACACTATATGAGATAATTCTAACTGCTAATTATGGTTACCAAGTATCACTCTTATGATGGGTCTGTCTGATACACTATTCTCTAATAAGTATCTATGTGTTTGGTTTGATATACATATCACAACTGATGAGACTATATGATTAACAAACCGACACTCTAGTCTTTTTGTTGTTGTTGTCTATCTACCTTCCACAATAACATATGACTAGGGACATAGTCAGAATGTATATATCTGAACATTTGTATGATCTCATTGTTTAGGTCATCAACCCGAAGATATACATCATTGAGTAATATCATTCTCGAGACATTTATTACATTATTTCATTATCTCATAACTGAATAAAATAGAAAAAATTTGAAGATTGTCTTTATTATTAATCAAATCATTTACAACTTATTCCATTACAATCATCATATGATTGGCTCTCTTGGAATACATACTTGCATACTCCCACTTGCACTTGGAGCCAATCCCCCATGAATCTTTTCCAAGTGATCTAACATGACTATCATGCTTATGTTGGGAAAGTGCCTTTGTCAAGGGGTCAACAATATTGTTCTTAATTGGTACTCTGAAAGACTTCACAACTCCTCATTTTACAATATCTCTTATGAGATGGAAACTCCTTTGTATGTCCTTGGAATGAAAATGCAGCTTGGGTTTCTTATCTTGTGCAATAGTTCTATTATTTTCACAATAGCTCAATTGTGTTGTTGATTCTTGGAACTACCAAAAGTTCTGAGATGAACTTCATGATCTAGACAGCTCTATTTGTTGCATTTGATATAGAAATATACTCGGCCTCTATTGTAGAATCGACTGTTGTCTCTTGCTTGGAACTCTTCCAACTCATAGCTTCATTGTTGAGGCAAAACATGAATTTAGATTGCGATTTATAATCATCTTTGTTAGTTTGGAACCTTGCATCAGTGTAACCCTTTACCACCAACTCTTCCTCTTCGTAATAGACAAGGTATTGAACCTTAGTATCCTCAAATACTTAAGGATGTTCTTCATGGTTGTCTAGTTAGCATCACCTGGATTTGACTAGCATCTACTTGTCATGATCAAGGTATATGAGACATTGGGACGTACACAACATTGTGTACATTATGGATCCAATTTTAGATGCATATGGAGTCCTACTCATGTTCTCCCTTTCTTCACAAGATTTGGAACACTATGCTTTAGAGATGGTAACACCATGTGCCATGGGTAGGTTTCCTTTCATTGAGCTCTTCATGGTGAACCTCTCAACACTTTATCAATATATGTGGTCTATCTTAGTCCAAGAATCATTCTACATCTATCTCTATAGATCTCAATTCCCAAAATGTAGGATGCTTCACCCAAGTCTTCCATAAAAAATGTATTTCCTAGCCATGTCTTTAACGTAGGGATCTCATTCCACATTAATAGTTTGTCATACACATATAATATAAAGAATACAACCATGCTCCCGCTAACCTTCTTGTATACGTACGGCTCATGTTCATTTTGAGTAAAGAAAACTCTTTGAAAGTCTCGTCAAAATGAAGATTCCAGCTCTAAGATGCTTGCCAATCCATAGATTGACCTTTGTAGGTTACATACTTTGTTTACATCCTTTGCATTTATAAAACCCTAAGGTTGTTTTATGTATACATCCTCAAGAATATTCTTGTTAAGGAATGTAGTTTTAACATCCATCTTCCAAATCTCATAGTCATGATAACATGTAATATCAAGCATGATATTGATGGACTTAACCATGGCAAGTGGAGAAAAGATTTTGTAATAGTCAACATCTTGAACTTGTTTGAAACCCTTTGCAACAAATTTTCAATTGTAAGTTTGTACTTTACCATATGTTTAGTCTTTCTCTTGAAGACCCATCTACACCCTATGGGTTTTACCCCTTTAGGTGGATCCACCAAGGTCCATACCTTGTTGGCATACATGGATTCCACCTCAGATCTCATGGATTCAAGCCATTTCTCATACTTTGGTCCCTTGGTAGCTTGTATATAGGTTGCTGGCTCATCATTGATTACCAAATCACTACCTTCCTGAGTCACAATATAACATTTATTAGATTTGCATCCAAGCTTTTTGGGAAACTACTTTCTCACATAAGCTTTACAACCACAAATCTTCATATAAGACACATTACGACGCTTCCCATATTATATTTCATTTGGTGTCTTTTTAAGTAATTTATATGGTACTTGATTTAGTGTAAATGCAATAATTTATTGAGAATAACCCCAGAAGGTAGTTGGAAGTTCAGCTAAACTCGTCATTGATTACCTCATATTCAACAATGTGTGATTCCTTCTTTCTGATACACCATTATGTTGTGGTGTTCAAGGTGGAGTCCATTGTGATATGAGACCACAGGCTCGTAGAAGGTCCTCAAACTCTTAGATTAAGTATTTTGCACTTCAATCTAAATGAAGTTCCCTAATAATTCTGCCGAGTTGGTTTTGTACTTCATTCATGAACTCCTTGAATGTTTCAAGAGTTTTTGACTTATGTTTCATCAAGTAAACATAATCATACCTACTGAACTCATCAGAAAAGGTAAGGAAGTATTGATACCCACCTCTAGAGATTGTTCTAAAAAGGCCACATACATCAATATGTATGAATCCTAGTAGATCATTATCCCTCTCATTGTTATTAGTGAAATGATTCTTGGTCATCTTGGCCAACAAACAAGATTCACATATCTTTATTGATTCAAAATCAAAAGAATCTAGATATCCATCTTTATGGAGTCTAGATATTTGATACTGATTTATGATCCCTAGATGAAAATTCCAAATATATGATTTGCTTGAATTGTTAAGTTTTCGTCTTTTGATATTTACAATATAAATATATGTTTTTAGATCTAGAAAATAAAGACCATAAGACATTGGGGCATTCCCATAAAAGATCTCATCTTTTGAAATAGAACATTGACCATTCATAATATGAAATTCATATGCATCATTATCCATACATGATACATCAATAATGAATCTATTTATGGTAGGTACATAATAGTAGCACCCTAATTGTATTAAAATCCATGTAGTAAAAGATAAATTATAGGTTCCAACCTACAGCGGCAGCAACTCCTACTCCATTTGTGACTCACAGTTCAACCTCTCCATTTCTCAAAGGCCGAATTCTTTTTAGATCCCGCATATTCGAGCATATGGGAGATCCACATTTGGTATCAAGTACACAAGATGAATAGGTAGATAAATTTATCTCAATAATGCATATTACTTGAAGTGGAGATCACCATCCCCATCTTCTTCTTCTTGAATGCCTTCAAGTACAAAGGATGTATTCCTCTTGTACTTTTCTTCCTCTAATCTTGAGTGTTGAAGATCTAGATTTACACTCAACCTTAGAACTCTTCATGGCCTTGCTTTCATCCTTGGATACAAATATGTTGATCATCATCACAGATATTTCCTTCTTCATTCTTTCTTCAACATTAATCAACATGCTAAGAAAATTTGAGAACAAACTCACCATATCATTCAAGTGGTAGCACTCGATAAAATGGCTATATGATTAGGCAATGATTGGAGAATCATATCCATGGACAACTCTTGGCTCAAAGAGAATCTTAGTTCTTCTAGATGATCCACATGTCTAATCATATTGAGCACATTGGCCTCTATTGAGTCTCCCTCTATCATCTTACACTTCATTAGAGCTGTTGAGATACCGTACGTTTCTTTCTTTGTGAGATTATGGTTCAATTTCTTGAGATGTATTACCATCTCAAGTATCTCCATGTCTTCACATTGCTTAAGCAACTCATAGTTTATGTAGCTTAGCATAATGTGTTTTATATCCAAGGCATCATTGGCATGCTTCCGGTAAGCATCCACCTTAGCCCTAAGCACATCATGAGTAGGTATTTTTGTCAATAGTGTTTCTAGGACATACAACATGTGCTCTTCATTGAGAACCCTTCTCAAAGTCCAAAACTAGTCATCAAAATTTTTCTCATTAAATTTGTCCTTCCTAAGGACCAATAACAATGGTGATTTAATTACCAATTGATTCTACAAGAGAAAATTTTGCATTTTCCAAAACCCATTTGATTTGATTTGATTTGAAAATTTTGATGATATTCAAGTGGGCCTTTAATTAATTATCATTCCTACTATTTTATTCAAATTGATACCCTTCACATGTTAGTTTGGATGATTGCAGCATATAACCTTCTAGTGAGCCATGATCCAACATGATTCAATTATTACACATCCAACACCATCGTCCATAATTAATTATTAAGGTAGGCAACTTTTTCCAATTTTATCTTATGCAATTCTTGGAGAGATGATATGTGCAACTCTTTGCCATAGTCATATGCATGCTTCTAGATGATTAACCTCATTGAGGAGACCCAATTAAGCCTTACCCAAAAGCCAACATGATAATAATGCACCCCACTTTGCAAGACCACATTATTACCATCACACTTTCACGAGATAGACAACACACCATGCTTAGCATGCTCACACATTGTCGATCAATCTTTTCATGTGTGTTGCTAATGGAAAGAATCTTAGACTTAATATGTTATTGAGGGACTTTGTATTTATAAATACATATACATTATCCAAGTACCGCATATATAGTATGTATCATATACATACTATATCCCACAACAAACACATGCAATAAACATAAGCGATGGTTATGGCCATTCTATTGTAAATCCTTGGATCCACAAGGAATTACCACACCACCTAGGGTCTACATCTCATGAAAAAACCTATTGTTGATGAAAATGTATGATTTCCAATTTGTATTGACTGGTTAGACCTTTGAACTAATCGGCTTGCTTGCTGGACATTCAGTTGGTCATGACACCAATCTTCTTTTCTCCAGTCCACCATCTTCTGGATCCTCCAGTTGATCGCTTGGAGCAACCAGTCGATCAGTTTGACTCGTCCTCCTTGGTCCTTCTCAATCCTCCAGCCAGCCAGCTCACCTTTGATCTGGTCAGTTGGTCTGGTACCGAGCATCTTCTTCTTCTTCATAACAAGAAATTAAACTTTCCTAATGTCATTACGTCTTACATGATAAAAGGAGAAACCTTTCAGTAACATTTGAGGGAAGCATAGGTAGGAAAGAGTAATAATTTTACAATTGGAAAATAAGGTAGATGCTCAGTATGAAAACTGAGATAAAAGGAATAACCAACCACACAACCATGCACAAATATAGAGGGTTATTGTTCATAACCATGCTTAACATGTACCATCAAAACTACTTTTAGGGTGACATATGTAGATTGCATATATATAACATATATATTAATTAGGATGTATGGGGATTTTAATTGGATATGCACATTAATTAGTTTAAGTATTCACATTGTATGCAATAAATAAATGATAAAAACAAAAAATCTGATCATATCGGCTATCCCAAAACATGGTAGATTGATGTGGTTGTTATATCAATGTAGGGAAATATGGCGACAGAACAGGAAGCGAAAACAAGAATTTAACTTCCATATTCTCCTTAAACCAATAGATCATGTCAATAACTATGTATTGGGAAGGATATTTTAGAGGATATACCTTGTCCTAGAGTAACTCCAATGAGAATCTTCTTATTGTAGTGCGTGCCCTTTCTTCAAGTCGCACTCCAACAACATCTACAATGGCTCCTGGTTGATCACCACATACAACCGTTTGAGGTTGTCCTCCTACTAGGAAAAGCTCCACTCCTCTAGAGTAGTCCACATGGACCAAAAGGAACTCTTGTTGTTCTAGAAGAACATACAAGAAGGAGTTATCCCTTCACATTGGTGTACTAGTCACCAACTTGTTCACTTATAATTGTTCTCCCTTGCTATCCCTCCCTTTATTATGTAGGACTTTCTTGGGTTTTCTTAGTTACCACTACCAAAGAAGATAAACAATTGTCAGATGTAATGATTTGTGACTCTAGGAATCCCCAGTACCCCTGTATTTATAGGTGGGTTAGGGTCAGGATTCCTAGTTTGTGTGGGAGTGGAAGGGACCAAAAGTTCATGAATTTTCGCAACCCGTGAGTGGTGAAATGAGCGGTTCACCTAGTGAAGTGGTTGTTTCATCATGTTTTCCAATCACAATTGTATTGGCAATTCTAATCCAATTAATGTACAACATGAAATCAACACTAATCCTTGATACAATTAGATTGATCTATGAATTGTGTTGTTCATCTCATAAACTGATCGTATGGTGATCTTGAGCTGATCGATTCACCTAGTGAACTGGTCGATTCATGCCCTTATTCATCCAGAATTCAGCCAATGAAATCTCCAATCAACCAGACACTCCAACCGCTCAGTTCAACACTTGAACTGATCAGTTCAGAGTCCAGTCAATCAATTGTTGTTTAAATAGAAAACATAAACACTTTGGCAATCAATTTTAGTTATTATTCATGAATAAATTCCTATTCTAAGTGAATCCTTTGTGTGTGACCATATAGATTCTATATTAAATTGATGGTGTGTGTTCATGATCATTTTTTGATATCACAAGCAATGAACAACATCTAGTAACACATCATTGCTGCCCAAATAAATGGAAAGTTGAACAACAACTTCAACCTACAATCTGTGATTGGTGTAACAGTGTCGGTATAGTTCCTTTGTCATTGATATTCGGATTGAACTTGAGGCATGGAATTTTCATCCTCTTCAATCATTCAATCCATGTTCCTTGACTTAGAGTTGATTATCTGAGATATATGTAATCCCAATATCACATATTGACTCACATGAGCATGGCCATGCATTTCTCAGTACCTCTTATCAAGTGGTCGGGATATCATACTCCCATAGGAGGGACAAATCCCATCTACATCACTCACAACCATCTCCATGTGTAACAGTGTATCTGGTCATCACCTTTATGGCAACCCTTATTTAGAATAACAGTGGATGATGTCAAGGTACACCGAACAACATGTGATCAATGTAGTAACTTCAGGTCTAAGAACCACAATCACCACCAACACTACAAGAGATGTTTCTGACTACCAACTCTGGTTTCCATGTATTACTCTTATGGTGGGTCTATCAAATATACTATTCTATAACAAGCATCTATGTGTTTGGTTTGATATCACATATCATGACTGGTGATATTTTGTGATCAACCAACACACACTCTAGTCATTAGTGTTATTGTTGTCTATCTTCCTTCCACAATAGCATCCCACAAGGGACATAATAAGAATTTATATACTCTTAACATTAGTATGATCTCATTGTTAGGTCATCAACCCAAAGACATGTGTCATTGATCAATATCATTCTCTAGACATTTACTATGTTATTTCATTATCTCATAACTGAATATAATAGAATAAATTGGAAGACTGGCTTTATTATTATTCGAATCATTTACAAGTTATGCCATTACACATATAATTGGATCTCTAGGCAAGCATACCAACAAATGATTGGCTTTATATACTTGTTTGAGCTACATTTTCCCTACAACTACAATGTTTTCATCTTGATTACATATGTTGAACAACCTTGAAAACATAAGCATATATGTCTATTATACAGCCTTGTGCACCTGCCTACATTCTCAGGGTAAGGACACCAGGCTGGGTGTCCTAATTGAGTTGTCAATATAGGATAGAGTATGTTTATACAAGGGTTAAATCTTGGTGATGAACTTGAGGCCCTTTACAAATAGGGTTTACTCTTGACTTTTAATCTTATAGTTCCACGCATTGAAATAGGGTAGCTAATCTTGAGCACCCTCACGAACCCCTTCCTTTGATAAGTTGGTCATAGGCCTTATGATGTTGTTGGTATAATGGAAATGAACTAAAAAACACTTTCATGTTAATAAAAAGTCTTTAAATGTTGTTGCTTCCTTTCTTGTTATTACTTTATTTTTTTTCCAAGCAATATGTGTTCACTTAAACTTGTATGGTATCTGTCTGCACAATGTACTCAAATAGTTGTCCTGACGTGTACCCATTTCATGATTTTAGGCAAAAAGTATACTATGAATCTCTAACAATGATTGTTAATACACATTTATGACATTCTTCTACTTCTCTGATGATATATAATGACATGAAAATGGAATTACACATGATTTATATATGCAACCTAAGATCTTGTCAGGTATTAGTTTAGAATTCTTTTTTGCTTTGGTGTCTTGTACCTTAGTTGTTGTTTGTGGTTTTATTCTTGCATGTGTTATGTGATACATTTTATAGATGGACACTTGGGTCCTCTTGCCTTTGGCTTTATAGCCATTATGAGTGAGGATTTGGGTAACAAACAATTCTATGAAACATCCCTAGGTAGATTGAGATACTATTAAGAAAGACAAAGGACATTATTGGGAATCCAAGGTATTTGAGTACAATACTTTCTCATATGGTAAATCATGTAATTTTAGAAATAAATTGATAGAAAGGGTGGAAATGTACCTACGGTATAGATACATGTAGTTCCATGCATGGAAATATGTTCTATACTTATCAAAGTAACACCACATCTGCATGCAATCATACATGTAGTTCCATGTATGCAACGTTTAGCACCACAACTAACACTTATACATCAAGAATTTTAGAAAGTTTGACCTATCCCACATTAGAGTCCAGACATAGGAAAAAATGTTTGTACTCACGATATTGTAATTAAACAATATGTAATATTACAAAAATAGAATTGTTATGATAGCAAAGGCATTTAAATACCAAAATTAATGACAAAAAGACAAAGGACAATTTAGAACACTACAATGGTCATTGAAAACATCGCCACTATTATATCACGATGTACAATTTACATAAGGAAATCATAAGAAGAACCACCCCAGTCATATGTAAGGATATAACCCCAAGCTAAGAAGATATGATGACCATTCATAGGTATAGGATCATTCTTAGCTTATCTATGTGACAAGCATCATCCCAACCTCCATGATCATCTCCTCTCCTCTTCTTTCATAAAACCAGATCTTTATGAATATATATGTCGACAATCTCCCCCATGGTCATCACCTATGTTTATCTATCATCTCCATATCCTATATGTCCAATCATCGCTTGTTGCTTCCTCTCTTCCTCCAACATGTACATCGATACCCACAAATCTCTTCATCCTATACATGGTTTTTGTAGTCAAGTTCTCTACCAATAACTCATCTTTTTGTCAAGATCAACAATAATGCAATATAAAGCTACCAAAGACAGCCTCCCACAACACCCACCACTCCCATCACGAATACTAGAAACAAAACAAAATGGCCCCACCATTGGAACTTCCAATCACAACAATAGCATAATGTTATTGTCACCATCTGTAACATTGTGGCCGAGAATCGTGGCTATAGACACAACATGACTGCAACCACCAAACAACATTGTACATAGCCACCGAAGTAGTAAGTCTCCACCACCGCCACACTACCTTATTTTTGTCACCATCACACACTCCTTCACGGATCACAAGCATGAGAACATACTTCTACAACACATGAATTGTCATGTCAACAACACGTGCGGTCAGCCATCATTCTCCACTGCCCCGATATTCATAAATTTGATACTTCCACCCTCATTTTACAAACTTTGTACATGATATCCCAATGACAAATGTTAGGAACCCCTATATGGGGGTGGGACCAAACCTAGAAATTTCATAGTTATCTACGAAGGAACATATTTACACCTACATCCATAATCTAGAACGCATGTCCTTTGCCAATTTTATTCCCCTCATGTTGTCTCTTATGTGTGCATCTCTTTGCATGTATTTGGGGTATTTTCACTTTTCCACACCAATTAGTCATTCACTTCGTATTTGGTGTGTGTGGGATATGGAGGAGAGACTGCATGAGGAGGGAGAGAAAAAATGTATGAAGAGGGAATATGACAAAGACTTGAAATAGAAAATATGTATATATCCCGACTATTCTAATTTCCATGGAACTTCTTATTATTACACACATCCATTTTCTAATGCCTTTGTGGATCTTTGTTCCCACTAAGCATCATGCTTATAGTGCACATTTTTTCAATGAGACTATGCTTCTTCAAGCTTCTAGTGCATGACTGGTTTATCTGTTTCCCAATGGCATTTTGCTTCTTCATATTTGTGCCACCATATGCATATAGGTTGCCTATCTACGCTTATCTCTATTTGGCACCACTTCATGTGATGTTTAAGGATTTATTTGGAAACGTGCACATGTTGAAACAAACTTTTTTGTGCTTATTCAAGCCTTTTCTTCCCTTTGGTGTTAGTTTTGTGGTGATCCTGTTGTATCTCATAAAATGGATTGTTAATTTTCAAGAATCTTGTCAGTATCAAATCAACAAATATAAACCTACAAGGTTGTTGATTCATCCAAATTTTAACTTCACTAAGCTATTTTATTCATGTCTTCTTGAAGTTTCATTTGTTGTTTCTCAAGTGACCAGAAGGCTCTACTAGTGATCTACCTTGGCTTTCATTTATTGTGTCATTCATTTCCATCAAACCCCAGAGAGTCACACTCTAGATGGATCTAGTCTGATAGTTATGACCACGTCATTGTAACCGATGATTAAACATATATCCACTACTACATAAATGAAGGTATTGATTGCACTTACTCCAATCAAAAATTCCTTTCTAGTTAAAATAATGTACTCATGGTGTTTTGATCATCTTCTCCATATTGATGGTGATGTTCTTTATTCCAATGCACTTTATAAGATCTTCTCTAGATCTCAAATATTTCTTTCCTGTAGTACATACTTTTAAGGTGGCATCATCAAATCATTTTTGAAGAGTCATGGTTAAGGGGAGAGTGAAAATATTGTACAGAGAGTAACATTTTTATTTTTTATTTTTTCATATCATCTGATTGAGTCTTATAAGTCCAATCTGGATATGTGTTTCACCCATACTCTAGCATGACGAGGAGTGCTAGATATATTGTCTTAGTTGTCTTGTACCATTAGGGTTATGTTTTCTTACCTTGTATTTTCTCCTTTCCTATGTATATGAGTGGAGTGTGTGGTCTATATATAAGATTATATCTAATTAGAAACTGTATTAATTTACATATGTTGAATGCATATTAATCCAAGTTCTTATTGCATTTTTATCTTAGTTTTGCATTCATTTTCGTCATTTTACTCTATAACTAGCTTGCAATTAGTTTTCCTAAATTATATATTAATTTGTAAGGTTCTAATCCAATTTATTGATTTCCATGGTAGGTTCAAGCTTCATATCCTACACACCAGTGTAGGAGTGGTGATTCCCCTAACCAACTAGCGGTACAAAAGACTTTTAATAATTGAACTAGATTTTTATTGATTTATACCTTCATCATTTGATGATTTTATTGGTGCTTACTTCATTAGTGCATGGCCTTCTCCCCATGTAAATAGCCTTTAGGAATGGGTTTTCTCTAGATTGAACTCTCATCAATTCACATAGGTAGAGTTTTCATTGGTAGTCAACTAATTGAGCTCCCACTTGTACATGTCTACTGATGGAGATGTTGCATGCCACTTATCAATGAGATCCTGGATCATCCTCTGATGAAATTCCACTCACACACTCATCGATTAAACTATTTTCCTATGGAACTTTATCTTTGTCTATTGATAAAGCTATATGTCAATGAATAAGTTCTTTGATGCACTGCCTACTTATGGAAGTGTTGCTTCCATCAACTACTCGAATGATTGCATGTGTCCACTGATGAAAGTCTTGACACTGCACATGGATGAAATTTTGTATTTTTCCTATAGATAGGAAATCTATGTCTCTCTACCAATGGCAATCCTTCCTACTGAGGATCATTAGGATTCTAACCCAAGGAAATTGTTGAATCTGCATACTGGCACAATTTTCTAATGAGATCACTACATTTTGATCTACAGATGGAAGTCATGTGCGAATGGGTTTCCTATCCTTTTATCCACTGATGGAAATTCCAAACTGCACCAGACCTCTCTTATTCCTCTCACAACTACCTCTTGACATTTGTGTTAGTTGACCACTTAAAAGATAGTTGGTGGTTAGATTCCAAATCAGACTGACCACCTATAAATACAAGCATCATGCCACCTCAAAAAGGATCCACCCCTATGCATTAAAGATGCTTGAATCCATTCCAAGCTTCTACCTCCAATTTCTGTCAATCAGTTCCATCAATGGATGACACCTCTATCTTCACCAAGGCTTGAATGTTCTAACCTCAAAAGAGGCATGACTAATTATGTCCTTGCTTCCATCAGTTGATGACTCACATTCTCATTCATTAAATCTATTACTTGGTCATCTAGCGGTGGATCCATTTCTTAAAAGAAGGGAAATCCACAAATCCAAGTCTAACCTTTGAGAATTGTCTAGGGGTCCTTCTCTACCATCAGTTTTCATCTATAACACACCATAGTTGTGCCTTATATATCCTTCTACTTTTAGGGATGAATATGTTCCCTTCTTAAATAGTTAATCTTTTTAGCATTGCCATAAGCAAGTAGTTATCTCTCTAGTGTTGGCTAAATTGGACATTATCTTATATTCTATTTAGATGATGACAAACATTTTATTCTTATGGATCTAACTTGCTACTGAAGTATTCTGAGGTCCAAGGAGATCACACTCAATGGATATGAAGTTAACATGTTTAAATGCTTGTATTTACATGTTCGTACAACTTGTAATATCTTGTATAAGTATGTAATGTACAAGTACCTAGAAGTCATGTAAAATCAAGCTTTAGATTTTCTCTATCCACCCCAAACCCTTAGTTAGGATCCCCCCAAAAGTATAGAGGCATTATCCTTTATTAGAAAAATCATTTGATAGGTTTTCCAAAATTTTACACACCTATCAAAAGGGATTTTCGGTCGAGAAAATTGTCAGCCGAGAAGCCCTCGATTGAAAAAATTGTCGAGCAAGACATTCGTTGGTCTAAGACTCAATGCACTGGTAAAATGTTTGTAATGCACTTGCTTTGAGTCATTCTCAATCATGTAATTTGTGGATCGAGACACATCCGGTCAAATATTTTGTTGATCGGGATTAAACTGTTAACCAGTTGAACTAAGAAGATCAAATTACATCTAGTCTTTAGAGATAACTTGTACACTCGAACCATACCCGGTCGAAGAAATTGCCGATCGAGAGACTTTTGTTCGAACAAGTTATCGACTAAATTGGGTTCTAGACTGATTTCTAGAAATGACTAAATTAGTTGTTGCACCTAACATGAACTCCACTAGAATTAGTGTCTAGAGGGATCTTGACCTAGAACCCTCTAAACACTTTCCTAAGGTACCCTAGTCAATTGCAACCCACTCCTATAAATAGAAGTGACCTTTAGACACCAAAGGCACACAAGCTACACTTTAGCAATCATTCTAGAGAGAAAATTAGTTAACTTACACTTTCCATTTTCTTCCTTGAGCATTAAGTTAGTGTCCTATAGATAAAATCCCTTAGCCAACACCTAGCAACGTCCATATGAAGTGGTTAGGAGGTCTAACGCTTGATATAGGATCAATGAATTGTACTACATTGGTGTAATCTTCCTTACTCCAATCTACTTCTCCAAGTTGACGCAACTCCTTGACTACTCCAAGTGTTGGATGCTATCCGAGGGAGCTTGCTTGGAGCTACTTCAAGATGTGAAGGCTGCTCCAAGGTGATTGTTGCTACTTCAAGGAGGTCAAGGTTTCTCCAAGGTGATTGACTCTACTTCAAGGAGGTCAAGGCTGCATCAAGGTGGTGGTGGTGGATCACCATCCTCTCCTTGGGTTCTCTTGTGCATCCCGATAAGGAAGGGAGGAGGTGAAGTGATTGTATTTTATTATAATTCCTTATGAGGTACTAAACTGGTCACTTCCAAATCCTAATTGGAGACAATTGGGTAGTGGACTGACATCCTTCGATTCAAAGGGTGGAACCACTCTAAATTACATGTCTCCTCCTTTTTTCCTCCTCCTCTATCTTGCAATTTAATTTTTAAATTATCAAAAGCTTTATTCACCCCCCTCTAGATATTTCATCTAGGGTACAAGGAGTAACGCCGCTACCCATTTTGCTCCTTTTTATTGTCTCTATTCTTGTATGAACATTACTTGTTATAGATTAAATGTTTTTAAGCTTTCAAATCTTGGTTGGCGAACGTTTTTACATTTTCAAAAATATCAAATGTAGAGAACGTCAAACCCAATATTTAGGATACCATTTGGTCCCTTTTTAAACCCTTGATGCGAACTTTAGATAGAAATGTTATGAGGTGATATATAAATGATGTCTAGCTAACACGAAAATTAGCTTAGAATAATATTTGTTCTATTTTAATACTAAATCTAAAAGGTAGATTTATCCACCTCAAGATATGTATATTTATGCTAATTATGATGTAATGAGAGAGTGGATAATATGTAACAACGGTGAAAACCATCAATTGTAGTGTTTCCACCATATGATAATTAAAACCTTAACTTAGCCTTTTTGTTATTTGCAATCTTATCTTAATAAACCACATCCAACTTTTGTGTTAAGTTCTATTTCTCATGTGGTTACTATGAATATTCAATCCTTTGAAATATTTTCCTTTGGGCTTGATCCTGAACTATACCATGATAAGATATGTCCTTTTGTGAGTTGGATTTTTGTGCATTAGTTTCGGTGAAACCTAGGGACTTCATACCTATGGAATTTGTTATTCCAATAATCACCAAATCAGTTTCATATCTACAAATCCAAACTATAATGTATACATCCTAGGATGAAATTGTTTAAGAATAAGCTTCATCAAATTCTTATCAATATATTGGAAGGGACATATGACCATTGACTGAACCTGGTTCATTCACCCCATGCACTTTACAATTTTTCCAATACTCAAGAAACAACATGATTGACACAATCCCCAAAAATAAAGTTGAAGATGGTTAAATCAATTCATCAGTATTGTGCATGATTGAGAAATGTCATATATAATCTTACTATATCATCAAGGTAGATGGGCTTGTGGCAATTGTTAATATATAACAACACATGACACCTACCAAACTATCTATTTTTAATGGTGGCCTCCTCCTCCTCACCCCTATAGTAAAAGAAATTACCAATAATGATGAAAAATGATTACGATTTCATAGGCATATGTCTCAGCTCCACTAGGTTCATCATGATTCACATTAGGAATATCCTTCCTCTAGGAATTCTAGTGATGAACAATCATCTTTATCAAGAATGGATGCAAATACTAAAAAGTACAAAAAACATATTTTGATGTCTATAATGACATGGGAACCATTTTTTTCAAGGAAGCCAGAAAACAATCCAATTTTGTATATGTTATATGCCACATTACCCTTCATTTCCTCTAATATCCTTGATTGTAGAACATTAAATATATATTAAGTTGCATTTTATGGCATTATCATTTGTAATTACGCTTCAGTCTATAACAAAAAACCCAAAAGATATCTCTCATTGCATCCCATCAATATGCAATCATTGACTATTAGCTTTGAAATTCATTGGCTTCCATAAACTTGGATGATCATCATTTTGCAATTAATGAGACTCTGATCCCACCAAACAATTAAGTTTTGAGAACTTATAATGATCACTCTCTACATCTAGTGGTTGACAACCAATGATGTCACAAATCCTTATATACCAATGTAGGGCCATATATGATAGAATCACTTTAGAAATGTTCATTGATAAAGGCCCAACCTTCATCAATTGATGACAAGATGGAGGCATCCAATTATGGAATACCTATTTCCACCTATTGATGAACACTCTATGACATCTTTCATAACTAAGTTAATTTTTAAATACGAGCCATGAACGTCATGGCTTGGGGCGCAAGTAAAGCCTCCACAATTAGCTGCCTCAAGTGCATCACTAATCTCTATAGATATGTACCCCAAGCCATCAAAAAGAGGTACATCTTCTTCCATGAAGTCATTCTAATTCTTCATCAGCCATTGATCTTCATCAGTTGATGAGGATGAGAGTCTAGATCCATCTTTTTGCATTCCTTGGAGGCATGTATAGCCTGTCTTTGATAGAAGGATGGTTGGAGAGTCTTTCCAGATATCATCACAACCATCCACATTTAATAGGAGGTCTACAATGACATTCAATACATGGTGACCATTGCTAAGTTTTTGTTGCCTTATTCTTTTCCACTATGTTTCATATCAATCTTTTGTGTTTATATGTCCATGGCCTTTGTTACATGTAAATCAGCCATGTATCATGTTAACATGAACGAGTAAATGTGTTAACTTGGGTTGGGGGTAGCCACCAAGGCATCCCAGCCGTTTAAATATTTATACTCTTAGGAATGTTATTATTCTTGCCCTTGTTCATGTTAGAATCACTTCTATGTTTATATAGAATCTTGGGATGTTTTATTTATAATGTCTCAAGAGAGTAATATTAGATCACATTTGGAGTTACAGAGTAGCGTGAATGAATGAAACTGTTGAATTATGAGATATAATGATCATATGATTGTATATTTCGATTGTATGTTTATTATCTTGAGAGAGAGAGAGATGTTGGTAATCTATATCTAATTTGATCTTTAGAGAGGAGGGAATAGACATTAATGATGATTTCTAATCAAATATGCTAAGGGTACAAAATGGTTATGAGTGTTGCATGTTGGTGAGTGTGTTGGGTTGGTGAATCTTGATCAAAGTGCTATCCAATTATAAAAATGAACCATTTCTTGTTTTATATTTTTATGTTAGCATTATTTTCTTTGCTTTCTTTAGTTCTACTTTCTACTTCATTCCATAAGAATTATCCAACCATATTTTGATAGACTTAGCGAATCCAATATTTAAGGTCTTAAACAGCTTGTCACCCTTGTACTCATGTTTAATCCCACTTACTACTTTGGACCCCATATTATTATTGTAGTTGTTCTGAGGTATCAGGTTATGAATTTAAGTATGAACCTTATGATCCATATTCATTATCTCATATTTTGGACATGTTCATCAAAGGTGATAAAACCCAACCATGTCCAAATAAAAATTTATCATGGAGTCATCTCTCAACAAAATCTTTAATAATCAGTGGTAAATGGCTAATAATCATGACTAACAACAAGTGTAAGAAGAATCATGATATTTTACTTTGATTTCACTAGAAAATAATATTCAACTTTTCGTAGTAGTAACCAATATAGCCAATCAGTGAATGGCATGTAGTCTTCAATTGGATAAACTCCTTTTCCACTTCATATTAATAAAGGAAGCACATTTAAAACACCACTCAGTCCTTTTATACATATGATGAAAAGTTGATTGTGCCACACACACACACACACACACATATATATATATATATATAATGTATGTATGTATGGGTATGTATTGAATGGTGACATGTCATCAATAGAAGCTACTACTTATAATTTGTACATAGGTGGGCACACTACTTGGACTTCCCACTCAAAGGTAGTATGTGGAGTTAACACACCTAATAGACTAAACCAAATGCTTCCAAGTTGGACATTCCCTAACTATGTGCCCATGTCAATTCAAGGACCTAAATCTAATGGGATGAAATCCTTCGATGATGATCCAATGCTTACCAAATTTTGCACTTTGGCCTAAAAAGCATCACAAACTTGATTTAAATACCATACATGAGAAAAAATGCATCAAATACATGCTAAATTTGTGTAATGCCCACCCTATCACCCAATTTAGCCACTCTAGTATCCCAATTATACAAGCATTTTTATGAAAACATAAGATCCAAAGACTTTGCAAGAAGCTACATACCCCAGGCCTTGTTGTGACAAAAACTTAAATGCAAAGTCATGTTGTGACATGTGCCCATTTTGAAGTCTTATCTTGATAAGAATCACTCAAATCATTATTGAGGTAAGAAACATCAAATATTTGGACCGACTTCTCTGTCTCTCAATGGGTGATAATCACATTAAAAAGTCAAAATTAATTATCATTAATTGAAGATAATTTGATTGAATAAAATCTATGCCAGATCATTTAAAAACATCTGACCTCATCATGGGTGGACTCACTAACCGTGCATCAAACCTCATCTTGAAAAGGGAAAAGCATAACTGATACACCCAAACTATGTGTGCAATATACAAGTGTATGCATCGATTAATATAGGCCTATGAGGCCTACATGTCAAACTCAGGGAATTGTTAATCCAAAAACTACTACTATTTGTTACCCGATCAGTTAGACCTATTGAGAAAGTGATTGGTTGTTTGATGAAACTAATTGCAAGAATTGAAAACTAAATTAAGTGGATTGTGATCACATATTGGATGGATTCCTTAGGAATTTAGTTTCACCAGGCCTTACACTGCAATTTACTCTAGTTCATAGATAACTATTTATCTCAAATCCTTGACAAAGGGACCTATGGAAAGTATGACCCTCTAACATTGATTAATAATACACTACCTATAATAAAGCAAATCATAATCACATAGAAATTCAATAGTTATATAGGCACATTATTGATATCTCTCAGCTATTCCCTTCAAAGTTGTAGGTCCTCTCATGAGGCATGGTATTAACTATGTACTTCTATGATTTATCCAACCCTTAATCTATCTCATGAATCAATGAATGGTCTAAATAATTGATTATGGTGATCATGCACATACAATTCATTAAGTGATCATAGAATTATGTCCAAATTTAGGAAAATATATGTATTAATTCATTGAACTCAATTACAATGTAAAACCAGGCTACTCTTAGGTTCTACGTATCAAAGGGGGTTAGCATGCATGATTTCTATTACCATATACATGGAAGTAAAGAAGAAAAACATGGGAAACATGAGAAAACTAATGTAGAATCCCTAGAGAAACATGTATGGATGATCCCTTCTGGATAGCATCTTGATATGCAACATTCCAACTACAAATTCACTCTCTAGAAGTACCATAATCACCTGCTATGTGGTTGTCTCCTTCATCATCTCCTCCTCTTCTATGTGCTCATTGGAATAGCCTAAAACATGATCCTTAGGTTTGGCCAAACTCCCATTAGGTCATAAGTAGGACTTTGGCCTTCGTTAAGTTCTAACCATCAGATATGGCATAATATGAAATATGCACTGATCTCAATGAGTCGGTACAACTGACAACAAGTCGGTGGCATCAAGTCTCTGACTAACTTGAAACCGTTGTTGAATGTCAGTAGTACTTACGGGTAGATCGGTGGCACCTAGTTGCTATTTTGTGGTTTTTGAATTCTCCTATTGATAGATGTCATTAATACTGACTAGTAGGTCAGTAGCACCGAGTTGGTAAATGCAATTCCTATTTCTCTCTGATCATAAGTTGGTTGCACTAAATCACCATTTTAGTGTTCTTGAACACTAACTTGGGTAGCTCTGAGTTTATCCTCAATAGAACTAAGATTTCTTCAATCAATTGATTGGACTTTCACCTTAAGTCGGCATCGAATACTTGGAATCAATACCACCGACTATGTTATAAGTGCTCCATCTACCAAAATTTTGAAAAAACCAATGTAAGTCCCAATATAATATGGAAAATTGGCATAATTTGCTAAAAATACTTAATAATTGATGCAATAGTATATCACAGGCTAATAATAATAAATAATGCAAAAATGATGTCAAAATGAGCAATTATGCATGAAATATAGGACAAACTAGCATGTGAAAAGCAGATAAATATTTGTGCATAAAAATCCCCTAAGCTTAAATGTTGCTCACCCGCGAGAAACACTGCCTTTGGATCTGTTTGACAGAAGTCGTCAAGAAGATAAACAACTTGAACATTTCTCAAATACCCCCACTAGGCAGTCCTGAACTGGCCCTTACTGACCACTGAAGAAATAACTACTCTATAGTGATCAAAAGTGTTCATTAAAGACATCCACTTGTGGATCAATGAAACACTATTAATAGAGCAGTTAATATCAGAGTCAATAGGGCATTCTCTTGATGCACCTTGTGATTCCCTATCTACATTGCTCTTGTCTACCTACCAACTACATTGGAAGCAATTCCCTATATAAAAGTGAATCAGGGGATTAATCATGCGTGTGGCCTATCATAGTGAGCAATGGGTGTTATGAGATAGGTGATTGTGAATAAGAATCATGAGTAACATCCAAATTCAATTTATGAACCTATAAAATGAAGGGCATGACAAATTCATGCATCATAATGCCTAAAATATGGTGGAATGATGAATGAATCAAATGTCTCATCTGGATAATTAGTATGAATGAAATAATTCCCACATGTAACTACTTCACTTCTCCTCGAATGAAGCATTAATGTTCATTTCCAAACATCCTTTTCTCCGCTAAACTAGAATTTTTTCTTTTTATGCCCCCTTTGTTTATCATGATTTAGAATTTATGCTTGAGCCTTTCTCAAGACAAAGAATTTTTTTTCTCTTGGAGGATAGGGATATAATTCTTTTAATATGTAGAGAAGCTACATAGATGATACATGTTGCAAAAATATTTCAAGAGGGGTTCCAAAAGATGCAATCTATATGAAATTATTATGCAACTATTTGACTTGCATCTATCCACAAATAAGTAACATTTTTTTCATTTTATAACTAATGCAATATAAAGAATTATCTACCATGTTACCGAATAATATGCAATTGCAATTAAAAGTAAGCAATTGGGAGTCACTTGTTCATCTTGAGGTGGTGGATGAAATGTCATGAAAATGGATGGAATCACTTGATTAAGAGACAATGCTTGTCTTAAACTATGATATATATATATATCTCTATCAACATGTGTATAGGGTGACCTTAGAGTTTCTTTCTGGTAATCCCATTTAAGGTATTGTTACTTGTGTGGTCAGTTTGGGCTCAAACCCCATCGTAATCCACAACTCTCAAATAATTATGATATTCATTCATATAAAGTGTCTTCAAGTTGACTAACCCATACACTTCCTCTAGTTGGTGTTGCACTAAACTTGCAAATCAAGCTTAAAAGATGTGATCATGTAAAAATTTTATTTTAATTTCCATTACAGAGGAGCACACGTGAAGATGACATAATTCATGAATTAATCTCGACTATTACACTAGATAGATGTGGATCCTACAATTTCAAAATAAGAAAACTAAAACAAACTAAAGATCAAAATAATGATAAATCTATTCCAACACCCACTTAAGCTTGAACTTGACTACGTCGTCATACTCAAAATCAAACTTAGAGGTGGAATGGGGGTACCATATCAAAAAGGTGATGGCTGGAATGTTCCTAGTGGCATCTCAAGATCTGGTGGGTAGTAGGCATCAATGAACGTGGGTGGATGGGAAGGCATCTCAGGTGGCTAAGGGTAGACTCCAATAGTGGTTGTAGAGTGGTTTCTAGTAATGCTCAATGTGATGTATGTGAGTATGTATATTCTCCTGGTTGGCTAGAAGAAGGCTCTCATTGGTGTAGATCACATGTTGCTTCTGAAGTTGCTTCTCAAAAACTTCATGAATTGAGGACAGGGTGACTGAATGTTGTTGTTGTCCCTCCAGACTGCAACATCTCATGCATGCCCTCCATTGAGAAGGGATTTTCATGCGGTAGAGGTGGATGAGCTACAATGTTGGATGATGCATATTTGCAAGGTTTCCTATGTAGATGCCACTTTTGTGTGAAAGGAATTTTGTCTTCCTCATCCTCTTTGTCTTCTTCTTTTTCTTCTTCTTCCTCTTCTTCTTCTTCTTCTTCATCTTCTATCTTAGCCTCGAGATCCTCCTCCTCCTCACCTTCTAGAATCAGTACAGCATCATCTGTTGGCCATCTGAGGAACCATACTCCTTTGATGCAGAAGATGGGATTGAGGAGAGCCCTTTCTTTTAGCTTCTCATCGACGGTGCAATAGGCGTACACCTTCCCTACATACATGGAGACAATGTGGGACCACTTGTCTGATGTCTTTGGATTTTGTAAGACTTTATCTAATGGTGATGTCCAAATTGAAACCTCACCTCAATGAGAATCCCAATTTAAACACCACACACTAGATAAAGTCTTAGAAAATCCAGAGACATCAAAGGTGGTATCAAAGCATGAACAGTAGCAAAGCTTAACATTTTCTTATTAAGCAACTCTAAACTGAAAAAAAAACCTTGAACTTGAAAACATTTAGAGTTAGATTAGTTGTCTATTAGAGACGAGATGACCTAACCTTTACGTTAGCACCTATATGTCTAAGAATAAGGTCTACAGTAGTGTTTGTTGTATAGTAAGTCCTAAGATGTCATTCTTTCCTTATAATGTAACAGTATGTGATGTTACATTATTTAGAGATGATGTGCATCAAGGGAAGAGAAACCTTTGACCTATGATGTATCTATGTTTTGGGTATCTACTCTAGTCTACACCATGTTCTCACCCCTTTCATTAGGTGACATGGCACTAGACTCTCTACTATGTGTGGGACACTCAATTTTCTAATTTGGTTTTGATTCCAATCAGATTTAATTTTAATAGTTTTCTCTGATGCATGTATTATCAGAGAAAAATTATATAATACTTTATTATATATGTAAGTATTATAAAAATGTGTCCCCACACATGTGCAAGTAGGAGGTGGTCATGCAACCTAAGTGAAAGAGAATGACATCGGTCTAGAAGAGAGAGTAGATCTAGATTAGATGTCTAGACTCGTGCTATGATATGTGATAGATGGAATAGATGACATAAGTATAGATAATGTGGTCTAAGTTTTACATAATAAGATAATATGGTTTATGATGATAAAAGTCATATTTGAGTATTTAGGTCTGGTTTTGAGGATTTGAGATAAGTCTTGATGATGCAAGTATGTGTGATTCTATAAGTCAAGTTAAGATAAGTTAAGACAAGAACATGAATCAACAAGAGCCTTAGTCTCTCTCACAAAGGAGGACCTCTAGTGTTAGGACTAGTTGTAATGTTAACTCTAGAGATAGTGAGACCCAAAGGGAGAAGGTCAGAGAACCTAATCTCCAATATATGAGAATTATGAGAAATATGTGATATGATATGCCTAAACTAGATTACCCTGAGTGAATGAGTTGAGTTGTTTTATTCAAGATTCATATAGTTTTGTTGAAACCTAGTTGTTCGTGGGAGGACCAAACCCTAGAGTTAGAGAGAGGTTGGTTGAATTTGCATATGTAAAACTTTATTGTTCAATGTATAATAACAATTTGTAATGATAGTTCATTTTGTAATTATATTGTTGAACTATGAACATGTGTTGTATGGTTTTGTTCTTATTCATTGGCATGTGCTACTTTGGTTCCTTATGACTTCCTCTGGTTTTCTTCTTCTTGTCCTAGTGTGTGAGTTTGAATTGGAATTCTAGCCGAGGTGAGGGTTTCAATTTGGATGTCACACAATGGGTCAAGGCGTTGAAAGTCTAGGGATGCCACAACTTGAAATTCTTGAAGTCAAGCATCCATGATGTCTTCATTTGGCAGCCTTGGAGAGGTCCAAGTGGAGGTGGAGAGCCAAGGGTCTAAGAAAACCCCCACAATGAATGGGAGGCTTCCTCTGAGCATGTCTCTTCACTACAAGAATGTGCTTCTAGAAGAACAAGCCAAGGTCGATATTCTCCCTCCCTAGTGTGAAAAGAGTTTGCAAAACATATAGGTCCCCCATCTGTGACTTCCTTGTCCCTGAGTGGACTTGGAAAATATAGTGTTCGTTAGGTAGCAGTGTAGAATTTGGACAAAGGGGTACTCGAAGTCCATCACGGAGGTCTAGTGCTAGTTGATAATGAATCCCTCTAGTTGGGCCATCATCTACCTCCAAGCCAAGGAATAGTCTAAGTCACTCAAAGTAAAGCAAACTCCACCTACTGGACAGCCATAAATGGTGTTTAATTCTACTAGCATGAGGTGGTGGGCATTGTTGTAGAGTCTGAACTGAATCTGCCCATATTCCCAACCTTTGCAATGCTTGAAGATGCAAAAAAACTCTAGTGATGTGAGAAACTCATACAATACCTACTGGTAAGTTGGCCACACACTGAAGAATGGTTGACCACCCACCATACCCTACCCCTGTCAGACATGGATGAGGCTCTTGGTAAGGTCTATATTAGTGTGGAGGGCATGGTCACCATATCACGTCGGTATGAACTCCCTTTTCATCAAGATGGTGAAGATCTTCTTCTAGTCTTTGTCTGCAAAGGCTAGTCAAGGTGGCTTCAGTACCATCTTCTCAGATGATGAAGCTTGCCTCGTTGATGTCATTGATGATGGAACAAGAAAAAGGGTTGAGAAAGAGAGCTCGATGAAAGATTGAGGATGTTGGAGCACCTAGGATGCCTTTGGGATCATATGCCACCTCAGTTTTTGCAAGGAGAGTTAGTTGGGTGTGTTTGAACAACAAATCAAGCCTCTCTTTTTATAGTTGCAGATGACTATGCCACGTCGAGTCAGTGACACTACTTTTTTGGGTTTGTAGTACCAACTTGATCCCTATATATGGGTTTTAAGTGTCATACATTGATACTGACACTCGTGAGCCATCAATACACCAAGCAGCGGATCACCAGATGTTGCTGGTACCGAGAGAAGTCAGTGGTCTGACTTCTAGATTATGCACCTAGATCGATGTCATCGAGCGTTTGATGAATGTGATCTCGATCGCTAAAGTTGGTGCCATAAATACTTCTCTTGTGAGTCAGTGCCACTGATAGGGGGTCAGTGGTGCCGAGATGATGACAACCCATTACAGTGGTGTTACATCGGTGCCTGCGACCCTATGGTCAATGGTATCAAGTTGAACTGGGCACGACTCTGGATCGTTTGTTGGTGCCACTAACTTTTTGGTTGGTGGTACTAATATGTGTTGTTTGGTTCTTTTCTTCCTTAGTGCTATCAAACATATACTTGATGTATAAAACCTAGAGCACTCTTAGTTTCTCAATGCTACTGACTTTTTTTTCTATAGTAGTGATTTTCTATAGAAAATTTCACCTCTGGTCTGCAAAGAAATCAGTGCCACTGACTATGTGGTCAGTGGTATCGAACTTTTCACTGCTTCCCTGTTGATTTTTATCCCAAACTTGGTGACACTAATTGATGTGCCAATGGTAGCAACTTTTCCTATGCCTATACACCAAACAAGAATCGTAAAGGTACCTTTTGAACATATAAATGGTAAGAAAAATGCAAATATGAAAACTACTTCTACACAAGATTAAATGAAAAATTACTAACTAAAAAGTAAACTATGGTTTGCCTCCCATAAGTGCCTTTGTTTTATGTCCTAGGATCGACAATCTCAGGTTTCTCAAATCTCATGGAAGATCAATAAGATTTAATTCTTCCTCCTCACAGATCACCTCCCCTCTAAAATAATTATTGAGGAATTGTCCATTTTTAAAGAATTTTCTTACCCCATCACTTATCTTAATGGATCCATGAGGTAATGCCTTGGTCACCACATAGGGTCCACTCCACTGGGACCTCAATTTCCTAGTACGCAATTTCATCTTAGAATTGAATAGTAACACCCGTTGACCTGAGAAAAAGACTTATGTAGAATATTGAGATCATGCATTTTCTTTGTTCTATCCTTGTATATGCTAGAACTCTCATACGCGTATAGCCTAATTTCATCTGTTTCACAAAGTTTCAATGTACATTTCTTCCCTAGACTAGAAGGAGCAAAATTTAATTTCTTCAATGCCCATTTGGACCTATTCTCAAATTATATAGGAAAATGGTATGCTCATCCATAAACAAGCCTATAGGGAGTAGTGCTTGTGGGTGTCTTAAAGTCTGTCCTATACACCCAAAGAGCATCATTCCATTACATGTTCCAATTGGTCCTATTCACAGAGACGGTCTTCTCTAAGATCATTTTATTTCCTTGTTTGAAACCTCAACTTGTCCTTGTGCATTGGGTGATATGAGGTTCCTACCCTGTGCTTCACTCCATATTTTTATCATTAAAGCCCCAAATTTTTTATAAGTGAAGTGGGATCCACCGTCACTTATTAGCATTTGTGGCACCCAAACCTGTACAAAAATGTGATCTTTGACAAACCTTCATACAATTTGAGCATCATTGGTGTGGGTAAGAATTTCTTTCAACCACTTTGATAGATAATCGATGACTAGAAAAATGTACAAAGTAAAGTTAGAAGACACAAAACGGCCCATCAAGTAGATGCTCCAAAGGTCAAATACCTCTCCATTTAGAAAAGTATTAAGTGCATTTCATGTATCATAGATATGTTACCTGCACGTTGACATGCAGCACACCTCCGCACATAAGTATAAGAATCCTTAAAAAGCATCAACCATAATCCACTTTCTAGAATCTTAACTATTGCTATCGAACTGTCTTGGTGTACCCCAATGGGCAAAGAATGACATTGAGAAAGCATTCTCTCATACTCAAATTCTAACACACACTTCCTCAAGATGCAATCCCTACACTATTTAAGTAAGATGGGGTCATCACATACATAAAATCTCAAAGAATGAAAGAATCATTTATTCTCTTGATATATGCAGTCCTAACGTAATTCTCCACATGCTAGGTAATTCGCTATGTGTGACGCACCATTCGAACAAAATGTTATTAACCAAGCGGAAGCGATCATTAACAACGGATTACTGAAAATCACTAAAAATTAAAACCTTTTCCAAAGAGATACAATTTAGAAAACTCTTATAACAAGAACCAAAGTATTACATATACATTCTGGTTCACAAGTACATACCATGTACCATTTCTTCTCGAGGATTACATACAATAGTTGCTTAGCCAGAACTGTACATAACCAACATAAAACCTCAAGGCATCAACCCAAAATCTCATGTCGATGCATTAAAATTACTAACTACTAACTCCAAGGACCTGAGAGTATAGATATGACACATAGGACTCTCTCTCTATATACAAAATATGACATCTAGAGCCTCCACCTAGAGTATTACAGTTGTCCCAATTGCTGTTGCTGTTCTCCCTCTGCTATATGGTTCATGCCTCTTCTTCTGCATCTACCTAAAAGGTTGGATCCCACAGGGGTGAGACAATTGAAAATTGTCCCAGCGAGAGATATAACTCTTTGCCAGAAACATTATTATTGTAGATTGATAGAATAAAGCTGAGTAGGAGTTCTTTTATATTAACAGTAGTATTAATCATTGTATGAACAGAATAAGATAATCTCCTTTCTTAAGGAGAACATTGCATCTACCCATGATAGAATTATACATCATCTATCTACTTTGCAAGGAATGCAAGGAATCATAAATATATAAATTATCAACTAAATATGCATAAAGAAATGTAACATCAGCCAATGATTTTTGTATTCAATCCTTAAACAAACATGTTATATGGCTGATTACATTTTACAATCACACTTATGCTCTGAGGAGATGAGGTACACTGCTCATGCTCCAACCGACCACGATGGCGTAAAGCATCGGTTCCATACCTAGGTCAATGGAAGAGCCAGACTCCATGACCTCATCTGTCTCAGTCAATGCGAGACTATATGCAGGACATCTTGTGTCTCTGCTAAATTTCTTTCTAGGGTATACTGGCAACTTTGCTATAGAGTTATAGCCCGTAGCATATACTCTTTTCAAGATATGGCCCATAGCCAATGCCTGGTATTGTGGAGTTATGGCCCATAGCCATACTCTTATTGGGATATGGTCCATAACCATTCCTGGGCATAGGATATAGCCCGCAGTCATTCCTATGAGGCATAAGGATATATTCGCCCACTACCCCCACATACTCAAAAGTATGCATTCCACGTTATGCCACAGAGCAACCCGTTTCACCATTCAACAAATTTTGACGCTGATGGATCTATGGACAGGGTACTACATGATAAGATTCCACTTGATTAATTAAGTACATTACTGTATTCTTTTAACATCAGTCCAGTTTTCAAACATGAATTATTATGACAAATGCTACAAAGAAAAGTATAATACATCTATCAAGTACCTTTCAAAAACTTTATATAACATTGGAATCTCAATCCCTTATCTCATGGCTGGAAATTCACATCCTTCAACAACATCATCATCATGTTTACTGAATTTGGGTATTCAAACCCTTAGTTCATCACTAAACATGGTTACCACTTATCAGGTAACTATTACCTCTAGATCTTCTGACCAAGGTATTCAGGATACTTGTTACACAAACATCTCACATGGCTCGCAAGGTCCATTAAGTATCTTATCACCTCTCACTAGGCAACAAATTATCACATGGCTCCCAAGGCCATTACATCTTGTCACCATATGGTTCACAAGACCATTGATCATTATACTTTTATTCAAGTATTTATCATGCCTTACAAGGTTTATGCAACAAAAGAATTACAACCTTCTCATCATTAGGGTTAGGGTTTCCCTTTCTTATCAATTAGGGTTTCTCTTACATATCATCACCCTTCATTAGGGTTAGGGTTTTCCATTATTAACGCTTTAGGTTTTCAAGATCATATTTAATAATGATCAAACCCCAATTCGTTGCTCCACATAGCTAGGAGCCAACATTGAGAACATAAGTATTTAATCATGCTTATTTATTATCATCACTTATCATTAAATGAATTTTCAACACAAGATATAAGTTCCTCCCTCAACTTTACCAGAATATGATTACATCATACTTTATTGATTTGGCTTAACCTTGTCATAAGGCATGTTAGCCTACACTTATCAAAGTGTATTACATCTCAATGTAACAATTGACATGACACACTTCATGTGTTACTCATCCAAGTATATTGAATTTAGAATACATCAAGGTGTATCAATCTTGAGGTGCTGGAAGTGATATCTATCATGTCTTGATGTATCACTTCCCTCATCACCTTTATCTTAAGTTCATCAACTTATCGTGTATTAGGGTATCTCCCATCCTAATATTTTATGCACCAGTTCATCACATTTATCATGTAATGTATTGGTCATAACTCACTTATTTAAAACATACAACCATTATCAATGATATGGACTCATCTCAAATTAAGGAATTATTTATATAAAGATATCCATTATCAACCTCTTTAGGTGTTTCACTTATCAATATAGTAGTCACTATTCCATTATTAGGAATAGGGTTTTCCATCTTTATAAATTAGGGTTCAAATAACATCTCCCCGTATATGGGTTTCACATAGCATTACCTGAAATTAGGGTTTCTCAACTAAACCCAAAGTTAGGGTTATGGTTTATCATCATATTGCCCAAGATTAGGGTTTCATGCTCTATAACCCAAAATTAGGGCTTCACATACCTTTACCCTATATTAGGGTTAAGATTTCATATTAGGGTTTCATATAGCATTATAAAGCATCACCCTAGGATTAGAGTTAACATCACATATCTATATTAGGGTTTCACTTGGCATCACCCTTAATTAGGGTTTCACATGACTTCACCCTTAATTAGGGTTTCATATGACATCACCCTTAATTATGGTTTCATGAAGCATCCTCTTAAATTAGGGTTTCTCATTATATTACCCTGAATTGGGATTTCTTATATCATTACCTTAGATTAGGGTTGCATTATTACCCTAGATTAGGGTTTCATGTAGCATTGCCCTAAATTAGGGTTAGGACCCATCAACCTTCTCAATTAGGGTTTCATGGTCACTTTATCAAGAATCATACCCTAATTACATATTTTATTCATGTTGAGAGTGTTGAGGTTTAACCACTACATGATTATTATACATGTATGGATTCCTCTCTCTCTCATCCTCTCTAGGATATTAGTCATTTCAAACTTGATTATATTAGGTTAACCTTTCATGCATGTGCATACATTTAGTGTTAGCATAGTGTATTGAGGCATTGCTTCCATAAGCATCAAAGGCTAACCACTCAAAGGGTACTAATCACTTAAGTACATTGAAGGTACAACCATGGTAATTACCTTTGATAAACATTATCAACAATCATGGAATTGATTGTACTTACATGGTTTGAATCAATTAGACTTTCGAATGGTTTTGAGGTATTAGACCTTCAAATGGTCTTGAACTATTTTGACCTTCAATCGGTCTTGAAGTTCTTTGAACTTCAAACAGTTTTAATCCACACTTAAATCGATCTTAAGACCGTTAGAACATCATACGGTCTTGGTCTCAAAGTCCTTAAATGGTTTGAGACAATTTGAATAAAATATAATTAATTCCAAACGGTTTTCAAACTGAATTAGCAACTTATCCTTGAAACTGATTGAACATCAAATGGTTTGAAACCATTTTCTGTCCAAACAGTCTGAAGACAATTTGATCCCAAACGGTCTCAAGACCTTTTGGTCCAAAACATCTTGAAACCGATTGGATCAATTAGGGTTTCCTTGAGACCGTTTGGACTCAAACGGTCTCAAGACCGTTTGGTCTGAAACACCTTGAAACTGATTGGATCAATTAGGGTTTCCTCCAACCAATCTATTGATTTTAGGGTTTGCTTTATTGAATCGATCATCAATTGAACCATTGAGAGTACATCCAATTACAGCCCTTGGATCTCCAACCATCTATCACAGCCCTTGAACTCCAAATGGTCTTGAAACCGTTTGGTCTCAAATGGTCTTGAGACCGTTTGGTCTCAAATGGACTTGAGACCATTTTCCCTCAAACGGTCTTGAGACCGTTTGAGTCATTCAACTTAGAAATTGACACAATCAATTTAGGGTTTCAACCATTCAATCGATTTAGGGTTAGTAATCAATGGATCACCCTTCCTTGAATCCATTAAATCAATTTGAGCCATTGGATCTTCATCATTCACATCATCAATTAACCCCAAATGGTTTCGAAGTTCAATTTACCCATTCGATCTTGATATCCATTACCCATTTGGTTTTGAACTCAATTACCCATTCGATCTTGAAGTCAATTACCCATTCCGTCTTGTACTAAATTACCTATTCGGTTTGAAGTAAATTACCCATTCGGTCTTGGGTTCAACTACCCATTCAGTCTTGGGTTCAACTACCCATTCGGTCTTGGATTCAACTACCCATTCGGTCTTGAACTCAAATGTCCATTCAGTTTTGAAACTGAATCAATTCAATCGGTTTTGAAACCGAATTAGCTCAATCGGTTTTGAAAACTGTTTGCCCCTTCCTTTGTTAAGATGTGTGCTTAAGATGAAATCATCATCTTCAAGCTTCAAACCTTCGAAATCAGTTGTGATTCTTATGGTGATTTCAACAACTAATCAAAAGGAAATCTAGAAAGAAGAAAAGTTCAACACATGATGAATAAATTGCAAGCAATAATGACATTTAAGGGTTCAAGTTATATAAAATGCCTTCAAAATTGAATCCAAGCTTCAAGCTTCACGTCTTCAATGGTGAATGAAGCTTTCTCAACTATCCAAGGCTGGTCCTCAAGTCTTTGAGTGAAATGAATGGCTAAGGTTGAAGATTGAATGAAGAAAAGAAGAAATTAAGCATTGAATTTCAATTTCCACCATCAAATCAAGGTTCAAGATGACCATGGAGCTTACCTACAGGTTGGGGAACATCCTCCTATTTCTCCTAAGCTCCTTTGTGCATGTCCAAAGTAAGGAAAGAAAAAGGGATCGAAAAAACCTTTCATGTGGGTTGAAAATGGGATGTATATAAGGGAATTTCAATGAGAGAGAAAGTGATAAATAATTCCTTAAATTCCCAAAATTGGTGACACATAATCCCCTCCATCCCTTGGATAAGAATCCATATCCCCCACCTTGTAATTCCTCTTCATTATCCATGAATTAAAAGAAAACAAATTAAGCACCTTAACCATTATAATAATAATATCCAAAATTTAGTGGATATTACTTTTTCTTTAACTAATGTGAGTGGGCTCTCCACTCACTTTAGATATTTCGTGGCCTTTGCAAGGCACAAGGAAGTCCACACTTATACAAATTCAACCATCACATTTTTGGTTGAAGGACACTCCCATTAATATAAATATTTTTGCATTAAATTGAATCAGGGTTTCAATTATGCTTAAATCTTGATTATTTTAATATCAAGATTCTCTCTACTCCAAAGAGATTAAAATGAGACGCCCCTCTGATTTTCTTGTCTCTAATTAATTCCAAGAAACATTAGGGACTCTCTAGGAGTGGTTGTTTGCATATTGAACCCTAGGTTTTGGGTAAATTGCAAATTACACCAAAACTAGGTTTTAATGCACAAACATTGCTTAATACGCTCTTTCTTGGTGCTCAGGCTTTCACAAGACATACCTCTACATAATTATAATTCTTATGATGCTTCAACACTTGAGGAACATTTTATTATGTAAAATTTGCAAGTTAACCCCTCAACTTGGGTAATTTGCACTTTAGTCCAAAACAAGTAAAACATTGTTTCAACATTATTCAAAAAGGACTAAAATTGAAACATAAGTTCCTCTTGAGCCATAATTACTTTTCAAAAGATAAGTACAAAAATATAAATGAGTTACTTAAGCAAAACCTCTAGGGTTAAGCCTTAACCCAGATCAGGGATGTTACAAATTATAAACCCCTAACAAGGATTTCGTCTCCAAAATCCCAAGTAAAGGAAGACAGATATTATTTATTCATCATATCATCAAGTTTCCACATAACATCTTAATATCATAGAG
Source organism: Alisma plantago-aquatica (assembly GCA_963693085.1). Classification (NCBI taxonomy): domain Eukaryota; kingdom Viridiplantae; phylum Streptophyta; class Magnoliopsida; order Alismatales; family Alismataceae; genus Alisma; species Alisma plantago-aquatica. Next base: position 702,513,959 of record OY856410.1, on the reverse strand, counting down.
ATGCCATAGAACTTTGGTCAACACAAAGTCCTTTCGTACAGGGTTACCATAGAATTTGTCATACAGGACACATACTCCACTATCTTTTTCATTATTGATTATAGAGTCAACTCTGTGTCAAATAACACTTTTCTTAGTCAAAGAAACATTATACATACCTTATTTAATTCAAGTGTCAAACCTCATTGATTTGTCACTTTTCTCAACTTACAACTTTATGTGACATGATTCTTGATTATGTGGAATTATTTTTAGCTTAATAAGCTTTTTCCACAATGATTTTACAATTGTTCCTTCAATTAGTACATTCTTATTGATGTTATGTTTATGTGAAGCATAAACCCCTAACATGTTATGTTCATACTATTTTATGTAACTAGAATAATTTCACAGTTGGCCAGTCCAGGTAACCAACATAAGTCATCTAATTAGGAGTTATGCTTTTACTTTTCCATACCACTTGATATTTCTTAGATACCAGAATTCCTTACTTTGGTATCCATCACATGTGTCAAAAACACATCACATCCTCATCATTTCCATCCCTTTGTTGTTATTACCAAATCCACAAATATAAAAGGATCTTTCTTTCATCTTTGGGTCATTATTTATTACACATCTTTATTGTGGAATCCAAAGTCCAAGATGAACTGATACTTTTCTAAGTATCCATCATTAGATTATTTCTATTCCATGCACATCAAGTGTCATAGTACTCACTTGATTGCCATGTCCCAAAAAGGAGAGAACAAAAAGAAACATATTCCTCTTACCACCCCATCATCACCCAGGGTTGTTTTATCAAACAGAAGGGATTATCATCTTTTCTAATTATAGCATGAACTTTCAACTGTTCATGAGTCATTTACTCTTGTTTCATCCTAGGTTCCTTTCTATCAGCATAGGAATTATATGGATGATTACATGTCATTATTCCTTTCTTTGTTATTGTCTAACATATTTATGAACATTTTGTGATTTTATCAAATTTCCTACTACCACATCATGGGAAAAGATTTTTATTATACACACAGGATTTATCAGATAGGGACCATCTCCCTTGTCTCATTTTCTTTATCATGAGGATTATACTTTTACTTCCTAATTTACACATACTGATATGGAATTATCTCAGATTCCTCTTTCTTGCTCTTAGGATAAAAAAAAATATACATGCCATATTTCTAGTTTCTTTATGCTCACTAGATTGTTTCCGAATGACTACTTGATTAGAGTAATAAAAAAGATAACAATCTAAGAGTTCGATACCTGCCCTATCCCCAATAATTATATACATGGCCAGGGTATACAAGTACTGATATTAGGTAGTATGCATGTTATTTACTATCATGTTCCTTACTTTTCATATAATTATAAACACAGGATTTAACATTCCTGGATTTCCTCCAGGCATCACATATATACCTTATCCCCTTTTTACAAAGATGAGAGAAATTATAAAGCATTTAAAGGAATATTGAGTAAAAATATAAATCCTCATCTTCCTTGTGTCCTCATATGAATAGTCAAAGGAAGCTCAAAAACAACTACTTTCTTATATTTAACACATGGAATCGTGAAATAATAATTTAGAATGAAATTGTTTCACCTGACTTGTCTCATCTCATAGTTTGTTTACTTCCTCAGGCTGATTCTTTTCATAGAATCTTACAGTTGCCTAATGTTGACTTTGTGCTTTATTATTTAATGTAGTTGATCCTGCTTGGGACGTATGTCCACGTCCTTGAGTGCTACTAGAAAACTGTTTTCTCTGATGACCCTGATGTCTCTGCCTCAGTGGTTGGGTTACCATTGTGTTTCCAGCTGGACAATTCCTTGCTAGATGTCTTACCTGTCTACACTGGTGAAAGGTTTTATTCTCTTGATATGGTCTAAAAGGTCCTTTACCCTTTCTGGGTAGCCCTTTCCCTAGTGCACTAGACCTTGGTTGTATCGGGGGTACCAAAAACTTCCCCTTTTTGGAACTAGTAGGCCTCTGATCCTGAGTTTGGATAGGCCTTTTCTTAATTCTTTCCTCATTATCCTTTTCTGGACAGTCTTTTCTGATATGTCCAGGCTGCCTACACCTATGGAAAATCTTGATTTTAGGTTGTAACCTATTCCTTTCATTATTATTCATTGCTCCAACATGTTGATGTTGAGCAAGAATCCTGTTGGAGACCAAAACTTCATCATTAGGGGCTGGTAATCTAGGTTGTATTGCTAATATATGGTCCACTATACGCATCATTTTAGTCCTAACTTGCCCAACAGTGATATCAAAAGAAGGATTCCTTATCATAGTTGGATCATCTAGGGGATTCTCAGGTAGTCGTTCTTCTCTTGCCTGGTCCCTTGCACCTTTTTTTGGTGCAGCAACATTGCTCTCAGCAGTGTACTCCTTCAGTATTCCAGACATCTTTAAGCTTTATTCAATCTTCTGCATGAGCAGAAGTCATTATAAGTTATACTAAAGGACACCAGAACAGACTCAACACCTTAGTCCTACATCTCTGTAGACTCAGCGAACCTGGCTCTGATACCACTAAATTGTGATGCACCATTCGAACAAAATGTTATTAACTAAGTGGAAGCGATCATTAACAATGGATTAGTGAAAATCACTAAAAATTAAAACCTTTTTCAAAGAGATCCAATCCCAGAAAACTCTTATAACAAGAACCAAAGTATTACATATACATTCTGGTTCATAAGTACATACCAAGTACCATCTCTTCTCGCAGATTACATACAACAGTTGTTTTTCCAGAACTGTACATAAGCAACATAAAACCTCGAGGCATCAAGCCAAAATCTCAGATCGATGCATTAAAAGTACTAACTACTAACTCCAAGGACCTGAGAGTACAGAGACGACACATAGGACTCTCTCTATATAAAATATGACATCCACATCCTCCACCTGGAGTATTACAGTTGTCCCTATTGTTGCTGCTTCTCTCCCTCTGCTATAGGGTTTCTGCCTCTTCTTCTGCATCTACCTAAAAAGTTGGATCCCACGGGGGTGAGACAATTGAAAATTGTCCCAGCGAGAGATATAACTCTCCACCAGAAACATTATTATTGTAGATTGATAGAATAAAACTGAGTAGGAGTTTTTTTATATTAACAACAGTATTAATCATTATATGAACAAAATAGGATAATCTCCTTTCTTAAGGAGAACATTGCATCTACCCATGATAGAATTATACATCATCTATCTACTTTGCAAGGAATGCAAGTAATCATAAATATATCATCTATCAACTAAAGATGCATAAATAAATGTAACATCAGCCAATGATTTCTGTATTCAATCCTTAAACAAACATGATATATGGCTGATTACATTTTACAATCACACTTATGCCCTGAGGAGATGAGGTATACTGCTCATACTCCAACCGATCACGACGGCGTATAGCATCAGTTCCATACCTAGGTCAATGGAAGAGTCGGACTCCATGACCTCATTTATCTCGGTCAGTGTGAGACTATATGCAGGACATCTTGTGTGTCTGCTAAATATCTTTCCAGGGTATATTGGCAACTATGGTATACAGTTATAGCCTGTAGCATATACTCTTTTCAGAATATGGCCCATAGCCAATGCCTAGTATTGTGGAGTTATGGCCCGTAGCCATACTCTTATTGGGATATGGTCCATAACCATTCTTGGGCATAGGATATGGCTTGCAGTCATTCCTATGAGGTGTAAGGATATATTAGCCCATTACCCCCACATACTCAAAAGTATGCATTCCAAGTTAGGCCGCAGAGCAACCCGTTTCACCATTCAGCAAATTCTGACGCTGATGGATCTATGGCCAGGGCACTACATGATAAGATTCCACTTGATTAATTAAGTACATTATTGTATTCTTTTAACATTAGTCTAGTTTTCAAACATGAATTATTATGACAAATGCTACAAAGAAAAGTATAATACATCTATCAAGTACCTTTCAAAAACTTTATATAACATTGGAATCTCAATCCCTTATCTCGTGGTTGGGAATTCACATCCTTCAACAACATCATCATCATGTTTACTGGATCTGGGTATTCAAACCCTTAGTTCATCACTAAACATGGTTACCACTTATCAAGTAACTATTACCTCCAGATCTTCTGACCAAGGTATTCGGGATACTTGTTACACAAACATCTCACATGGCTCGCAAGGTCCATTAAGTATCTTGTCACCTCTCACTAGGCAACAAATTATCACATGGCTCCCAAGGCCATTACATCTTATCACCTCTCACTAGGTAACAACTTATTCATATGGTTCACAAGAACATTGATCATTATACTTTTATTCAAGTATTTATCATGCCTTACAAGGTTTATGCAACAAAAGAATTACAACCTTCCCATCATTAGGGTTAGGGTTTCCCTTTCTTATCAATTAGGGTTTTTCTTACATATCATCACCCTTCATTAGGGTTAGGGTTTTCCATTATTAACCCTTTAGGTTTTCAAAATCATATTTAACAATGATTAAACCCTAATTCGTTTCTCCACATAGCTAGGAGGCAACATTGATAACATAAGTATTTAAATATGCTTATTTATTCTCATCAATTATCATTAAATGAATTTTCAACACAAGATATATGTTCCTCTATCAACTTTACCAGAATATGATTACATCATAGTTTATTGATTTGGCTTAAACTTTTCATAAGGCATGTTAGCCTACACTTATCAAAGTGCATTACATCTCAATGTAACAATTGACATGACACACTTCATGTATTACTCATCCAAGTATATTAGATTTAGAATACATCAAGGTGTATCAATCTTGAGGTGCTGGAAGTGATATCTATCATGTATTGATGTATCACTTACCTCATCACCTTTATCTTAAGTTCATCAACTTATCTTGTATTAGGGTATCTCCCATCCTAATATTTTATGCACCAGTTCATCACATTTATCATGTAATGTATTGATCATAAGTCACTTATTTGAAACATGCAACCATTATCAATGATATGGACTCATCTCGAATTAAGGAATTATTGATATAAAGATATCCATTATCAACCTCTTTAGGTGTTTCACTTATCTATATATTAGTCACTATTCCATTATTAGGAATAGGGTTTTCCATCTTTATACATTAGGGTTCACATAACATCTCCCCATATATGGGTTTACATAGCATTACCTAAAATTAGGGTTTCTCAACTCAACCCAAAGTTAGGGTTATGGTTTATCATCATATTGCCCAAGATTAGGGTTTCATGCTCTATAACCCAAAATTAGGGCTTCACATACCTTTACCCTATATCAGGGTTAAGATTTCATATTAGGGTTTCATATAGAATTATATAGCATCACCCTAGGATTAGAGTTCACATCACATATCTGTATTAGGGTTTCACTTGACATCACCCTTGATTAGGGTTTCACATGTCTTCACCCTTAATTAGGGTTTCACATGACATCACCCTTAATTAGGGTTTCATGAAGCATCCTCTTAAATTAGGGTTTCTCATTATATTACCCTGAATTTGGATTTCTTATATCATTACCCTAGATTAGGGTTGCATTATTACCCTAGATTTGGGTTTCATGTAGCATTGCCCTAAATTAGGGTTAGGACTCATCAACCTTCTCAATTAGGGTTTCATGGTCACTTTATCAAGAATCATACCCTAATTACATATTTTATTCATGTTGAGAGTGTTGAGGTTTAACCACTACATGATTATTATACATGTATGGATTCCTATCTCTCTCATCCTCTCTAGGATATTAGTTATTTGAAACTTTATTAGATTAGGTTAACCTTTCATTCAAGTGCATACATTTAGGGTTAGCATAGTGTATTGAGGCATGATGCGATGATTTTGAGTCGCATTTATAGACCTGTTTGATATGTGTTTTATGCTTTTATTAGTCAGTTTTACGGTTAATGTTGCATAATTCATCCACTTTGGTCTTTGCTACTATTTTATGTCAAATCCCCTTTATTTCATCATTTTGAGCATTAATTGTCAAAATATTATTATTTGTGTGAATTTATGTGGTTTCGTGTTTGAATTTCAGGGAAAACAAGTATCTGCTTCTGTCGATACCATCGACAGAAGTCGATACTATCGATCGGACCACAGGTTGCCAGCCGCGAGTATCAGCAAAGAGTCGATACTATCGACAGGGATGTCGATGGTATCGAGCTACCATTAGGTTGCTGACGAGAAAGCAGTCGATAGTATCGACACCAAGTCGATACCATCGACGCATGGAGGCTAAAGCGATGCATAACGACAAAACCGATGCCTTAGAGTGTCGATACCATCGACCCGAGTCGATGGTATCGAGATGACATTAGGCACTTAGACAGAAGAAGAGAAGGATTGCCGCTACCACACTGAGTCGATACCATCGACTCGCGTCGATGGTATCGACACCGTAAGATATGTGTTTGCTTTGGAATGATCTTAATCGGGCGGCCATGGTTAATTAGCGACCTAATGAGGGAGATATACCTAATGACGGCCAGCCAGACGTGAAGGAGATCTAATTAGCCATTGCAGGAGTACCGAGGAGCAGTAGAGCGGAGAACGGAGGCCAGAAGCTCATACCAGTTGATTTGGACACTGAAGAAGATGGATTCCACCACCAGAAGGAGGGAGAGCATGTGTTCGATGTGGAGGATCAATAGGTCCTTCTCCGTTCAGGGGTTTCACCTTTCATTTCACATTTTTCATATGATTTCCCCTATCTCTACCATGTACTTGTTTGAGATGAACATGCGGGGCTAATCCCCTTTGTCTTTAGGACCGGGAGTAGCCCGGGAATTTATTGTATGACAATTTTATAATAGTAATTCATATTTTATCTCCTAAATCTGTAGTATGATTTCGTTTTCTCCATTATATCATTATGATTGATCACCCTAATGATAACCTAATGCCCTTAATCACTTTGAAAGAAGGATTAACAGCTGAAAAGAGACGGAATTCACATTAATCGACAAATCCCTTGAACAAGGTGGTGTAAAATTAATGGTGGATACTGAGAGATCGTTCATAATGCACCTAGTTTACGGTATAGGGTACTACGACGGTGGAACCAACCTAGACTAAGGTAGTGAATTGCACCACGACAGTGGGCAATTTTGCTTTCAGGCCACTACCCGGATAGAGAAATAAAATTGAGGCATTATATAAAATCTAATACAATGAAAACTCGTGGTGAAATCGCAATCCTAAAGATACCTTTTTGAATTGATTAAATCAACATTTAATCGATCATTTGTTTTGTTTTGTTTTTATTTTCTTTTAATTTCAACAACAACTCTAAACTTGTTAATCGGCTTAGCTAATCGTGAGTAGTTAGTAGGAGTCCCCGACGATTGCATGTATCCCTGAGTTTGACTCGGGCCTCACAAAGGCATGTACTACTCGACGCGTTCACTTGCGTTTCTACGCACAGTGAAATTGCGTCAAGTTTTTGGCGTCGTTGTCGGGGATTCGGCAATTTGTTGGCACTTCAAGTGTTGTGAGCGGCCACTCTAGGCCACCTTTTTATTTTTTTTTTATCATTCCAAAAAAATTCATAATCTATTTTCTAAATATTTGCAGTCGTCAAGCACTGTACTAAAATTAATCTTTCTATTTTTAGGTACTGTGCATGGTGCAAACGCGTAGAACTGACTACGCAGGTCGCACACCAGAGGTTCCACTACCGGGACCAGAAGACGAGGAAAGCCACAATCAAGACCAATTAGAAGAAACAAAGTCAGAACCCGAACAAGAAGAGATGGACGAGCCATAGACAATATGGGAGAAGATCAAAGCTTCTTCCACATCTGCGTCAAAAGGGCCTATAAAGAAGCAAGAAATCAATATACCTACCTATAAGATTGATCTGGCTTTGATAAATCTGGTGAAGTCCAATGATTTTCATGGGCTCAAGAATGAGGACCCCGTCGCGCACATAAGTCAGTTTGTTGAGAACTGTGACATGGTTAAAATCGACAGGTTTCCACATGATGCACTTTATCTTAAGCTTTTCCCGAGTTCATTGGCAGGAGCCGTGCGAGAATAGCTACACAATTTAGATGATGAGTTTGTGGAGTCCTGGGACCATATGGTGGAGGTTTTCTTTTAGAGGTTCTTTCCTCCTGAGAAGACCAACGACATGATCAGGAAGATCCATAACTTTACCCAACAGGCAGGTGAGACATATTCTGAGACTTGGGAGAGGTTTCAGGTCATGCTAAGACGGTGCCCGCATCACGGGCTGGATAAAGAAACACAGGTAAAGATCTTCTATTTTTCTCTCTCCGAGCACAATAGGAGCAACCTTGATTCAGCTGGGTCAGGATTCTTTTTGAACAACATGGACACCAGGTGTTGGGAGATATTAAAGAACATGGCTAGGAAACAATCATGGGGCGAAAGAGGCATCGTGGAGTAGGTCCGAGCAGTAGGAGAATCTAAGGCAATAAAAGAAATGAATGAGAAGATGGATCTTCTCGCAAAGAAATTGCTTGCAAAGGAAGATATTGAGTCCGAGGATGAGGCTCAAGTGAAATTTATGAGGCAGCATCCAGGTTACAGGAACAACAACCACGCATGGAGAAAAGACAAGAGGTTTTCATGGAAGGATCCAAACAATTTTCTACAGGATCCGGATGCCAAACCCCAGCCAGTAGCAGAGGATAAGAGCACAGAGCTTCTCAATCAGGTGATAAAGCAAAATCAAGAACTCATGACTACATTCGGCCAGCAAATTAAATAGCAAGGGGAGTTTATGAATCAGTTTGGGCAAACACTGCAGAGCCATGGGGCGCAAATGAGGACCATTGAGACATCTATGGCACAGATGGCAGCAGAGATAGCTAGTTTGAAGAAACCGGCACATCCAGGTTTTCCGGGAAACACCAATGTTCCAGGGGGAAACCAGCAGGAAAAGGCCATCTTGCTAAGAAGCGGCAAGAAATTGTTAAATCCAAGGGCCGAGGAGACAAGCACACCACAAGCTGAAGTAGACGGTGACGCCAATGAGGAGCAGCCCGCACCGGTCACTGATCCAGTCAATGACACAGTTGTGGATTCTACTGAAGACTCGATTGCAGAGGAGGAAGGACCTCAGAAAAAGACACCCTATGTGCCACCGCATCAAAGGGCACAAGCGGTCCCGGTCCCGGTCCCGTATCCAAATAGTACTAAGGCAAGGAAGGTAGATGCGCAATTTAAGAAGTTTTTAGACAGTTTTCGGAAGCTTTCAGTCAATATCCCTCTATTGGAAGCCATTGAGCAAATCCCGTCTTACGGGAAATTTCTAAAGGACATCATTACTAAGAAGAGAAAAATTCCGGATACAGAGGTTGTCATGCTCAAAGAGAAAGTGAGTGCCTTCATCATGGGCACTTTGCCGCCAAAGAGGCAAGATCCAGGTTGTTTTAACATTTCTTGTTATATTGGAAAAGTCAAATTTGGTGAAGCATTATGTGACTCAGGGGCAAGCATCAACTTGATTCCCCTTTCTACATTCAAAAAGCTGGGATTGAAGGAGTCACGACCAAGCAACATGACTATTCAATTGGCAGACAATTTGGTGGTAAAGCCATATGGAATCTTTGAAGATGTGTTAGTGAAAGTGGATAGATTTGTTTTTCCAACCGATTTTGTAGTCATGGAGATGCAGGATGAACATGGCAACGAGCTATTACTTGGATGTCCTTTCCAAGCTACAGCCGACATGATTTTAGAGATGGGGAGAGGTCGTTTGACCTTGGGTATAGCCGATGACCGATTTGAGATGGTCATGCCCTCTAGTACTGTGTCGTCTAAAGCAAAGGAACAATGTCGTGTGGTAAAACATCTGGATAATAATATTTCACTCTGTCTTGGGAAGCCATTTCTGGACATGGCTCATGTGATGAGCAAAGTGGACAATGGAACTTTGGTTGTGGACATCATGGAATAGACCAAGGTAGTATCTCTGTGTAAAGCTGTAGGGTTCCCTAATGATGAGGATGAGGACATTCCGCCTTCTACAGAAGATGATGTTATTGCAATTTCTATTTTTGATGCATATCCTAAATTACCATTGGAGGCTTGCTTGGTAAATATTACACATGATTGGATGCAGAGTAAATCACTCAAGGAGTGCGCCAAAATGCTTCAGATGCTTCCATGCTTCTATGTGAGGCATTATGAAGATTTAGGTGAACTTCCCCCGTCGCTTCAATCATCTCTGATCAGCCCGCCGGAGTTAGAATTAAAGTCGCTGCCACCGCATCTCAAATATGTCTTTCTAGCTGAGGAAGACAAGTTACCTGTGATCATTTCTGCTTATTTGAGTGTGGATGAGGAGGAATAATTGTTGATAGTGCTGAAAAACCACTGGGGATCTTTTGGTTGGTATGTTCCAGATATCAAGGGGATTTCCCCTACATTGTGTCAGCATAATATTCGGCTCGAGGAGGGAGCCAAGCCCATGATCCAACCTCAACGACGTCTCAATCCAAGCATGATGGAGGTTGTGAAGAAGGAGGTTATTAAACTTCTTACTACAGGTATCATTTACGCAATATCAGACTCGACATGGGTGAGTCCCACACAGGTAGTCCCTAAAAAGGGGGAATTACGGTCACCCAAAATATTTTAAATGAACCTATCACCACCCGATTGGTAACTGTGTGGTGAGTTTGTATTGATTACCACCGTCTGAATGCCGCTACGCTAAAGGATCATTTTCATTTACCTTTTATCGATCAAATTCTAGAGCGTCTTTCCGGCTGATCGCACTTATGTTTTCTTGACGGGTACTCGGGGTACAACCAGATTTCAATTGATACTTCAGACCAAGAGAAATCTACTTTCACTTGTCCCTATGGGACTTTCACGTATCGCCGAATGCCTTTTCGTTTATGCAATGCACCTGTGACTTTTCAGCATTGTATGCTCGCTATCTTTTCTGACATTGTAGAACGCTGTCTTGAGGTGTTTATGGATGACTTTTCGGTGTATGGTGCATCGTTTGACGAATGTCTCTATAATCTGGACAAAGTTTTACAGCGCTACGAGGACACACATTTGGTCCTCAACTGGGAAAAATGTCACATGATGGTGACTGAGGGGATAGTGCTAGGACACAAGGTGTCTAGCAAAGGTTTAGAGGTGGATCCGGTAAAAATTGAAGTTATTTCCAAGTTACCCCCACCAAATTCTGTTAAAGGGGTAAGGAGTTTCTTGGGACATGCCGGATTTTATCGTCGGCTTATAAAAGACTTTTCAAAAATTGTGAAACCTCTATCCGAACTGCTTGAGAAAGACGTTGTATTTGATTTCAATGACAAATGTCTACATGCATTCGACGTGTTGAAGGAGAAACTGATTTCTGCACTGGTTGTTCAAATGCCGGATTGGACTAAACTGTTCGAACTCATGTGTGACACTTCTGATTTTACGGTAGGAGCCGTGTTGGAGCAACGGGTGGACAATAAACCCGTTGTGATTTTCTACGCTTCAAAGACTTTGAATGATGCCCAATTAAATTATACAACTACTGAAAAAGAATTACTCGCCGTTGTTTTCGCTTTTGAAAAATTTTGGCAATATTTAGTTGGATCTAAAGTAGTCGTTTGGACTGACCATGCTGCAATTAAATATTTAATGGAGAAAAAAGACGCAAAGCCTAGATTAATTAGGTGGATTTTGCTCTTACAAGAATTTGACATCGAAATCAAGGATAAAGCTGGAATTGAAAATGTTGTGGCGGATCATTTGTCTAGGTTAGAGAGGGTGGATGAGAAAGATTTACATTACCCATAAATGAGACATTTCCGGATGAACAGATTTTGAAAGTTAATTCTAAAGACCCTTGGTTCGCTGAGATTGTGAATTATTTGGCTTGCGGGATCATCTCGAAAGATTGGTCATATCAAGAGAAGAAAAAAAATTTCCATTCTTTACGATATTATTTTTGGGATGACCCAATTCTTCTTAAGCAATGCAGGGATGGTATCCTATGCAGGTGTGTGCCTGAGGTGGAGTACGAGAGCATTCTCCGTCATTGCCACGCACTACCTACGGGAGGACACCATGCGAGCTCTCGTACGGCAGCTAAAGTTATGGAGAGTGGCCTTTATTGGCCAACCTTGTTCCGAGACGCCTACGAGTTTGTAAGGTAATGTGATTCCTGCCAACGAGCAGGTAATATTTCAAAGAGACAGGAGATGCCCCTAAATGTGTTCCAAGAAGTGGAGGTATTTGATCTGTGGGGCATAGATTTCATGGGACCCTTTGTGTCCTCAAATTCAAATTTATATATTCTTTTAGCAGTTGATTACGTGTCGAAGTGGGTAGAAGCAATACCCACAAGGACTAACGATTCCACTGTAGTGTGTAGGTTCGTGAAAGAAAACATTTTTTGTAGGTTTGGAGTGCCCCGAATGATCATCAGTGATGGGGGTATGCATTTTAGGAATCAGATGTTCTCGGCATTGTTGAAGAAATATGGGGTCAAACACAACATAGGTACCCCATATCACCCGTAGACTCAAGGAAAGGTGGAGGTCTCCAATCACGAAATTAAGAAGATTTTGGAGCGTACGGTGGCGTCCACGAGGAAGAATTGGAGTGCCCTACTACCGGATGCATTGTGGGCGTACAAGACGGCTTACAAACACCTATAGGCACCACGCCTTTTAGGTTAGCATATGGTCGGGCTTGTCACTTACCGGTAGAGTTAGAGCACGAAGCACATTGGGCGCTTAGAAGGCTCAACTTGAGTTATGATGGAGCGGGGAGGAATAGATTGCTTGAATTGAATGAGTTGGATGAGCTGCGGATGACGGCATACGAGAACTCACGGATATACAAGGAGCGCACTAAGTTAATCCACGATCACCACATCCAGTTGCGCACGTTCAAGAAAGGAGATAGTGTGTTGCTGTTCAATTCACGACTGAATTTGCATCCCGAGAAGCTCAAATCCCGGTGGAGTGGGCCGTTCGTGGTAGAAGAGGTCAAACCACACGGCGCAATCTTGGTGCGGGACGGTGAGACCACATTTTTGGTGAATGGACAAAGATTGAAGCTCTACTTTGGTGAAAATTACAAGAGGAAGGTGAATGAGGTCAAACTCATTTCACTTTCAGATGCATGAAGTACCCAAAAGTCATCTAGCCTAATACGTTAAATAAGGGCGCTTGTTGGGAGGAAACCCAACCATTGGTACCTTAGTTTAGTTCATGTACATTCATAGGTTGATTTGTTTTGGTTTAATTTTTAGCGTCAAAAAGATACCGTGATCGGTTTGTTCTTTGTGCAGGCTGAGCCAAAGTCGATACCATCGACACACTAGTCGATGGTATCGACCATGGAACAGGTTGACGACTGCAGTTTTTACACTGCGTCGATACTATCAATGGCCTCGTCGATGGTATCGACATACCCACAGGCAGATCGCAAAATCCAGGTCGATGGTATCGAGATGCCTGTCGATACCATCGAGATCTCTGAAGATTTACAGAAGAAATCGACTCAGGAAAGTCGATACCATCGACGGGTGTGTCGATGGTATCGACATATTCAAGTGAAAAAGGCGGCAGCCGGGCCTCGCAAGGATTTGCCCTAATCAGAGAGTCGATACTATCGACTCGCGTCGATGGTATCGACCATCCACATCACTGATCATTGCCAACAAATCAACGGCGATCGCGGCATCAAGACGGTCGATCTGGGTGCAGCGTCGATACCATCGACCCATGTCGATGGTATCGACACGTCAGCGATCCGGGTTTCAAGATCCAGCCATCGACGATCGTCGATACCAGCGAGGGGGCGGAGAGCATCGATAAGTGTCGATACCATCGACTCGCGTCGATGGTATCGACGGGTCAATAGTGGCACCAGCCACATCTATTTAAGGGGAGTGATTGCGTCAGTTGACGTCACGCTTTCAGAGAAAACTCGTTCTCTTGTACCGAGCGATCCCCCGAGCCGTCCAAGCCCGACGACGAGCAGCACCGAGCAAAGGTCTTCATCGAGTGGAGATTCAACTCTCCAATCTTCATCGAGCTCTCTTTCTGATCCCCATTTCTCATCGCAAACATGGTGCATGTGGCCGGAGCTTCCTCCTCGCGCGCGACTCTGATGGACATCCCGGAATTCGTGCCACCACCGCCATCATCGATCGCACGTCCCTGACTTGTCCATCCTTTATCAGAGGTCTGGAAGATCTACGAGGAGATCATGCGGAGGAAGATAGAGCCCACCCGGTATGTGGACCGGGAGATGATCTGAGATCTCCGATTTGAGGCCAACTTGGCCTACGTTCTGCAGGGGCAAGCCCGTCACACGGGGCGAAGGGCCGATGAGTTGCAATTCCATGTTGATGGTCAGTCATTCTTCAACGATTGGCCGCCGTACAAGGAGTTGGTGGCAGAGTTCATGGCATCGCTGGACGTCTGTGTCATGCCCAACGACATAATAGCTACCGATCGTGAGTGGATCAAGGGTCGGGTGTCTTTCCGGCTGTACAACCACGACTACACCCTCACGCTCAAGCAGTTCAACAGGATCTTCAACTGGAACCATTCGCCGTACGACCACCGGCGGCCGGACAACTGCACCGACTACGACGCCATCTTCTTCGAGGTGGTGATGGTGCCGCAAGGAAAGTCGGTGAGCTACCACAATGCCGCGGTAGCCAATTTCGAGCACCCTTTTGTCCGGATCTTGCACCGGATGCTCAGTTCCACAGTTTTTGCCCGGGGTGATCTATCCCTTAGAAAATTCCAAGAGTCGGACCTATTCTTTCTGTATAAACTCCTGAAGAAATAAGAATGCAATTGGGGTTCCTTCTTTCTGTAGTGAGTATTGGCGGTGAAGAGGAGTACGAGGAAAGCCCTGATTCACTTTGGCGGGCTTATCACCAAGCTGGCCATCTACCTGGGGCTGAATCTTGAGCAGCTGACTCCTCTCTCTACAAGAAGCAAGGTGAACTTGCAGCATCTACACCGGTCCAATCTGCTACTTCTCCGAGATGGCGTGGCATTTGCGTACTGCCACGTAAATCAAGCATATCAAGAATGTTCTCTTCCCGACCCCGTTTTCAACATCGACGGTGCGCAGCATTTCCGGTGGCCAATCATAGCCATCACCGACTCCGATGAAGAAGGCAGCGATGACAGAAATGATGACGAGGCTGAGGAGGAAGAGGAGGCATTTACACCTCTTCGGGCACGAGTGGCACCACGGAAGCGTCCTCGGATGCATCCGGGTGCATCTTCATCATCACAGCCTACGCCACCACCACAACCGCCCTCGCAGCTAAGCGAGGATGCCTATTCTATGCATGGCATGTACGTGATGCTGCAAGACATCCAGCAGACCCAGTATAGCCACACATCCACCTCTGCCGGTATTCAAGATACTACCAACCGGCTCTTTGTCAATCAGCAGGCGATTTTTGAGAATGAGTGCCTTCTTTTCGAGAATCAGTAGAACATCCATGATAGGTTGCACAGGATGGAGGTGCAACAACAGTCGTTCTTCGATCATTACTGGAGCCAGAATTATTTTGGGGGGTATCCACAGCCTCCGCCGATGCCCCAATACGATCCGACATTCCAGGGGCAGTACCCGTATTGGGACCCCACGGCGCCGCACTACCCGCCTCCACCACCACAGGAGTGATCCGGTATCACTGTTCCAATCCTTAAGTTTATTTTTGACTATGAGGCCATAGTCGAATTCAAGCTTAGGGGGGTAGTTGGAACAACTTTATCTTTTATTGTTTTTAGTTTTTAACTTTTTTGTTTTTTGTTCTTGTTATTTGTTTCTTGCAATTTTAGTTTTTGTAGGATCCACATGCTATCTAGTGTAATCGTGGATGTCATAAAGTTTGTGTCATCTCATTAATTGTGCATGGGAAAATCAAGGGAAATTTAAAATTTTTGTGAGTTTGGAAAGCTTGTCTTGTTTAACCTTGGGAACATATCCTACGAAAATGATTGGTTTTGTCAACTTTAAAACAAAATTTCACAACTGTACTCCTAATGATTCATGAAAGTGGACGGAAATGGTTGTTTGAGCCTAAACTAACCAAATGGTAATGAGACTCTAATTGGATGTAAGAGAGAGAAACCTCTTAACTACTACTCAGGTCAGTAAGGAGGGACACATAATATCTTTCTAAGGTTCAGTCATCTAGTCTTGTGATCTTTCCACCTCTTTGCTTTTCACAATCCACCACAAGAATTGGAAGTACTTTACAGTTTTAACTTCTTTGACAGCATTGCATATAGATAGGTCCTGCATTGAATTTATTTCCATATGTTTTGCATAAAAAGAAAGAAAAAAATTAGAATAGTGATACATGCACATTACCCCTAGGTGCATGCCATGTAGTTGCATTCATAATTTTCATGCATAAAGTATATCATGTATCTCAATTTTTCTCCAATGGTGAATTAAATTGTTCCATACCTTCTAAATAGTGAAAATTTCTGAGTATGAAGAAAAATAATCCCACTAAAATATTCATTATCAATTATGGATATAAGGGTTGAAAAATGAAAAAAAGAGAAAAATCTGAAAAATCTGCATAATGAAGAAAAAAAGAAGAAAAGAGTTCTATAGAAGCAACAAGAATAAGAAGGAGAAAGGAACGTAATATCACCTGCATTTCAAGATAATTGAGTACATGATGTAGCTTAATTAGATGTCCATCTCGTTTTGAGATGGATGGTTAGTACATGCATCATTCCACCCAATTTTAGGCACTAGGGCATTTTTCATGTGCATTTGCATCATTTAGGACATTTTTGTTTTATGTATGTTGAAACTGTATAATACTTCCACTTTATTCCATGAACCACCCATCTTCATCCACCCGTTGCTCGGATTGGTAGGCCACCGTGAATTTCTCCTCACTAAGGTATATCAGGAGAACTCCTTCCATGTAGATGGTAGTTAGGGCGAGCAACGTAGTATAGGAGATCACAAGATGTACCAAGTCTGAACCGGCGAGTTGTATTATGTTAACTACCTTATGTGATAGTGTTCATTAGTTTTGAGGTCAATTTCTTTTATGGATGATTACTGTCGCCTTCAGGGTAATTACCGTTCTGTGGTTAGAGAGGGCCGGTATGTGAATGTCCGGTGGGAGTCATATGGGATGTTGGTTGTGGTGTGTTGTTCTTCAGTTGACATTAGCAATTCTATTCTAAGTATTAGTTGCTCGAGGGCGAGCAACGTTCAAGCTTAGGGGAGTTTGATGCGATGATTTTGAGTCGCATTTATAGACCTGTTTGATATGTGTTTTATGCTTTTATTAGTCAGTTTTACAGTTAATGTTGCATAATTCATCCACTTTGGTCTTTGCTACTATTTTATGTCAAATCCCCTTTATTTCATCATTTTGAGCATTAATTGTCAAAATATTATTATTTGTGTGAATTTATGTGGTTTCATGTTTGAATTTCAGGGAAAACAAGTATCTACTTCCGTCGATACCATCGACGGAAGTCGATACTATCAACTGGACCACAAGTTTCCAGCCGCGAGTATCAGTAAAGAGTCGATACTATCGACAGGGATGTCGATGGTATCGAGCTACCATCAGGTTGCTGGTGAGAAAGCAGTCGATAGTATCGACACCAAGTCGATACCATCGACGCACGGAGGCTACAGCGACGCATAACGACAAAACTGACGCCTTAGAGTGTCGATACCATCGACCCGAGTCGATGGTATCGAGATGACATCAGGTGCTTAGACGGAAGAAGAGAAGGATTGCCGCTACCACACTAAGTCGATACCATCGACTCACGTCGATGGTATCGACACCGTAAGATATGTGTTTGCTTTGGAATGATCTTAATCGGACGGTCGTGGTTAATTAGTGACCTAATGAGGGAGATATACCTAATGAAGGCCACCCGGACGTGAAGGAGATCTACTTAGCCATTACAGGAGTACCGAGGAGCAGTAGAGAGGAGAACGGAGACCAAAAGCTCATACCAGTTGATCCAGACACCGAAGAAGATAGATTCCACCACCGGAAGGAGGGAGAGCACGTGTTCGACATGGAGGATCAACCGGTCCTTCTCCGTTCAGGGTTTTCACCTTTCATTTCACGTTTTTCATATGATTTTCCCTATCTCTACCATGTACTTGTTTGAGATGAACATGCGGGGCTAATCCCCTTTGTCTTTAGGACCGGGAGTAGCCCGGGAATTTATTGTATGACAATTTTATAATAGTAATTCATATTTTATCTCCTAAATCCGTGGTATGATTTCGTTTTCTCCATTATATCATTATGATTGATCACCCTAATGATAACCTAATGCCCTTAATCACTTTGAAAGAAGGATTAACAGCTGAAAAGAGACGGAATTCACATTAATCGACAAATCCCTTGAACAAGGTGGTGTAAAATTAATGGTGGATACTGAGAGATCGTTCATAATGCACCTAGTTTTGGGTACTACAACGGTGGAACTGACCTAGACTTAGGTAGTGAATTGCACCACGACAGTGGGCAATTCTATTTTCATGCCACTACCTGGATAGAGAAATAAAATTGAGGCATTATATAAAATCTAATACAATGAAAACTCGTGGTGAAACTGCAATCCTAAAGATACCCTTTTGAATTGATTAAATCAACATTTAATCGATCGTTTGTTTTGTTTGTTTTTATTTTCTTTTAATTTCAACAACAACTCTCAACTTGTTAATCGGATTAGATGATCGCGAGTAGTTAGTAGGAGTCCCCGACGATTGCACGTATCCCTGAGTTCGATTCGGGCCTCACAAAGGCTTGTACTTCTCGACGTGTTCACTTGCGTTTCTACGCACAGTAAAATTGCGTCAAGGCATTGCTTCCATAAGCATCAAAGGTTAACCACTCAAAGGGTACTAATCACTTAAGTACCTTGAAGGTACAACCATGGTAATTACCTTTGATAAACATCATCAACAATTATGGAATTGATTGTACTTACATGGTTTGAATCAATTAGATTTTCAAACGGTTTTGAGGTATTCGACCTTCAAATCGTCTTGAAGTATTTTGACCTTCCATCGGTCTTCAAGTTCTTTGAACTTCAAACAGTTTTGATCCACACATTCAATCGGTCTTAAGACCATTAGACCATCATACAGTCTTGTTCTCAAAGTCCCTAAACAGTTTGAGATAGTTTGAATAAAATATAATTAATTCCAAACAGTTTTGAAACTGAATTAGTAACTTATCCTTGAAACCGATTGAACATCAAACGGTTTGAGACTGTTTGCCTTCCAAATGGTCTGAAGACCGTTTGATCCCAAATGGTCTCAAGACCGTTTGGTCCAAAACATCTTGAAACTGATTGGATCAATTAGGGTTTCCTCCAACCAATCTATTGATTTTAAGTTTTGCTTTATTGAATCGATCATCAATTGAACCATTGAGAGTACATCCAATTATAGCCCTTGGATCTCCAACCATCTATCACAGCCCTTGAACTCCAAACAGTCTTGACACCATTTGGTCTCAAATGGTTTTGAGACCGTTTTCCCTCAAACGGTCTTGAGACCGTTTGAGTCATTCAACTTAGAAATTGACTCAATCGATTTAGGGTTTCAACCATTCAATCAATTTAGGGTTAGTAATGAATGGATCACCCTTCCTTGAATCCATTAAATAAATTTGAGCCATTGGATCTTCATCATTCACATCAACAATGAACCCCAAATGGTTTTGAAGTTCAATTTACCCATTCGATCTTGAGATCCATTACCCATTCAGTTTTGAACTCAATTACCCATTCGATCTTGAAGTCAATTACCCATTCTGTCTTGTACTAAATTACCCATTTGATTTGAAGTAAATTACCCATTCAGTCTTGGGTTCAACTACCCATTCGGTCTCGGGTTCAACTACCCATTCGGTCTTGGATTCAACTACCCATTCGGTCTTGAACTCAAATGTCCATTCAGTTTTGAAACTGAATCAATTCAATCGGTTTTGAAACCGAATTAGCTCAATCGGTTTTGAAAACCATTTTCCCCTTCTTTGTTAAGGTGTGTTCTTAAGATGACATCATCATCTTCAAGATTCAAACCTTCAAAATCAGTTGTGATTCTTATGGTGATTTCAACAACTAATCAAAAGGAAATCGAGAAAGAAGAAAGGTTCAACACATGATGAATAAATTGCACGCAATAATGACATTTAAGGGTTCAATTTATATAAACTGCCTTCAAAATTATATCCAAGCTTCAAGATTCACATCTTCAATGGTGAATGAAGCTTTCTCAACTATCCAAGGCTCGTCCTCAAGTCTTTGAGTGAAATGAATGGCTAAGGTTGAAGATTGAATGAAGAAAAGAAGAAATTGAGCATTGAATTTTGATTTCCACCATCAAATCAAGGTTGAAGATGACTATGGTGCTTACCTATAGGTTGGGTTACGTCCTCCTATTTATCCTAAGCTCCTTTGTGCATGGAAAAAGCAAGGAAAGAAAAAGGGATCGAAAAAACCTTTCATGTGGGTTGAAAAGGGGATGTATATAAGGGAATTTCAATGAGAGAGAAAGTGATAAATAATTCCTTCAACTCCCAAAATTGGTGCCACATACTCCCCTCCATCCCTTGCATACGAAGCCATCTCCCCCACCTTGTAATTCCTCTTCATTATCCATGAATTAAAAGAAAACAAATTAAGCACCTTAACCATTATAATAATAATATCCAAAATTGAGTGGATATTACTTTTTCTTTAACTAATGTGAGTGGGCTCTCCACTCACTTTAGATATTTTGTGGCCTTTGCAAGGCACAAGGACGTCCATACTTATACAAATTCAACCATTACATTTTTGGTTGAAGGGCACTCCCATTAATATAATTATTTTTGCATTAAATTGAATCAGGGTTTCAATTATGCTTAAATCTTGATTATTTTAATATCAAGATTCTCGCTCCTCCAAAGAGATTCAAATTAGACGCCCCTCTGATTTTATTATATCTAATTAATACCAAGAAACATTAGGGACTCTCTATAAGTGGTATTTTGCATAGTGAACCCTAGGTTTTGGGTAAATTGCACATTACACCAAAACTAGGTTTTAACGCACAAACATTGCTTAATAAGCTCTTTCTTGGTGATCAGGCTTTCACAAGCCATACATCTGCATCATTCTCATTCTTATGATGCTTCAACACTTGAGGAACATTTTATTATGTAAATTTTGCAAGTTAACCACTCAACATGGGTAATTTGCACTTTAGTCCAAAACAAGTAAAACATTGTTTCAACATTATTCAAAAAGGACTAAAATTGAAACATAAGTTTCTCTTGAGCCTTAATTACTTTTCCAAAGATAAGGACAAGAATAAATGACTTACTTAAGAAAAACCTCTAGGGTTAAGCCTTAACCCAGATCAGGGATGTTACACTATGTCTGCAAACCAAGGATCCTTGTCCTTGATGGAAAAAAAGTTTCTCATCATGGAACTCCTCAACAATGGGTACCTCTAACCCAAATTCATCCACTCTCTATAGCCTATACAAGTGATCTACTTCTACATTCTTGGCTTTAGCATTTTCCTTAATTTTACATCAAATTATTGTAGTAGAAGAATCCATCTTATTAGTCTGGGTTAGCATTCTTGTTCTTCAAAAGATACCTTAATAGTTCCATGATTATTCCATACTATCACTTTTTCCCCAATCAAATGTTGTTAGAATTTATCAAAGGAATAAACTATAGTTAGGAGTTCTTTTTTGTGGTCGTAAAACTTAATTGTACATAATTAAGAGTTCTTAATGCATAGTAAATGACCAAGCAAGCCCGATCCTTATGTAGGCTTAGGAAAACTCCTACAACAAAATATGATACATCACACATCAACTCAAATCATTGGTTCCAATCTAGAGCCACCACCACAGGGAAAAACTTTTCTTTCCAATCCTTAAAGGCCTTCGAGTAGCACACAAACTTAAATTCTTGATATTTCTCTAAAAGCTCGGAAAGAAGCTTGGCAATTTTTGAAAAATAATAATAAAACATTGATAAAAGCTAGCATGTCCTAAAAAGCTCCTAACACCCTTCACCTATGATAGTGGAGGTAGTTTAGAGATCTCCTCTATTTTTATGAGATCAACTTCCATTTCTTTGTTGGGCACCTTGTGTCCCAAAACAATCGCCTCACTTACCATCATGTGACATTTTTCCCAATTCAAAACAAGGTGAGTGTCTTTACATCTATATAGAACTTGGTCTAGATTGGAAAGTATGTCCTCAATAGATTCTCCATGCACCTAAAAATAGTCCATAAACATTTCAAGACAACGTTCCACCATGTCAAAAAAGATTGCAAGTATGAATCTATAAAATAATGTCGACGCATTACACAAACCAAAGGGCATCTAGCAATATGCAAAAGTACCATAAGGGAAAGTGAAGGTAGACTTCTCTTGATCATGTGGCTCGATAGAAATCTGATTTTAACTGGAATACCGATCCAAAAAAACAAAAATGCAAGCTGATGGACAGCCTCTCTAGAGTTTGATCAATAAATGGAAGTGGGAAATGGCCTTTCGAAGTGTGATGTTTAAATAATGGTAATCAATGCACATTTGCCAACTAGTCAATAGCCTAGTAGAATCCAACTCACTAGCAATATTAGTAGTCAATGTGATGCCCCCTTTCTTAGGGACTACCTATGTAGGACTAACCCATTTGGAATCGGGGATAGCATAAATTATACCTACCGATAGAAGTTTAAGTACCTCTTTCTTCACCATCTCTGTTATGTTAAGGTTCAAATGTCACTGAGTTTGTGCAATGGGTTTTCCAAATTCTTAAGTCTGAATCTTAGGTTGACATAAACTAGGGGCAATCCCCTTTATGTCTACATTGGACCATCTAAATGCAGCCCTATGATTCTTCAACATAGTGAGCAACTGCTCCTCCTCCTTCATGCTCATTGATGTTAAACTTATCATTGGAAGTTTTTTACCACTTGAAAGAACATGTACTTCAAATGGATTAGTATAGGCTTCAATTCCAGCTTAGAAGGACATTTTAGAGATGGAACCAATGGTGAAGGTGTCGGTCCCAAGTCTTCATAGTGTCTAGTACAGAAACACAACAAGGTCCTTAAAAATAGTGCTCACTCCTCTAGTGAGTGATAACGTGTGTAGTCATCCACTAGGTTCATGAGATAGTCTTCTAGAGGTAGTTTTGGATAAGCCTGCATCATTTCAGAGGATATTGTGTTTACATCTGTCTTCAAGTGCTCCTCTTCCTCTGATCTTCATGGTACTTCACAACTTTTGCCAATGAAAATCTACTTTGTACGCTCCATTATGTCAATAGGAAGAGTACCCCTGTCCACCTTTGTAATGACATGATCCATATCTAGAAATGGTTTTCCTTAAAATAGCGACATCAGATTTCCCAAATGTTGCATCATGTAGAATTGTTCTCCCTTATCCAATAGTTTATAGTTGGGTAGCTTGATCTCAAACTGGTCATCCTAGATTCCTAATGTCAATCTTCTTCTTACCATCTCTAAGATGATGTTTGTTTTGGATTGGAATGGCCTTCCCTGAAGTAACTCATTCCCATAATAATCATGCATCTCCATGGCAAAACAATCTGCTAGAAATATGAACTTGTCAACCTTCACTAGTACATCTTCACAGATGCCAATGGGTCTCACTATAGAGTTGGATTCCAGCTAAATGGTCATGTTTTTTTCATGGATTCTTTGAGTCCTAATTTCTTGAATGTAGTCAACGACATCAAATTAATACTTGCCCTTGAATCACATAGTGTATTCCCAAGCTTCACCGTATTGATGTAGCATGGTATGTGGAAACATTATGGGATCATGTCTCTTCTATGGCACCTTTCTTTGTATTAATGCACCAACTTCCTCTTTAAGTACAACACTATCTAAATCATCTATCCTTCTCTTCTTGTTAATAATGTCTTCAAGAAGTTTCCATATGAAGGGATCTTTCCAATAGCATCAACCAGTGGTATATTTATGTGGAGATTTCTAAATGTATCTAGAAACTTCTTAAACTGTCGATCCAATTTCTTGGCCTTCCAGTTGTTTAGAAACGTTATTGGAGTCACAATTTTTATTTGATGTGGTGATATGTTTGATTCCTTCTTGTTCTCGTTCTGCTTGGTAGACTCATCTTCTAGGTTCTCTCCATGTGTTGTGCTGTCATGTGGTTACTCTAGAGAAATTGTTTCAATAACCTCCCCTATATCAGTTGTGGACCTGTGGTGGTGTCTTTTTTTAATCTGGATTTTGATCTCTAATCATTACCTTGCCACTAAAGAGAAGCAATACCTTCAACTATTGATTCCCAATTGAAATATTTCAATTTCGGAAGAATCCTTACTGACTCGGCTTCTTTAGGGATGATAAATCCGCTGCTAGTTGAGAAATCTAATTTTCTATATTGCAAATCTATTTTCCTTGATTTGGTTGCTCTCTTTTTGTTTGGTCTAGTAGTGTCTCATTCTGACTGACCAACCTACCCAACATGTCTTCTATGTGGTCTATCTTGTTAGGATCACTGTCTTGATATTATTTCTATTGTGCATTGCCTTGCTATGGCTTGGGCTACTATGCTTGTAATGGGTCCTGGTAGAAAATTATTAGGACCCCTCCATGAGAATTTAGGATCCTTACTCCATGCATATTCATTTCCACCCCTATAATTCTGCTGACGCACATACATGCACTCTTTTTCTTCATGTCCAGATGAGGTTTTGGGGTTTTGATCTAATTTTGTGCAAGGTTGTCCATATTCGCTTTCAGTAGTGTAATCTTTTTGAACTCTACAACACTTTTAATAGTTGTTGGAGGTTATCTCTCTTTACTCAAGACGGATTTTGTACCATGTTCTTCAAGATTTCATTACACCTGGATGCCTTTTTGTTGACAAAGAATCCTATCCCTACACTATAAAGGGTGGTTCTCCCCCCTTATGCATCCTGTAATAGAATGTCTTTGCCTAGACGTAGAGGTCAATACCATGATGAGGGACCTTCCTCAACATATTCTAGAATCTCTCCCATGCCTCTAAATAAGACTCTTCAGCATGCTGCTTAATGTTGTAAATCTGCTCAACTAGGTCTTATGTCTTCAATGGAGGGAAATACCTGTCAAAAAATGCATCTACCATTACATCCTTGGTAGATATGGATTCTGACGGAAGGCCTAAGAACCAAGCCATTGCCTTATCTAATAGTGAGTGTAAGAATAACATCAGATTTATAACTGTCATCGGTACCCTATCTATCGTTAACATATCACAACTCTTCATAAAATTGTTAATGTGATATGTGGGGTCCTCCATGTTGTGGCCATGGCAGGCTTGAGATTTAATGAGATCTATTTTGTAGTTACCCATGTTGATTGCCTACTTTACAATTTTCCCTAGTTGTGTTGTGGCTAAAAAATATTTAATCTTCTCCTAGAAAGCCTGCTCCTCAAGCTTGGCTCCAACTCACTCTTCTATGTGAGGATCTTCTCTTCATGTCATTGCTTGCTCTTCCTGTGGTGGTGGAGTATGGAGAAATCTTTGTACTAAACTACCATATTCTCTTGCCCTGTAAAGAAGTTCTTCTGGCCTTATACTCTATGGAAATGATTCCATGTAGTTGGTGGTTCTAGTTTGAACCATACACTGGCACCAGTAAATGCAATAGTCATGAATAAGAATGTGAATACTATATCATTGATAAAATAAGGTTTTTCAATTATGCTCAATTTAAAAGAATAAAATTTGAAATGTAAATAAAAGAAAAGGAATGGCCTAGAGAGGCCAGTCACAACAGTTGTATTGCTAGAGTTGATGTTCCCTAGCAATGATGCCAAAAACTTGATACACCCAAACTATGCATCAAAACGCAAGTGTATGTGTTGAGTAGTGCATACCTATGAGGCTCGAATGTCAAACTTGGGAAAACATTAATCCAAAAACTACTACTAATTTAACCTAATCAGCTAGACCTGCTGAAAAATGATTCTTGTTTGATTAAACTAAATGCAAGAATAAAAAAAAATTAAGTTTATTGTGATCATAGATTAAATGGATTCCATAGGAATTCAGTTTCACCATGGTTTACATTCCAACTTACTCCAATTTATTTATAACTAATTATCCTAAATCTTGGACCAAGGGTCCTGTGGAAAATATTACACGCTCAGGAAGTGTAATACACTATCTATACTAAAGCAAATCCTACTCATGTAGTGATTTAAAGAGCAAGATAGGTGCATTAACAATATCTCTACGCTATCCCCTTCACAGTAGTAGGCCCTCTCATGAGGCACAAGATTAATTGTGTACTTCTATAATTTATCCAACCCTTAACCTCTCTCACAAAGCAATGAACTGCCTAACTAGCCGATTGTGATGATCAAGAACATACAATTCATTAAGTGAATATAGATTTATGTCCAGATTCAGGAAAATATAGGTATTAATACATTGAAGTCAATTACAATGCAAAATCAGCCTAATCTCGGGTCCTAAGGAACAAAGGGGATTAGCTCATCACGATTTCTATTGTCATATCCATGGAAGAAAAGAAGAAAAATGTGGGAAACATGAGAAAACTAATGTAAAATCCCAAGAGAAATATGTTTGGATGATCCCTTCTGGATAGCATATTGATCTGAAGCGTTCCGACTGCAAATACACTCTCCAAAAGTGCCTAAATCTCCAAGGACATGGTCATCTCCTTTGTAGTCTCCTCTCCCAGCTCAATTGCAATAGACTGATACGTGATCCATAGGTTTGGCTAGACTCCCCTTAGGTCATAAGTGGGATTTTTGGTGATCATTAACTCCTGGCCATCGGAGTTGGCATAATTTGAAATCTAAATTGATTGCGATGACTAGATACCACCGATAGGAAGTTGGTTGCAAGACTTGAAATAGTTGTTGAATGTGAATATTATCGACATGTAGATTGGTAGCACCAAGTTTCTATTTTGTAGTTTCTAAATTCTTTTTTGTTAGATGTTGGTACAACCAACTAATAGGTCGGTAGCACCAAGTTGATAAACTCAGTTCCTCTTTCTCTCTGGATCATAAGTTGGTTGTAAGGATTGGCCATTTTAGTGGTCTTGAACACTTATTCACTAGCACGGAGTTGCTTCTTGGTATAATTGAGATTTCTTCAACCAACCTATTGGATTTTTCCTTAAGTTGGTGGCAATGACCTTGGGTCAGTAGCATCGAGTTGCTTTATAAGTGCTCTAACTACCTAAAATGTGGAAAAATCAACATAAGTCCCAATAGAATATGGAAAATTGTCATAATTCTATAATAATACTTAATAACTTGTGTAATAGGATATCATAGGCTAATAATGAGAAACCATGCAAAAATGATATGAAAATGAGCACTTATGCATGAAATACACGGAAAACTAGCCCATGAAAAGCATATAAAATCTAGTGTATTAATAACCAACCAAATTTTTAGTCCATGCAAAAGTTAGTATGTATACACTTCAATTAGCATAAATGATATTATCAATTAAGTGTCTACAAACCAAATAATGATACCCAAAAAAATTTTAATCATATAGGAATTGGCAGTAAGCTATGTTTTTAACCTTAGTTATCTAAATATGATCACAAGGCATCAAAAGTTGCATAGTTTTGAGACCAACGAATGGGAACTTCTAAGGTGTACATATTACATCGTGAGGGATGTTAGGAAACAATAAGATTATTTCATGCAATGGTCAATAAATCCAAAAAATTATAATAAATATTATTGAACACAACATCAACCATAAAAAATCTCCAATATCACAACAGTTTATAGCTTTCTGATTATTAAATAGCATTTAATTTATCAAATGATAAAAGTACATTCAAACAATCGTATCTTGATTCATGCAATAGGACAACATGCGTCCAAGATGAACATATATCTAATTTATACTTTGTTAAGGAATCCATGTCTCAAACATCATAATAAAAGTAAAAAACTATAACTCATGAACCCAAAATCTAATCCCACCCAATTGATCCCATATTAGTAAAATGGTCAATCTTAATCATCCTAACACCTAGATGTAGAGTAGGTGTGTCCAATGTATGCAACTACCCATGTATCATTTCCCACTTCTGTTTACACATAACATATCTGACATGTCTTCGCTCCATAAAATTGAGGTAAAAGTAGGTTTCCTCCTAGTACATACCTATGTTTTCACTCCTCAAACTCCATAGGGAATCACTCGTCATTATGCTATATCATGGGTATATTTATTGAACATGTTTTTGCACCTATTTGGTGTGCCTACACCTGGGTTATTTTCAAGATTCTTAACATAACAAAATCAACCAAGTATCACAACTTATATTTAAAAAACTAGATTCATAGAGGGGATCCTATAGGATAGCATCCTTGTATTTTTGGGACAAAATTTGAGAATTTTGAAAGAGACAACTTCCCAACTCATGCAAACCCTAACTAACTCCCTACATCTAAAAATGTTATGTTGTAATTCATTTATAGAGGTTAGAATCCCAAAAGAAAGGGATATGTCCACAATCACTCTAGGCATCCTAAAACACTAAAAGACTTAATAGAACTGCTAATGTTGGAGTCTAGTGGGGACAACTAAGGTAAGTGGTGAGTTCAAATTCTCCACTTTGTGGGAAATGAAGGAGGATGGCTTACCTTTAATTACCTGGATTCCATGCAAGATAGAGGAGGTCTCATGACATTATAGACCCGCTTCCTCATTCCCTTTTTTCACATCATAAGTGGTTATAGGATATAAACACACATGATTCATGATAACTTGTATATTATCCAAGTTGATTCCTTTTTCACATTAGTATATTTCTAATCATATCAAAAGAGACAATGATCCACCTCATTCAAACCCTAACTAACTCTCTACATCTAAAATACAATCCTTTGTGATCTCAATACCCCCAAAGAAAGGGAAATGTCCACAACCATTCAAAGGATCCATAAACATTAGAAAGCCTGACACAACCCCTATGGTCAGATCCTAGTAGAGATAGTTCAGGTAAGTGGCAAGTTTGACTTGGCCACTTGGAGGAATCCAAGAAAGATAAAGTTGGTCTCATGACAATATAGATGATTTACTCCCTCCTTCCCATTTTTCACAAAATATGTGGTAACATGATATAAACACACATCGATGATAATTGTGTATTATCCAAGCTTTGTCTCCTGTATCAAATTAGTATATGTACATTATGATCATATCAGATTATTACTTTGTATTTTGCATTATTAAGAAAATAGACCATTTACTTCCTCTCTTGGTAGGCAATAGTTATGTTTAGACACATGGGGTGGCTAGTAACTTCTAAACACATAATCTAGTGTCTTATCTTGATTTCAATTTTGGGTCATCCTAGTCTTAATGGGTTTCCATGATTTTGCATGAGTTTCTGCATTTGTCCACATAAAATGGGGGAGACTCCATCTGATCTTATCTTTGCACCACAAGGATCTATGACGAGATTGCCATGCAATTTTCAGATGAATCAAGACATTGTGAAGGTCAAGGTTGTTTATTCGAGAAATTGTTACTTTGAGCTATAGGTCTCCCTCTCTTTGCATATCCCGCACTATTCTATGTATATATAACAAAACAACCTATCAAAAGAGTTGAATGTCACCTTAAATTAAATTAATTAATATCTCCAAGTGAAAAATATTGTTGAACCATCCATGGCAATAGAGATGTCCCTACAGTATTCAATGTCTTGGTGCCAAATAAAAATAATTTTGATAAAAGAAGTTTGAAAGTTAAATCTTATTTGGATTGAAGATCTTACTTTTAGTGTAACAACTAGGTTATCTCTTTGTATAAATGCTCATAAGAAAACAAATACTTAAATAAATTATTCTACAATTGAAATCATCCATAAAATTCACTTATAAGAATTGAAATAAAATGGTTATGTTTATGTATAATATACCCCTTCACCCTGATAAAATCACACACTACAAACATAGAAATTGTTATGCATTTCTCTAAAATGTCCTGTTTTTTGCCACGTCAATTATTGATTTAATCATGTTAAGAGTTCACAATCATGCATTGCACAAGAATTCATTATGGAAGATTTTTCTAAATAAAAGGGTAAATGAGTCAGAAGCTTAAGTGTGGGTTGAACCAATGCAGGTATGGGGTGAAGGTCAAAAAGTCTTAATTTCAAATGGTTGTCACAAAAGCACTCTAAAATTGACCAATTGTTGGAGATCCATAGTTATCTATGTAATATGTGTTTTGAAAGAAAAAATGAATAGTTGCCACTCTTAATAAGAAAAAGACTAAAAATGAGAAGTGATCAGTATTATTCTTTGATATCAAACTTGGTCTAAAGATAGTATACAATAAATTTTTTGACGTCAAATGCAATTGATTAGTTGATGAGTCATTTTACATAAAATTGGTAAAGAAAACAACAACTAGTTGATGTGTTTTAATGTAAATGAATGATGAAAATAATGTATATTTACTAATTAATATAAGAAACCAACACTATGTATAATCATTTAGCATTACACATTCTAAATATTTTAAATACATGTAGATGTCTACTTGCACTAAATACAAAATAAAGAAATTATATTTCTATAATTTAAATAAAAAATAAAATTGTGAAAGTTTGCAACATTTCTTAGTAGTTATACATGACATAGTTGTATACTAAATTACTCAAGGCCTGTTAGGTAAGTGGATGGATATGAGTTCTAGGTATCTTTAAGTGTGTATGAAGTTTTATTAACTAAATCTGACTTGAAACGTCTACATGTAGATGCTCATAGATTTTAACATGGTTTAAAAAGTGCAAATGTTTTTATTCACCACTAATAACACTCTTATAGTTTACACCATTTTTCAATCCCAATATTCTAGACTTCCTTTTATGTTGGAGTAGAGACGCATTGTTGTTTCATTTGCATATATTTGAATTTAAACTGAAAATTGTTGTTCCATACCAAAAATAACCAATATGTTAATAATATTTGCACCATTGTTTATAATGAATAACAACTTATACCCTCATAGCATTTTCTAACTGAGGCCTACAATGAAAAAGAATACTTCTTCATGAATCAAGAACATGTTTGGTTCAGGATCCAATTCATATTTAGAGTTGTCTTTTTGTTCCAATTAGGCTCAATCTGGATTGGTTAGTCTAGGATGGTGTTTGGTTGGGATGAGAGAAGCGAAGCCTATTTGGGGTTTTTTAGTCCTATGAATCAACATATGTGAGTCCTAGTTTGTCCATGATTACAAATCTCACCCCAGAATAGTCATTATTGAATACGGATATGGGCCTTTCTCTTTGCCTTGCTAGCTGCAAGTTACGGTATTCACAAAGAATTTCTTCCCCACATCAGACGAGGTGTTGCACCCTCTCTTCCACAATTAGGAGGTTGTAGTGCTAGCTCCATCTCCCTATTCTCTGACTTGATGCTTGTTCTCACACCATACAATGTGGTACATT
Source organism: Alisma plantago-aquatica (assembly GCA_963693085.1). Classification (NCBI taxonomy): domain Eukaryota; kingdom Viridiplantae; phylum Streptophyta; class Magnoliopsida; order Alismatales; family Alismataceae; genus Alisma; species Alisma plantago-aquatica. Next base: position 702,482,425 of record OY856410.1, on the reverse strand, counting down.
CCCTAATAAATTCCACCTAGCGAGCACAATTTCATATGCCTCTAAGGTTTAAATGCAAATATATGCCCTGACATCACATGTAAAGTTGGTACATGTCGTCACCCTAGGTAAGCCCTGCTTGCACTTTATCTCCTTGGTCATCACCGCCTTTTGACCACTATTGTAATTGGCTTGCATAGGAGTACATGACCCTGAATCCCTACCTTGCATGAGTTGGAGAGTGACTACAAAATGGTGGGCATGCCTGTAGACCTCATCACAACCGACTTCCCCCTAATCCAACAAATCATATCCTAATCCATTTGTGACAACCCCAATTCCTATATGCTTTCCATCATGACAATCGATAGGTATGTGTGCACTAATGTCTATAAGATGTCAAGATGGAAAATACAAGGGATTCTAATTGTCATCTAGAATACATGGAATCCAGATATTGTTCACAAAACATCATAAAGAATACCACATAACAACATCATCCATAAAGATGAATTTTCATGATAATTCATTAGAAAGAAAGACTAGTTCTAGAAATTGAGAAGTACATAGGACATAAGACATCGTATACATAATATAGAAGAAGAAAAATGCTACTAACTAGAAGCAAATAGATATGAACATACATCAAGCTAATATCCTCCAAGGGAACTTTATTACATGTCTTTTGGTACTTTGATGTGCATGACTTGTTCTTTGCAGCTAGAAAATATGTGAAATAGATGAATCAACAAAAGTTGTGTACATGGATGAAATACTTGTATAGTAACTTGCATAATGAAATATTTGAAGAAAGAAAGTAAAATAAAACATTATTAAAGGCAAGAATTAAGTACATCATTCTTGATACATGTCTTCAGATATAGTTCTACTACTAAGTGGGTCACCACCTTATCTTACATATATGATGGGCCCTCCCCACCCCTTGGGATATGGGGATCCCCACCCCTTGGGCTGTGCTAACCTTAGTATTTTGTATAGAGAGAAATACTCATCTCACTTTAATATCTACAACCCATCTAATCATTTATGTTCTTTTATGTTTTGGCGGAGCATACACTACTAATATGCATCCAAGAACTTATATACAAATAAATCATATGAAGTATTCCATATTTTATACATCCATGAAAACTAGTCTTATACTTATAAAACCCACGTACCTATTGTATCAGATTTGGATTCCTAAGAGTCTAGAGAAACATTAAATAGATCACCTTGAAAGGAAATCAAGGGTATAGTGTTACTATGAGTCCATATGACCCAAGACTGGGGTTTGTTCTTTACTAAAGGTTATTATAACCCTCTTATGCCAAGATCGGGGAATTATTTATTGAGTTCATCTCATTTTGGAGTCATAGGATCAGATCTCACATTTAGGGTTACACATAGATTATGATATCCTTTATTATTTAAAAAGGGAACATTCAAGTTTAGGGTTTCTATAGGATCTAGGTCATCGTTAGCTTATTTTTAGGGTTCACATGATCCAACATAATCAGAGTTGAATCTAGGGTTTTGGGAGTCATACATAACTCATAGAAGATCATTCTTTGATTAGGGTTTGACAAATAATACATAAAGGTTCATTATAGAGAGAGACAAAAGCTTAGTAGTAATGTTTCCATAATCTTTGGCTCATTAGTGATTTCCTAATTAGGGTCTCGTAATATATGAGAATCAGAGGCTCTATCACAGTTTTAATGTCACAACTATCATATTCCAAATCATGAATAACCATTACGACACAATAAGATAATAATAATATGATCATTAAGTCTTTAGGCTACTATTGTTGAAAAGGGGGATAGATTCAGGCTCTAAAAGTATTTTTATCAGTTTCCTCATTTTTTTCTAATAAAAATGATGTATAGGGTTGCTATTATCTGATATTCTTAGCATTTTCTAGGATTTTTCTAAGATAAATAGGTTTTCTATTTAATTAAATTAGTAAGTTGAGAAATTTACCATGATCAACGACCGGATCTAACTGGTTTAATGACCAAGATTGATCAGCTCTTTGTGAGGCTAAGTGCGGCTTGGTTGAGTCGGTGCTACGTGGTGACTCATGGTTGGCGAAGGTGAGCTGGCTCCTAACTGGACCTTTTTGACTCACCGTTAGTAGCTGACTTGGCGGGTTCTAACCGGTCTACATCATCTCCTTGTTGGCACCACATCTCCTCTCCTTCTCCCACTATAATGGTGTACTCGAGTGGTTGGGCTCAACTCCTTTGAGGTCCCTGTTCGAGAGGAGGGGTGTTGGTGACAAAACAAATGTTCCCACACCTTCATGAGTTCACTCTGGATCGGGGCATCTGGGTTAGGCACCTTGGCTTCCTTTGGGGTTTGAGCACTGGTGGGATAGGGGGGAAGGTTGCCGATGATAAAGGGGTCTAGGGTGAATAGAGATTTCAGGTTAGATATGAGTAGTCGTACTTGCTCGTGAGAGCTTGGAAAAGGTGATGGTAGTGGTGATTTGCTATAATGATGTGACTCAAGGTTGTTGGTATGTATGCCCTGAGAGCCAATCATGGAATGATTGGTGGGATATATTAAGATTGATTTGATAAACATCAAAGACAAGCTTCCAATTCTTTCTGGTTCAGTCATAAGAGATAGTAATAGAACAGATTGAATGTCTAGAGAATGACAGTACTCAATGACGTATGCTTTCAGGTTGAGGACCTGAACGATGAGATCATACGGATGCTAAGAGTTTGTACATTCTTGTTATGTCCCTAGGCGGATGTCATTGTGGAAGGTAGATAGACAGCAATGACACATAAGACTAGATTGTGGTGTTGGTTGATGACAGAATCTCATTATTCATGATATAGAGATATCAAACCAAACACATAGGTACTTGTTATAGAACAAGTGTACCGGACAGACCCACTGTGAGTTTGACACATGAAACCATGACATGGTAGTCACAGTCAGTACTCACAGTGATGGTGGTGAGTGTGATTCTTTGACATGAAATCACTACACTCAACACATGTAGTTGGGCACACTTTGACATCATCAAACGCAGTCCTGAAAAATGGGTTGTTATAAAGGTGATGATTGGGTGGCTTTGACACATGGGGCTTTTGAGGGGTGAGTGATAGATATGGGATTTGTCCCTCCTGAGGGAGTTTGATATCCATGGCCACTTGATGAGTAGGATTGAGAAAGGCATGCATGCATGTGTGAATTAGTATGTGATATTGATGTCATACATATCTCTTCCAATCTACTCTGAGATCAACAAAGTGAATGAATGTTGATAGGATGACTGTTCCATGCCTTGAGTTCATTCGGGATATCAGTGACAAAGGAATTATACATTCACTGTAACATCATTCACGGATTGTAGGATTGAAAGTTGTTCTCCAACTTTTTATTTCACTTGGGTATCACTGATGTGTGACTAGGCACCGCTCTTTGCTTGTGAGGTCATAAGTGTTATGGACTTTCACTGCCAACGTGAAATGGACCTGGAGGGTCACACACATAGGATTTAACCTGGAAGAGGAGTTTTGTCCACAAACAATGTTTAGATTGATTACTAAAGGAGTTTAGTAGTTCAATTAAACACTCAATTAATTGATAGCTCAATATCATAATGTTTAAGGTGTTGGATTGATTGATTAGAGTATCAGATTGATTGAAACTGCAATTGATTGTTTCTGCACAATCTGCACTCCCAACCGATCGGCTCCTGAGATGAACCGATCGGCTGAGCTTGGTGAGCCGATCAGCTCAGGTGGTGAGTCGATCGGCTCATGGATAGGTGAAACGATTGCTTCAAGTGTTGAAACGATCGGTTCAACTGGTCCAACCGAGCAAGTTGGGAAAGTAGGATTCGTGAGAAATTTGTTTTCATTTCACTTGCCCAATTTGATTGGAACAAGGATTGGTACTTGGTACCAATTAGAAACAAAAGAGGAAAAGTCAATCGGGAACTGACCAGGACCACGAACCGACCAGTTCAGAAGTGAACCGACCATTTCATGGGTCCCAACCGATCGGTTGAGGTGTCAACTGACCGGATCAGGTCCCCAACTGACCGTTTCAGAAATGAAACGATCATTTCAGGTTGCGCAGTTGGTTGTTTTTGTGGAAAATCTCAAACCCTTATACTCCTACTTTAGTCCCACATTGCCCGGGATAGAGAACCATGTCCCATGACCCTCCTATATATATAGGGGTATTGGGGGCTTCTCAAAGTACAACTCAGTGCAACCAGTTTCTCTGTAAAGTTGTCGTTCTCTCTGGTTTTGGTAACCAAGAGAGCCCGAGCAAGTGCTACCCGATAAGGGAGGCACATCAGGGAAAGACAACTGCAGAAAGCGATTGGTGGCATGAGAGTGTATTAGTGACTAGTACGCTGACAGGAGGGTGCGACTCCTTCCAATTCCTTGTGAGACAAGGATATTGGACTTCTAGGTGGTCCGTGTGGACTACTTCAGAGGTGGGAGATTTCTGCCGCTCGAAGGATAGCTGTCAATCTCGACAGTCCCGGTGAGACCAGGAGTCGTCAGTCCCGATGCGACCAGGAGCTGCACAAACACCGTCCAAGACCGGAGGTGAAGACCGTGCAAGCCGCGAGGTAATGTCGCCGAGCAAGCCTCGGGACAAGGTATGATTCCACAAACCATCCTTTCCTATTGTATAGACGTTGACGTGTTTCCTTGTTCTGGGTTTGGGGAGAATTTTTTGTTTTGTTTCCGCTGCCTTCTCTACCTCCCCTAAAACCCAACAGTGGTATCAGAGCCACGTCAACTACTCTATACTTTAGGATTATTGATATGATCAATTTTGGTTTGTCACCTTTATTTATTGCATACGATGTGAATAAAATTGGCTTTATGCATGTCCAATCCTAAATCCACAAATCCCAATATACATATATGATATGTAGTATTAATGCACTCGATACGCGTCGCCCTTAAATGAGTTTTGTGGTGGATGTATAGCATGGTAATGGCCAATAAACCCTATCTGTGTATGGTTGTATGTGGTTGCTTGCATCTCGGTCTGCGCACCGATCTTCCTTCTCCTATTCCTGATGTAACTCAAAATAATTCGAGATTTCTTTCCTACCTTTGCTCCCCTCGAATGTAACTCGAGGTTTCTCTTTTTACAATGTAAAATAGGATAGAATTTTATTTCCTGTTATGTCAAAGAACGGATGACATCCTGACGACAGATGAGACGATCGGTTCAAGGCGTGAACTGATCGGTTGACGTTCAAGACGATCGGTTCAAGGAGTGAGCCGATCGATTGATGACCTGTTTGAGGAGTGAGATGAGCAGGTGGCGGCCATGATGAGATGCACGACGACCAGGCAAACTGATCGGTTAGAGGAGCCAACTGATCGGCTGGTGGCACCCAGCCGACCATCCTAATGGCGAGCCGATCAGTCATGTGATGAGTTGATCAAACCCAAAAAGGCAAAGCACAGAGTTCATCTTGTACAGGTTGCATGTGATGTAGACCTAGATGACCATGATTCCTCTTGGCTTGAGGAATCACATTAGGATGGCCATGATCATCGCTTTTATCATTTTGCATGTTTTTTGTGGGATATAGCATGTATATGATACGTACTATGTATTTTAGTGATTGGATATGTATATGTATATAAAACCAAATCCCTCATTAAATATTAAGTTTTAGATGCCTTCCAAATGCGACACACGTGAAAAGCTTGATCGACCAAGTGTGGGCACGCCCTAGCATGGTGCACCGTCTATCTCGTGGAAGCGTGAAGGATGGATATGTGGGTCTGCCCTAGCAGGGTGCATATTCATCGTGTTTGCTTTGGGTCGGACTTAACAAGGTGACCTAGATAGGATCTAGCACCTTGAGGCATGGAGATGATCATGGCAAGGAGTTTCATATGACATCTTATCAAGAGTTTCTTATGATGCAATTGGCAAGAGTTGCCTACCTGAGAGATCTAAGTTGTGGGTGACAGTCCTAGCTGGTCCATGATTTAGAGGATTTCAGGATCTTGCCCACTATAAGGTTGTACGTTGCAATCTTATAAATTGATGGTGAGGGCTATCAATTTGAAGTAAAATAGTGGGAGCGATAATTAATTAAAGGCCTAATTATATCGTCAACTTTTCAAATCAATCAAGTTAGTCAAAAATTAGTTTTTGGACTAAAATTGCATATTTCCTTTTGTAGTACAAATGACAACAAACAACAATCACTTTTCTTTGCGATCGGTCCTTGAAAAGGACAGGCTAAATGGGACAAACTTCCACGACTGGTATAGGACATTGAGAATTGTTCTCACTCAAGAGCGAAAGCTCTATGTCCTGGATACTCCAATTCCAGAGGAACCTGCTCCTAATGCACCAAAGGCAGAAAGGGATGCTTACAAGAAGCATTCTGATGATGCCATTGATGCAAAGTGCTTGATGTTGCGCTCTATGAACCACGAGTTGCAGAGACAACATGAGAACATGGGTGTCATTGAGATGATTTAGCATTTCAGGAACATGTATGAAGATCAAGCACGGCAAGAGAGATACGATGTCTCAAGGGCACTGTTCAAGTGTGTCATGACAGAAGGTGATCCAGTTGGTCCTCACACACTCAATATGATTGGGTATGTGGAGAACCTGACAAGACTGGGATTTCCACTGATCCAAGAGTTGGCTACTGACGTGATACTGTAATCGTTGCCAGAATCCTACAGTCAGTTTGTGATGAACTACAACATGAACAACTTTGATAGGCCACTGTTAGAGTTGTTGGGCATGTTGAGGATTGCCGAGACACAGATTAAGAAGGACAAGCCTAAGTCTATGATGGTGACCATGAGCAAGAAAGGCAAGTCCAAGCACAAGGGCAAGGGCAAAGCTAAGAAAGGTTCTGATGCTATCCAGGAGCCCAAGTCGTCTTCAGCTCTCAAGGCCAAGGGAAGCGTGACCAAGAAAGGCAATTGCCACCATTGTCAAAAGCCAGGACATTGGAAAAGGAATTGTCCTCTCTATCTGGAAGAACAAAAGAAGAAGGAGGCGACTGATGTCTCCACTTAAAGGTGTCATGAAAGTAAACTTGTAACACTTTTGAGGTATATGATACCAAGATGTAAAGTGTAAAGCACTCAATAATTGGGGCAAGTGTTGCCACCATAGATAGGATTACTTTAGTTTATTTTCATCCTATAAGGCATGTAATACAGTTATGAACTGTTATTTCATATTTGCCAATAGATAGAAACACTTTATTTGTTCATATTGTATGACAATGATGGCAATCAATAAAGAGATGTTTCAATTTCTAAAGATATGATCTTTGTGGCAATGCCTTGTTTATCTTGTGGTATTTGATATGCATAAGATAAATTGATACCTAAAAGTTATAGATAACTCAAACAATCAAATTAGCATCAATCATGAGAAATTCATTTCTAGTTTCCATGTGATGGATAAATCTAGACTCTTTTGGTTAGAGAACCAGTAAGAGACATGAATATCTTGGACATGATTAATCAATCTTCACTAAAGGTAGTGGGAGAATGATTATCATATTAGGTATGATACATGTGATGTATTTACATACCTATTGGAACAAATGCTAATACTTCAAATGGTGTTTAGAGAAATACCAATATGAATATCTTGAAGTGTTCAAGATTATCATAGATGAAGTGCAAATTTGGTAAAGTATTAATTCTTGATGAGATCAATGAATGAAATACTTGGACCAAATGTTTGAGATCCTTATGAGTGATTATGATAGTGTATCATAGTGAACTCATGATTAAGGCATGGTGATGTCTAAATCAAGAAGGAATCATACTCTAAGGAGTTAGAGAATGATTATCAAATAACTGAATTCTTCTTAATAAAAGAATACCCCACACTAATAAAGGACATTAAGACTCACAAGGAGTTGTAAGTTCTTATATCCTTGACAGATACACCTCATTTATCTATGTGATGAGTTGTTCATGTGATGAGTCAACTATCTAGATGAATATGAGGAACTGAATTTTGAGTTATGGTTTATGACCATTACATCCTAAATGAATTCCATGTGAACCATAATGTATGACCTTGATGGTAGCACCCATTGGAATGAAATCCATAAGTGCAAATGAGTCTTAATTGTTAAGACACATGGATAACATTTTCAAAAGGATGATGCTTGTTGATTGCAACTTAATGACTAAGACATTTGGCATATGGATACTAAAACCGCATTCCTATGAGGAATAAAACAAGGATGTGTACGTGACACAACCTATAAGGTTTATGAATCCACTAATGCAAATGAAGTCTATAAGTTACAATGGACTAATCAATGTGATTGATTGAGTACAAGCAACTCAGAATTGGATCTTTACTTTGATGATATAGTCAAAGGGTTTGACTGATATGTCAAAGATAAAGAAGGGATCTGTGATTTAGTGGGAGCGTGTTCACATTCCACATGTTGATGTGAAATGGAAATGTTCTAGAATGGAAATCCAAAAGTGGAAATTATCTTTAAGGAAGATAGAGATGTTTCCTATGTGATAGGAATAGAGATCTATAGAGATAGTTCTCGAAAAACCTCTTGACCTGAAAAGAGAAAGCATACATTGGCAATCTATACTGAAGGGTTCAGTATGCACAGATTCAGTGGGAGAAAACTTGTCCATGTTACATGGAGTTGGTATCCCAAGGCCAAGTGTCCAATTCTTATGAAGAATGGGAACACTAAGAATAGATATGGATCTATCATGTATGTAATCATTCCATTATCTTGCATGTATCGACATGGCAAGAATAAAATGCATTCATTATCTTGTATGTAGGACATGGCAATATGATGTGCTCATCCTGATAACTCGTATGTGGGACACGACGAGTGGATGTCTGTCTACTTCCAGTAAGGGTTAATGGAATACCATGAGAACTTGATAAGTACTTGAGAAGTACTAGTTCTATGGAGATAAGAAAGAGTTCAATGTAAAGAGTTACATTGATGCGAACTTCTGAAAGGACAGAAAATTAATCGCAAAATATATATATATATGATATATAAAAGTGAAAGTTTTTTGATAATTGGAAGTGTTCCAATAAAATCATTTAAAAGGAAATGTTGAGTATCTATGTGTTAGAGAACAATAGTGGATACTATATGGATCTGGAAGTTCATGAGATGAACTTATAGATATTCCACTTATTGATGACAAGTATGGAATCCTTGATCATGCAATGTGGCTAAAGGTTAGCAAAGGAATACTAGATCGCATATTACAGAAACTCCATCTCATACGTGTGACGTACAGTGAAGAGATGTGAGACATGCAATTGATACTGACTTTGGAAAGGTGTTGCCATAACTCACTATGTTCGCACTAGAGCACAGTAACATGTGGGACATGTTTGAAGATCACTATGAATATGATTCAAGGGTGATTGGCTCGCAGTGCAAGTGGGATTCTGTTGGTATGTATGCCCTGAGAGCCAATCATGGGATGATTGGTGGGATACATTAAGATTGATTTGATAAACATCAAAGGCAAGCTTCCAATTCTTTCTGGTTCAGTCATATGAGATAGTGATAGAACAGATTGAATGTCTAGAGAATGATAGTACTCAATGACGTATGCTTTCAGGTTGAGGACCTGAACGATGAGATTATACGGATGCTAAGAGTTTGTACATTCTTGTTATGTCCCTAGTCTGATGTCATTGTGGAAGGTAGATAGACAACAATAACACATAAGACTAGATTGTGGTGTTGGTTGATAACAGAATCTCATTAGTCATGATATAGAGATATCAAACCAAACACATAGGTACTTGTTAGAGAACAAGTGTACCAGACAGACCCACCGTGAGTTTGACACATGAAACCATGACATGGTAGTCACAGTCAGTACTCACAGTGATGGTGGTGAGTGTGATTCTTTGACCTGAAATCACTACACTCAACAAATGTAGTTGGGAACACTTTGACATCATCAAACACAGTCCTGAAACATGGGTTGTTATAAAGGTGATGATTGGGTGGCATTGACACATGGGGCTTTTGAGGGGTGAGTGATAGATATGGGATTTGTCCCTCCTGAGGGAGTTTGATATCCATGTCCACTTCATTAGTAGGATTGATAAAGGCGTGCACGCATGTGTGAATTAGTATGTGATATTGATGTCATACATATCTCTTCCAATCTACTCTGAGATCAAGAAAGTGAATGAACGTTGACAGGATGACTGTTCCATGCCTCAAGTTCATTCGGGATATCAGTGACAAAGGAATTATACATTCACTGTAACACCATTCATGGATTGTAGGATTGAAAGTTGTTCTCCAACTTTCTATTTCACTTGGGTAGCACTGATGTGTGACTAGGCACCGCTCTTTGCTTGTGAGGTCATAAGTGTTATGGACTTTCACTGCCAACGTGAAATGGACCTGCAGGGTCACACACATAGGATTTAACCTGGAAGAGGAGTTTTGTCCACAAACAATGTTTACATTGATTACTAAAGGAGTTTAGTAGTTCAATTAAACACTTAATTAATTGATAGATCAATATCATAATGTTCAAGGTGTTGGAATGATTGATTAGAGTATCGGATTGATTGAAACTGCAATTGACTGTTTCTGCACAATCTGCACTCCCAACCGATCGTCTCATGAGATGAACCGATCGGCTGAGCTTGGTGAACCAATCGGCTCAGGTGGTGAGTCGATCGGTTCATGGACAGGGTGAAATGATTGCTTCAAGTGTTGAAACGATCGGTTCAACTGGTCCAACCAAGCAAGTTGGCAAAGTAGGATTGGTGAGAAATGTGTCTTCGTTTCACTTGCCATATTTGATTGGAACAAGGATTGGTATTTGGTACCAATTAGAAACAAAAGAGAAAAAGTCAATCGGGAACTGACCAGGACCACGAACCGACCGGTTCAGATGTGAACTGAGTGTTTCATGGGTCCCAACCGACCGGCTCAGGTCCCCAACTGACCGTTTCAGAAATGAAACGATCGGTTCAGGTTGTGTAGTTGGTTGTTTTTGTAGAAAATCTCAAACCCTTCTACTCCTGCTTTAGTCCCACATTGCTCGGGATAGAGAACCATGTCCCATGACCCTCCTATATATAGGGGTATTGGGGGCATCTCAAAGTAAAACTCAGTGCAACTAGTTGCTCTGTAAAGTTGTCGTTCTCTCTGGTTTTGGTAACCAAGAGAGCCCGAGCAAGTGCTACCCGATAAGGGAGGCACGACAAGGGAAAGACAACTATAGAAAGCGACCAGTGGCAGGAGAGTGTGTTAGTGACTAGTACGCTGACAGGAGGGTGTGACTCCTTCCAATTCCTTGTGAGACAAGGAGATTGGAGTTCCAGGTGGTCCGTGTGGACTACTTCAGAGGTGGGAGATTTTTGTCGCTCGAAGGACAGCTGTCAATCCTGACAGTCCCAGTGAGACCAGGAGTTGTCAGTCCCGGTGCGACCGGGAGTTGCACAGACACCGTCCAAGACCGGAGGTGAAGAGCATGCAAGCCATGAGGTATTGTCGCCGAGCAAGCCTCGGGACAAGGTATGATTTCACAAACCATCCTTTCCTATTGTATAGACGTTGACGCGTTTCCTTGTTCTGGGTTTGGGGAGAATTTTTTTTTTGTTTCCGCTGCCTTCTCTGCCTCCCCTAAAACCCAACAAAGGTGTGGTCAAGGCAGTACAGATGGGCATGAAGGTGGAGGTGGGGGAGATGGTCACCGGGGTTGCCTTATGAGAAATTAAAGGTGAGGAATTAGCAAAAGGGGGTTGGTGGAGCTAGTGGTGTGCTTAAATAGGTGAGTGGGAGTGTGGGTGTGAAAGCCCTAACCTAGTTGCCACTATCAGTGAGAGGCATGGGGAATCAAAAGGTCATTCTACCTGATCCAAGGATGAGGGGGAATGAGTGAGGGGTGGTTGATCTCTATTTTGTGAGAGGAATTTGTCCTCCAAATATCCCGAGTGGATATGGTCAAATTTGTTGGGTTGTGCTCGAGAAAAATCTCGTTGTTAGTCTCCTGAGAAGCTACAATTTGTGGGAGGTTAGGGATGGTGTTAGCATCATTAAATCAGCATTGGATGGCCCAAATCTAATGTGAGATCAGCCAATGAACGCTCTTGGCCACGTGAATCATACATGTCACACATTCGATACATTTAATGCGCAAATTAGGTTCTAGGGTTCAAATAATGTGCATAATTTCAAATTGTAATAACTCTCAATTTGTTCATCCAATTGGAGTGAAATTTTAAATGGAGCTTCATTATGATGTCATCTAGCTATGGAAAAATTTTGAGGGTCAAACTCAAATGTTAATTATATAAATTTATCATGTACCCTAATACATATAACCTGTCTTACTATGGGATTATGGTTTGTATCTTTATGAAACCGGTGACCCCTTTTTTGTCAGATTAGTGAGGAAGGTAAATGAGGGTAATTTTGTCAGTAATTTGAGAACTTATTGATATATTAAATTTGTAAGACAGAGAAAATAATTAAAAAATTACTTTGTCACATTCTTTCCTCCTTTTTAAGTATTTTGTCCTCAAAATTCAAGCAGTCTGTAAGAGATGCAGATATTTGTATTCAACCTCAAACTTGAGCTACCAGGTGGCATCAGACTAATCATGGTGACTCCAGAGAACTTTCACCATATCTATGTGTCACTTATTATGAAGCTCCTATGTCTTTGAATCAAGAATTCTGATTGGGGATTCGGCATAGGACAGATCATTTTTCATCTCTAGAGGCTCATGATTCAGAATGTGACTGGGATATTTGACATAAAGTTTCAGATTGAATACATGGAATACATTATGCATTGAACTATACTGAGGTGGAAAGAAAGATGGGAAGCACATTCACCAACCCTTTCCAAGATCTCAAAGGGTCCCACATAGCAAGGATTGAGCTTCCCCTTGTTCTTGGCGAAAGATCAGATAGGTCTAATCTTTTGAAAAACAGGGTCACCTTCCTTGAACTGACATTCTTGTTGGTGAGCATCTGCATAAAAATTTTGCCTATCATATTCCTTCTCCATTCTTTGCCTTATCAATGTAACTTTGCTTGTATATAGCTACATCTCTAATAGATGTCATCAAGGTATGCTCCTCACCATCATCCCAGTGTAGTGGAGATCTACATGGTCTGCCATAGAGAGCTTCGTATGGAGGCATCCCATATTTGCTTGATAGCTATTATTATATGCAAACCCATCTAAAGGCAGATAATGGTCCAAGATCCTTAAATTGAGAACACTCGTATAAGATCCTCCAGAATATGTACTATTTGTTATGATTGTTTGTCTGTCTACAAATGGTATGTTGTGTTGAAGTTCAATTTTGTGCCCAATTCATGTTGAACCAGCTTCCATATCTTTGAAGTGAATTTTGGGTCCCTAATTGAGATAATGGATGCTTGAAATCCATGTACATGTATAGTCTCCCGTATATAGAGGCCAGCAAGATTGAATACTTTCACAGTAGTATTTATCGAGAGAAAGTGAGCTGACTTTGTAAGATGATCCACTATAACCCATGCAACAACATAGACCTTTTTGGTCATGGGTAACCTCACCACAAAATCCATGGTGATGTGTTCCCATTTCCATTCTGGGATTTTAAGGGGTTGTAGTAGACCACCTGGTCTCTCTCTGGTGTTGTGCCTTGATCCTCTAGCATGTCAGACATCTGGACACAAAGCAATATCACGCTTCATGCCCCTCCACCAGAATTAACAGTGCATGTCTTTGTACATTTTAGTTGTGCCAAGATGATATGTGTACTTTGACCCATGTTCCTCACTGAGAATCTTTGTCTTCACCGCTGACTGCTCAGAAACCCATGTACAATTCTTATATCAAAGACTACTATCAAGACCCACAGATAAGTGTGTTTGAGGCTTTGCCAAGAGAGATGAGAGCCCTTTAAGATCAGGATTACCCTTTTGTGCCTCAAGAAGTTCAGATTGTAGGCCAAGAATATATAAAATGATGTTCACATGACATGATCATGCGAAAATTATGGCTTCCAATCCACAAAATCTTCCATGTTCCTCCACTCGGGAATAGATAGGGAGGTACATGCATCCCTTTTTTTTCTAAGGGCATCAGCGACTAAATTTGCCTTAACTGGATGGTGGGCAATGGTGAAAACTTAGTCCTTCAGATACTCAATTGATCAACATTGTCACAAGTTTAAGTCTTTCTGGGTTAGGATGTACTTCAAGCTTTTGTGGTCGGTGAAGATATTAAATGTTGCCCCATATAGGTAGTGCCTCCAGATTTTGAGAGCATGAATGATATAAGTTAATTCCAAATCATGTGTGGGATAATTAAGTTCATTGGGTTTTAGTTGTCTAGATGCAAAGACCACCACTTTTCCATTCTTCTCCAGGACACAACCTAGCCCATTCCCTGAAGCATCAATGAAGATCACAAACTCTTCATTACCAGAAGGTAAAACTAGAACAGGGTTTGATGTCAAATTCTACATTAACTCCTAAAAATTGGATTCATAGGAATTTGACCAGATGAAATTCACATCCTTCTGAGTAAGATTAGTAAGAGGAAGTGAAACCTTGGAGAAATTGGGAATGAGGTGATGATAATATCTGGATAAATCTAAGAAGATATGGATTTCTAAAGAATTTTGAGGAGGTTATCAATCAAGAATAGTAGATACTTTGACAGGATCAACATATATGTTACCCATAGATGACATGGACAAGAAACATGACTTTATCAATTTAGAATTCATATTTTAGAGAGACCTACAACTTCTGAGCTCGAATGATTTCAAGGACTGCCTTCAAGTTCTCATGATGTTTCTCCATCGAGTCAGAATAGATTAGAATATACTCAATATAGATGACTATAAACCCATAAAGATAGGGTTGGAAGACTTTGTTCATCAGGTTCGTGAATATGTTAGGATGTTTGGTTCATGCGAATCACATCACTAGAAATTTGTAATGCCCATTATGAGTTAAAAATGCAGTCTTAGAAATATCAGAGTCTTTGACTTTAAGTTGATGGAATCCAGAACAAAGGTCAAACTTAGAGAAAACTTTGGCAGTGTGAAGATGATCAAAGAGGTCATCAATGCAAGGAAGAGGGTACTTGTTTTTAATAGTGGCCTGGTTTAACATGTGGTATTCAATACAGATACGCATAGAACTGTATTTCTTCTTTATAAAGAGAACAAGTGCGCCCGAAGGGGAAACACTAGGATGGATAAAACTTTATCAAGAAGTTCATGTAACTATTTCTACAACTCCATAAGCTTAGTCGGAGACATCCTATACGGTGCCTTACAAATCAGAGTAGTTCTTGGAAGAATATCTATAGATAACTCAATGTCATGGTTTGGAAGCAGCCCAGGAAATTCCTATGAAAATACATCAAGAAAACCATGTACCACCTCTAGTCTTTCTACAGGCCCGCAACTAGTACTAGTCTTTGAGACTAATGTGAGGAAGACTTTACAACCTATAGAATTAAGCATTTTAGATTTAAGAGAGGATATTATAATATTATTACAAAATCCACTTCCCTAAGGGATCACCACAGGATTAGAATGAGGTTGAGAGAGGACTACCATCTTAATTCTATAGTCAATTTGTGCATGATGCTTGTATAGCCAGTCATACCAAGTATAATATCAAAATCTTCCATAGTCAAGAGGATGAATTCGAAGGGCATGCCATGATATTTGAATTTTAACAGTAGG
The DNA here is from genome assembly GCA_963693085.1 of Alisma plantago-aquatica. Lineage (NCBI taxonomy): Eukaryota > Viridiplantae > Streptophyta > Magnoliopsida > Alismatales > Alismataceae > Alisma > Alisma plantago-aquatica. The sequence continues at coordinate 702,466,696 of OY856410.1, read as the reverse complement.
ATATCAATTTTCTATAATTTAGTGTCCACTAGGGTTTGACACATCAAGAATATACCCCAGATCTTTTATATGTAGATGTAACATAAATGCCAAATTTCGAGATATGAATGCTTTTGTAGATCTAGAATCAAACAAAGCTTTAACAAGATGATCATTTAGGACTATAATGCCTACATAAAATAATTTTGTCATGAATATTTGAAGGCATTGAACAAGATATTAGATAATAGAAAAGAATTAAGATTTCCTTCAACCATCTGATTTGGATTTGCCTTAGCATCTTCTGTAGTCACTGTGAATACTTTTGCATTGCGGTGTCCCTGAGGAAGTGGATCATCCATTGGATGGTTTCCAAAGACAGACAGAGTAGGGCACTTAGCAATGAAATGACTCTCCTTACAATTGTAGCATACAATCTTAGCATAGAGACAAGGTCCATAATGTCCTCGTCTATAGGTCTTACATTTGTTGTGGTAGGTCTTCAACTAATTCTGGTTATTTCTCTATCCTCCTTTACCTGAACCTCCTGCTTTTCTTGATCCCTTATTATGGCCAGTGTGGAACTTCCTAGACTTATCCTACTTAGTGGTGGTCAACCCTAGGTATCCCATACCCATAGGTTTCTGCATACCCTACTCCCTTTGCTACTTAAGAGTCATATCTAGGGCTTCAGCAAGGTTCTTGGGATGGGAGGCAATGACTAGGATTTTTAGGTTGGTAGCTAGGCGTTCAATATAATGCTCCAGAAGGCGATCTTTGATCTAAATGGGTTCATAATGTTCCAGAAGTCTAAACTTCCAAGTGTAGTCAGCCACCGAGAGATTGCTCTACTTAGGTTAGTGTACATCCTCTCCTTCCTCTTCCTTTCAGCTAAAGGAATAATATGGTCAGTAAAAAATATTTTGAAGGCTTCCCATTACATGGCATCTACCTCTTCTTCCCTATTCCCACTGTAATTTTCCCACCAAACCTTTTCCCCTCTGTTAAGTAGGAATATGGCAAACTTGACCTTCTTCTCATTGGGTACTTCTACGGTATGGAAAGCATACTCTACTAGAAGGATCTAGGTTTTGACCTTATCCATAACCTTAGGTTGGTCTTCCCCCCAAAAGGTGTTAAGGTTGAGTTTGACAAAATCTAGCATAGTCACTTCCTTCTTCCTAGATAAATTGGGTTTAGAGGTTACTTTGAGGGCAACAGTCTCCATGAAGTCTAAGAGGATTTTATTTTGTTCTTCCCACATATCCATGTCTGTAGTGTCAAGGTCATGTACATCAGAGGTTTTAGGTTCCTTCCTCTTTTGAAAGGATGACTCTTCAGAAGCCATAGAATTTTGGGTTTTTAGAGGCATCCTAAAAATTAGATGAAATAGATTAGATATTTTGTTTCTCTTTCTCTTCCTTTTTTTGAATTATAATATATTTCATTATTCCACTTTATTAGTTATTCATGATCTTAGTGTTATGATTATTGGAGGATGTCCTAATAATACTTATCAGTGAATCCTTAGGACTTCATATAGAGAGACTCATTTGTGATCTTCTATCATAGATATGAGAGGGAAATATTTATAAGATAGAGAGATAGTGAGATATGAGAGGGAATTTCTATAGAGGAAATGAGAAGGAATATCTTTATACGATAAGGGTCCTTAATTAAGGTATGCCCAAGAAGTAGGGGACACTTAGGGTTTTGTCCAGGTAGACTTATACTGCCATAAAGGTAGCCTCATGATTGCCAAGCAAAGTGGCTTAGAGACTTTAATCAGAATTAGGGTAGATGATATCCTAGACACCTCCATCCTTCATATCCCTAACTCAAGGACTACCCTAGACTCATAATAGGGTGATTGAGGTTTCATCTAGCTATGATGTGTAAACCTGGGTCTGATACCAACTATGACGACCCCAATTCCTATATACTTTCTACGATGACATTCCCTAGTTATGCGTGCACTCATATCTATAAGATGTCAAGAGAGAAAATATAAGGAATTGTGATTGTCATCTAGAATACATGAAAGCCAGATCTTGTTCACAAAACATCATAAAAAATGCCACCTAACACCATCATCCATAAAGATAAATAGTCATGATTACATTATTCATTGGATAGAAAGAGTAGTTATAGGAATTAAAAAGTACATAGGATATAACACATCCTACAAATCATCTAGAAGAAGAAAAATGAAACTAGCCATAAGAAAATATAGATGAACATCCATCTAGCTAATATCCTATGAGGAAACTTTATTGCATGTCTTCTGGTAGTTTGATGTGCGTTACTTGTTCTTTGCACCTAGAAAATACATGAAACAAATAAAAGATGTGTACGTGGGTGAAATACTTGTATAGTAACTTGCATAAAGAAAGATTTGAAGAAATAAAGTAAAAGAAAACATTATTTAAGGTGAGAATCAATTAAACCATTCTTTATACATGTCTCCAGATGTGGTTGTACTACTAAGTGGGTCAGCACCTTATCTTACATATATGATGGGCCATCCCCACCCCTAGGGCTATGGGGATGTTCATACCTTAGTATTTAGTTGAGGGAGAAATACTTATCTCACTTCATTTATGTTCTTTTATGTTTTGGCGAAGCATACACCACTAATATGCATCCAATAACATGTATACAAACAAAGCATTCAAAGTATTCCATATCTTATGCATCCATGAAAACTAGTCTTATACTTATAAAATGCACATACATGTTGTATCAGATCTGGGTTCCCAAGAGTCTAGAGAAAGAGTAAATAGATCACCCTGAAAGGAAATCAAGGGTACCGTGTTACTATGAGTCAAAATGACCCAAGACTAAGGTTTGTTCTTTACTCAAGGTTATTATCACCCTCTTATGCTTATATTAGGGAATTATTTATTGAGTTCATATCATTTTAGAGTCATAGGATCAGATGTCAAATTTAGGGTTACATAATGATTATGATATTATTTATTATTTAAAAGGGAACATTCAAGATTAGGTTTTCTATAGCATCTAGGACATCATTAGCTTCCTTTTAGGGTTCACATGATCCAACATAATCATAGTTGAATCTAGGGTTTTGGGAGTCATACATAACTCATAATAGATCATTCTTTGATTAGGGTTTGACAAATAATACATAAAGGTTCATTATAGAGAGAGAAAACCTTAGTATTAGGATTTCCATAATGTTTGAATTACTAGTCATTACCTAATTAGGGTTTTGTGATGTATGAGCATCAGAGGATCCATTAGGGTTTAAATGTCACAAATACCATATTCCACTTCATGAACAACCATTATTACACAATAAGATAATAATATGATAATTGAGGCTTTAGTCTACTATTTTTTAAAAAGGGGACAGATTCAGGCTCTGAAATTAATTTTATCATTTTTCCTAGTATTTTTATGATAAAAAAGATGTATGTGATTGCTATTATCCAATATTCCTAGCATTTTCTAGGATTTTTCTAAGATAAATAGGTTTTCTATTTAATTAAATTAGTTAATCGAGAAATTTACCTTGATTAATAGACGGATCTGACTGGGTCAATGACCAAGATTGATCAAATCTTCATGAGATTGAGTGTGACTTGGTTGAGTCAGTGCTACATGGCGACTCGTGGTTGTTCCATGCAGGCAAGCTACCTCCTAACTGGACCTTGCTGACTCACGGTCAACAGCTGACTTGGCATCTTCTAATTGGTCCATGTTAGCTCCTTGTTGGGTCAACATCTCCTCTCCTTCTCCTTCTATGGTGGTGTACTCGAGTGGTTGGGCTCAACTCCAATGAGGTCCCTTCTCGAGAGGTGGGGTGTTAGTGTCAAAATGAACGTGCCACGCCTTTGTGAGTTCACACTGGATTATCTCTTCTGGGTTAGGCACCTTGGCTCCCTCTGGGGCTCAAGCACCATTTGGATAGGGAGGAAGGTCACTGGGGATAAAGTGTTCTGGGGTGAAGAGAGGTTTCGGGTTAGGTATGAGTAGTCGTACCTGCTCGTGAGAGCTTGGTGAAGGTGATGGTGGTAGTGATTTGTTGTGATGAGGTGAATTTGGTGTGACCAAGGCGGTGCAGATGGGCAAAGGTGAAGGTGGTGGAGATGGTCGTCAGGGTTGGCTCATGAGAAATTGAAGGTGGGGAATGAGTAAAAGGGGGTTAGCAGAGCTAGTGGTGTGCTTAAATAGGCCAGTGGGAGTGTGGGTGTGAAAGCCCCAATCTAGTCGCCGCCATCAGTGAGAGGCACGGGGAATCGGGATGTCATTCTCCCTGATCTGAGGTTGAGTGGGAACGAGTGAGGGGTGGTTGAGATCAATTCACTGAGAGGAATTTGTCATCCAAATATCCTAAGAGGATATGGTCAAGGTTGTTGGGTTGAGCTCGAGAAAAATCGCATCATTAGTCAGATGAGATGTCACGGTTTGCGAGAGGTTAGGGATGGGGTCAACATTGTTAGATTAACATTGGATGGCCCAGATCTGATGCAAGATCAGCCAAGGTTTGTTCTTGGCCGCATGACACATACATGTCACACATTTGAAACATTTAATCCACAACTAAGGTTCTAGGGTTCAAATAATGTGCATAATTTCAAATGCTTATAACTCTCAATTTGTTCATCCAATCAGAGTGAAATTTTAAATGGAGATTCATTATGATGTCATCTAGCTATGGTACAAATTTGAGGGTCAAACTCGAATATAATTATATAAATTGACCATGTATCCTAATACATATAAGTCATCCTAATATGAGATCATGGATGCCTTTTTGGTCAGATTCATGAGGGAGATAATTGAGGATACTTTTGTCAATAATTTGAGAACTTATTGATATCATTATATTTGTAAGAGAGAGAAATTAATGTAAAAAATCACTTTGCCACACCATTGACACTGATTGATGTGGTTGCAAGGAGTTGTTTGAAATCATATCTAGGTACTTTTCCCCTTCTCACCCCATGCATTACCTTTCACATTTGTCATCCTTGTTCCGATTGTAGCTATTTTTTATGCCTTTTTGGTTACATTTGTTTGTCCCCATACAATGGGATGTGTCATGGTTGTTAAAACTACAATCACCCTCCAATAGGTACCTCCCCTTTATCAAGGAAGAATTGGTTTTTTTAGTTGAGTTTATCACTATTTGTATGCTAACTTAGTAATGGATGTGCTCTCTTATGAGTTTCACTTATGCCCAATGTTTTACCCTCCTAATCACATTGTGTTCATGTTTTAATTTGTCTACAATTATCGTATGTCATTTTGTATAGTTGTTGTTATCACAACACCATGATAATATGTTGTGTTGTTGACTCACATATTATATCACTAACCTGTATTCAAATCAGTTATGCTTGTTACAAGCTTGGCTAAGTATTGTGATAGTAGAAACATATACCTTCCCAATCAGTACTATCCAATGCATTACCTTGAGGTAACATTTTAATTCCAATAAATTCTCGACTGGCCTAGGTCCTTGACTTTGGCCGTATTTGTTGTCTGTCATTAGATGCACCCCAAACATGGACTGTTTTACAGTTGGTATGGTTATTGGTTACTTGTTAGTTTCCAATAAAACTTTAGGTGATGTAGTTAGTGATTGGTGAAGTTTGTTGGATCGAGCAAGCCACTAACTTTCTTAATTTTAGTTCAACTTGTTAATTTTGGTTATGGTCCAAAATATCCCATCTTATATGTAGGCCATTTATCAGTATTATTGTTCCAAGTTATGGTTTTTGTCGATATTTTTTTACATGAATCACAATGGAATTTTTAGGATTTTTGAATTTTGTTTCTTTATTTCTCAGTTGCACTATCATTGTTTTCTCCCTAGGATTCTACAAATCTAATTCATTACTATTAGTAATGTAGATGTATATTCCCTACTTTATATGTGCCCATTTATTTCATCTATGTCAATATGCATTCTCTGTAATTCAGTTCAATATTGATTTGCATCGATATAAAATATGCATATTTGTAGTGTATGCTTTGTATGTATTAGTTTTTTTGTGGGTCCGAGGCCATGTTCAGTACACCCAATGCAAGCCAGTTCAAGATTGACTATATTTCATAGGCCTTGTTCACTTCGAGCCAATTTGTTTAGCAAACTGTGGTTGTGAGTTAAATTTGGACCTATCCCTAACAAGGCCTACTTTCCATTTGGTCCAATACATCTAAACATGCCCCTCTTTCATGGTTCAATCATGTTGCACGTTAGACTTTACAGTCATTGTTACCTCTATTAGGAGTTTGCAAGTGTTGTGGTGTCATGTTCACCATACATATGCACTTGTGTTTATCAATATTATTGTTTCGAAGTTTTGGGTTTTGTCACTCGCATGGATTAGACTGTCATGTTTTATTTTTCTACATATGTCTTTATTTGTTTCTGGGTTGCACTTTAATACTTTTTCCCATGGTTTCTTGGCATGAATTTAGTGGTACTTTCAAGTATTTGATATGCCTTATCATAAACATACTTTCCATGTAAAGTACATGTCCAACTTCCTTAATCATGGTGCTATGATAGGTTGTTTTAATTTAGGTATGACCACCTTATAAGATGTCATTATTGTATACTCAAATTTTACCCAAATTTATCATGGCTTTGATCTGCAAACCAAACATTGTTTACTCTCAATTAGTTTAGTATTCTTGGCCAGGTATTATTAACTACTATCCCCCTACTTTGAACATACATGTGCTTTGTATTTAGATTTATCCCTAAACATGGTATGAATTTGTACATGTACAAATTCCTTATCATAGTATAAATATTAGTTACTCTCAAAATTGTTTAGTTAGTATTTTTCTTGTCAACTAACTAATTGTCTCTAGACAACTAACTAGGATTTTATATATTCTTCAGAGCATGGTTTATGTTGTGTAGACACCTAGGTTTAAAGGCGGAGTCCTTGAATGAATTACTATTAAATTCGTACTTGATCTTTCTCAGAATCTACTAAAGTCATACTAAATTACATGGGTTGATCTTTGCTATTGATTCCCTATGGATACATATCTTAGACTATAATTGACATGTAGGACTTACCATGCATGGTTAATATGTTCTACATATTGAGACTCTTCAATACGTCGACACTAGATCCTAATCAAGAAAATAGGGGTCAAATTAGTACCTCCACCAAGGTTTTATGATCGTTGTCATGTCCAAGGATTTAATGTTCAATACATACACTAAGGGCATGATTAATATGTTCTACATGTTTAGATAGTTTTCAATTTCCATATGGTATGAGTTTGTTAACCATGTAATTATTGTTTAGTACATCCACCAAGGTTTAAGCCACCATTGTCATGTCCAAGGATTTGTTGTCCACATTAGTGGTGATTGATTTGGAGTCGACCACATTAGTGTTGATTGATTTCCATGTTGAATTCCAACACATGTCAAGCATGTTTTCCATGTTACTTTAAAATGCCCCAGGTTGGTCACAAAATACTTTACTAAGCCAAATTTATACTGTATTTTTGTAGAATTTTCAACTCAAGCTTTACTGAAAATTAATTCAAGCTCAGCTTTAATTGTGTTTTTTATTGGATTGTGATGCTTTTTCCCAAGGATTTGAACCACCACCTCGTTTCATGCCACATTTTCCTAAATTTGGGTCATATTCTTCTTAATGTAGTTTGATCTCAGCATCCTAATACGCTTAGGCATGACCACATTTCATATGTATAGTTTAGGTCTAGCCAAGATGTTCAGCAAACTATTTTTGTGAGTCAAGTTTATTTATACCTAGTCCTAATAGGGTTTGCTTTCCATTTGGGCCAATATAGCTTAACATGGTTGTTACAACCCCAATTTTTGGGTTCATATGGTGGGAAATGCAATTTCCCCAATAAATGTATGATTATGGGAATTGTGTGAATTATATGTATTGAATGGATTCCCTCTGCAATATTTCCTTTTTGCATGTGATTTCGTGGATCATAATATATTAATGAGTCCAACATGATTAAAAGAAAAAGAAAAAAAATCAAATAATGCAATATTAAGAAGGAAATTTGAGATAATGATAAAAATATGAGAAATATGTGGAAATATGAATAATGGAATCATCATCGATGAGATTTAAATTCCACATGGTTTCTAATGGTAAAAATAATCCAAATAAAGAAAATAAAGATTAAGAGAGAGAAAATATGCTTAAAATATGTCTTATTAAGAGATAACTTGCATATGAATAAAAGTCCCTCATACTTTTGAGTTTGATTCCCAAACATTTTAAACATGAAGTTTAAGTCATCATGGACTTCTCCCTAAAATTTTAGATTAAAAAGATATATGGATTGGGAGATATGAATTTTGTAAGTTTCCTAAAGTGTAAAGGAATATAATGAGAAAAGAAAGATGTAGAATCATCTAGAAGGCTAAGAATTATCCTTCAAGGATGGATTTCGTACCTTTGGGATTTCTTGGGTTCCAAGGAGTCCAAGTTGCAAAGATAATAGAATAAGAAAGAGAAAATACCAATTAAATGAGCTTTCTTAAAGGAAAACTTGCACATGAAGATAATGCCCTTTTCCTTTAGAATTTGGGACTCAAATTAGATGCATGAGTATATTAAGGCAAGATAAAGAATCCCTTAAAATTTGGTTGCAAAAGGATGCACAGTTTACAAGATATGCATTTTTGAAGTTATCCTAAAGTGAGAGGATAATTGGACTAAGATAATGGTGTCACAATTTAATTGGGATTAAATCCCAGTTTTTGGAAATTTAGACGCGCACTCAAGACCATTAGATATGTAATCCACGGCCTGGGACAAGTCTCAGTCTCATGAGAGACTAGAACAAAGTGCCCATATTGTATAAGGATTGATCGAGGATTTAAGTGAGATTGAGGCGATGAGCAGAGCTTGGGATGAGTCCATCTCCTTCAGGAGATTGCTTCGATCTTATCCAACCCAGGGTTGGTTGGCTTTCATGGGGGATTGAGAGAATCCCCAATTCGCCAGACGTCGGTGAAGGACCCTATATATAGGGGTGGGTTTGGGCATCGCGAGCCATCCCACAACCTCAACCCTCACAACCGGAGTGATGAGACGAGTTAGTTGGTGGCTTCAATTCAAAAAACATGCTTTTTCTTCCCCCTCGACGAGCAGTAGGTCTCACCGGAGTAGTCGAGGCTGGTTGGCAGTGAAGGAGCAGTATGAATGAGGAATTGACCCATCGAGTGAGTTTGTGATGAGAAGGCATAGGTCTCGGTGTGATTAGTTTGCTCGAAGGTGGTCAGAAGCACAAAGTCAACCCGAGAGTTGACTCCCGGCTCACTGTAGGCAACACGCGAGAGGTTGAAGATGACCCAACGCAGAATTTTCATTTTACCCTCCCGATCCTTCAGTCCAGGTAAGGGCATTTTAGTCCTTTGTTTCATTTCTTCGCTGGCCCGAGCACTGATGTGGTGCGAGCCAATTGGCTCACACCCGGACCCACTGGCTCGACTCAGCAGAGGTGAAAGGGACGTGTGGCGTTCCCTGATTGGCCAAAGTTAATTTAAATACTAAAAATCATAAAAAATGATAGAAAGGTCAGATGAAGAAACTTTATATATGAAAAGTGATTATAAAATTATGAGGAATCTAATAAAAATATTATTAGAACCTGATTTAGTTTCTAATTTCAAAAGTTCCTAAAGTTGATCATATAATGCATTAAACTTTGGTTAAAAACCCTAATTATGATTAGAGATCATATCTAAGGTCCGTAATGGGTTATTTCAAGTATTAGTAACCTGTTGAGAGACAAAGTAATATTTGAATCTGATATTAGATAATAATTGGCTTGCTTTAGGGTTTTAAACAAGAATCTATGATAATGCATATAGAAACCCTAATCTAGGGTAAAAAGGGTGATTAACATGATTAATTTGAAATTCTTTGGAATAATTTTGTTGTGAGTCAAACCTAAGGCTATTAGGAAGGAATTAACAAGCTAGTTAGGGTTTGAGATTTGATTTATTGTTTTAGGGTTTATGGTGTCAATAATGAAGATGAACCCTAATGAAACCCTAAAAGGAAGTAGGAAACCCTAGGAAGAGAGTTCAAATGAATAGAATCTGAGAAAGTGAATGGTAATTAGATTACATGTACTTTTTAGGGTTCTTGCTTACATGTGTGGGTTGAACTGCTTGCCTGGATACTTTCTTGTTTGGATTATGATTGGCCTGTTGAATCAACTGAACAGGTATGTGGTTACTTTATGAACAATCACCTTTAGTTTCATGATGTTTCCTGAATGTTTCTCGATTGATTGCAACCTAAACTGTTGGATGTTAAATTATGCAGTCCTATAAAGTTCCTATGAGTATCACAATTAAATATGAATGTGTTTCTCGAACCTACATGCCACCCTGATGTATGTTGCAAGACCAAGCCCCGGAGGGAAGGTCTGATTTGGTCAAGCCCCAAAGGGAAGACCATTGGGCACCTCAAGAGGTGACCCCAGGAACCAAGCTTATGATGGAGAAGGTGGGCTTATGTCCCTTGCAAGAACAAAACCCTAAGAGAGGGTAATACAGGGTTTAGGGAAAAAGCAGTTGAGAAGTCACATTGAAAGCATAATTTGGATTGTTAATCAATTATTTGCTATAATTAGGCTGTTAGAAACTATTTGTGATATTGTGAATGTCCCCCACATATCAGTATAGAAATATACTGACCGACAATTTGTTTTTCGATGTTTTAGGTACAATTCTGAAAAAGGACAAATAGTAAATTGAAATATTGCCAAGATACTATTAAACTATTCAAGGAGGATTAGTTAGATAGAATTTTTCTGTGGATAGAAGTCTAGATCCAAATTTTACAAGGTATGCAAAAAGAATTATTTATCCCAGCTTTTCAGTTTAGTAATAGTAGAATTTGATAATTATCCTTGATTAAATGTCAAACCATGGATCCTGAAATATTGGGATAGCATCTCTGACCTCTTGGTCTCCCGTGTTTGGGGGTTACCAGGAGGTGGGGTCATTACGTTTGGTATCAGAGCCAATGGTTTCTCATTTAATCCTTAATAATTATTAAATTTTACAAACTTTGTAGAAACGAGGGAGTTATTAGAGGATTTTCCAATGACGGAGGTGTCTAGAAAAGGATCACGGTCCGGGGGCTGGCAATATTTTCCTCCACCCCGCTAGTCAGTCATGAGGACTCTCAGATGTGGTGTGACTTCTTGGCCAATGTCTGAGGTCTTGACTCGAAATAAGATACCTTTAGGATTCTCTCATCTATTTTGTCACTTCTCAACCCTAATTCAATTAAGGATTCTAGGTTTTAGGGTTTTTTCACTCTTCCCCACCCCTCTTGAGGCCAGGGTAAGTATGATAAGGATTAAGGAATCCTCCACCAAATCAATCAAAAGCATGTAAACAAGATGTCATGGACATATGTTTAAAAGTTTAAGCATAAACTAAAGATTAGTTATATGTTAAGGTTGTATGGTGTGTGTTGTCGTGCCCTCAAGAGATCATTGAGGTTAGACCTTCTTGTGAGGAGGATGAGAGGAGAGTTAGCCCAAGAGGCAGAGGCCTCCAGGAAGAGGTAGAGACTTGTCACACCCTCTGAGGATGATTCTAACCCTAACCCTAAGTGGAGTTTGAGGAGGAGATGACAAGATGAGTTGGATATCACAGTTGACCATGCAGGTATGTATGTGGGTTGACATGCATATAGGTTTTAATTACCCATGAGAATCATGAGCTAGGTTTGACCTAGTGTTTTGGTAACCCGACCTTGGGTGATTGTGCCTGTTGAGGGTGAGGAATAGCTTCCTCTTCGTGGGGGATAGTGGTGACCATATAGAAACCCTTATGGGCATGTAAGAGCAGAGAAGAGGTATGCACCTACATAGAGGTGGATAGTAGAAATGTTGGAAGTCGGTTGAGGCTTAGGCTAGAAGAGTATGTCAGATATCTTATGAGATGAGCATGTCGAGCTCTGGATGATATGGGCCGGACATAGGTGGTGGATCATGTGTTTCACCCATGTAGGTGTAAACATGTACCCTTAAGATCTTAACCCATCCTCTAACAAAGAACCTTCAAAGGTGAGATCCGTTGTAGGGTTAGCTCTAGAGAGAGAGAAAGACTCGATGAAGAAGGTTGGAGACCTTGGTTCTGAGACATGAAGAATCATGAGAAGATGGGTATGTTATGACCTATTTTAGACGACCCTGAGTAGATTATGGTGGTTGCATCATGCATGATCCTTGGAGGCTTATCATACCTTGGTTGCCTTTAGAGGAACCAAACCCTAGAATGATAAAGAGGCTTCTAGAACCGATGTATAGATGTTATAGGTGCCTACCTTACCTTATAGGGGTAGAAACGAGAGTTCCTTAGACCGAGGAGGTATGGTAACAAGTTGTGAGGCCTCACACTTAGTTGGTTATCCTTGTGTAGGACACTGAGGTATGGTTCATGTGGAAGAATAGTAGGAAGTGCATGTTATACCTTGCACATGTTTGGTTCGTGATTGAAAAGTTGAGCATGTAGTTAGACAGTTGAGGCATAGGTAGTGAACTTGGGGTTCCTAGACCAAAGAGGGGAAGTGGTAGGACCTGGTGCACCTGGTGCTCATGAAGATGTTTGAGTTTCTACAGATTCGATCATGGTACCCCTCAAGTTTAGAGGAAAGGAAATCCCTTGGACTAAGGTATATGTTTGATGAACCCCTCACACATAGGTTGGTGACATATGCATGTATGGTATTGGTCCAATGTTGAGGAATAAGGAGCAAGTATGATATACCAAGGAACCCCGAGTGTCTTAGTAGGTTGTTTTCTGGCTAGCCACGTGCCTGAGTGGAATGATAGGGTTAAGCATGCACATGATGGTGTAAACCCAGGATGTAAGGACGTTTGTGACCTTTTTTGCTAGCAAGAGATAGTTTTCTCCCATCCTGGGGAAGGGACCCTTTTGTAGGGTGAGTATCAGCTTTTGTTTAGGTTCGAGTAAACCTAAAGAGGTCTCTCTTATATGAGTTGATGAGCTAAGTGGAGGACACATGGTATGAGCATGAATCTATATACCCTTGTGGGACTATCTCTAAAGGGCATGAGGATAGGTTGCCATGGTGGCAACCTATATGGGGCCATACCGAGGTAGGTAGGTCGCCATGATCCCTATGAAAGGATGTAAGTTTGAACATGTATGCCCAGAGAGATGATGGAGTTTTTGGGTAGGGATTCAAGTTTGACATGTACCATGATAGAATCCTAAGTCTATGCTAAGGTCGGGTGGGGATAAGACTGATGGGAGTAGGAGTTATTTGTTTCCCTAGTTGCACAAGACCATAGGGTCAGGAGGTAACAGTTATATTTGCTCGAGGACCATGGGCTAGGAGATTGATCACCTTCATGAGTTCATGGGACTCAAAGGGAAAATAAGGTAGGCACTCCTTGGATGCATGAGGGGAGAGGGATGACCCCAAAAGTACCGACACCCTAGAAACCTTGAGGTAAGGACTAAGGATTAAGTATGAATGATATGAAGACCCAAGAGTTCTTGGAAATAGCTTTCCATGGGTGTAAACCTGAAAATGAGATCTTCATGATGTGGAGACATGGGATGCACATTTCAACTCAGCTAGAAAGTATATTGGCGATGTGTGATGCACCATCTCTACTCTTGGAACGGGATGAACTCTGTATTTGGACTACAGCCAAATGCTTATTTCCTCTCATTATGGGAGTGAGAGATAGGACAAAACATGTGCCATACACTAAGGATAAAGATGATGAGAGTTGAAACTTTTCTATGATGTTTGAGGATAGAGGAAGTATCATACCTTTTTGGAAAGTACATGGAATGGATGGTTTAAAAACGCGAGGAGAACTAAGGTAGTCATCATGAGGACGTTCTTATCAAGAGCAGTATGGAATTTATGAGTTATATAAGTGTGAGTTTGATAACCGAGATGATGAGCTTGGAGTTTTCTTGACTCAGTCAAACCTAAATCTGAGATGGGGATGTTGAGTGGAGTATATGAGGGTTTATGTCTTCTCCATTACCTAGCACATGAGGATGTAAGGTAGTAATGGATGATCTAGTTGAGACGCAGCTATCTGTTTAGCCAATAGAGGGGCTAGCAGAGGTGGTTAGGTGAACCTTAAGTTTGTAAGACATATAGGGGTAACACTCTAATACAACTGGGCCCATGGGTCAAGTTGGTGGTTGCTTAGTTAGCCAACCTAGAGTTTGAAGAGATATAAGAATGGTTGTAAGAACCTCAGATACACCTCTCGGAAAAAGGAGGGTGATGAAACCCACTACTAGAATGTTTTAGGGTTTCTGAGGAGTCAACCATGAGAAAATCATGACATGCAGGAGATCATGATTATAAGTTCACCATATACCATGGTACCACTAAGATAGTCAAAGGTTGTAGTATTACTTTGAGTACCTGAGATGAAGAGTATATAGATTTGCATGTGGCTTCTCGCCATGCATGTGAGGAGGTAAAGGATGAACATTTGTAACCCGGTGAGTTGCTACAGATAATGAAAAACCCCTTTTAGAGGGAATGGGAGTGGATCACCATAGATGTTGTGGTGAGTCTCCCCTGGACCAAGAGAGGTTAGGATGCATTATGGGTTATGGTAGATCACCTTACCAAGTCGACCTAACCCCTTGCCTAAGAGAGAGAGCATTGTCAAAGTGATATATTGGGTTGAACTATATGCATGAGAGAGAGATAGTTCAACTACACCACAATCAAGTTCAATATCTAGAGCATGACCTCAAGATCACTTCCATGCAGTGGAAGTAGGTACATGAAGAACCTGATGCCAGCTTGAAGTTTAGCACATCTTATCACCCCTAACTGATAGATGGTCAAGAGAGTATAATCTAGACTAGAGGGTCTGATGATAGCGTATGTGCTCATTTAGGTGATACATGGAAGCAGTTCCTACCCCTAGAAGAGTGAGCTTGTGATGATAGCCACCATATCCAGTATTAGGATGTAAGAAGCTCTATAAGGGAGGGTACTTCGGTCACCGCTTCATTGGGATGATGTCAGTGAAAGGATCTTGTGAAGGTCAGAGAGACCACAATGTGTGCAGATGAAGTCTCTTTGATCGTGTAATGGCTGAGAAAGCCTAGAGGCAACAAGAGTTGTGAGGAAATACGAAGCAGATTGACATGCAGTTCATTGTGGGAGAACATGTGTTATGAAAAACCGACCCCTCTGAGCTATAGCTGAGATAGATGTGTCCCTGATACATGGGTCCATTTGAGATGGATTGGTGTAGTTGCGTATGTTTAGCCTTACCCCTCAAGATAACATGATGTATGATTTGTTCCATGAGTCCGATCTAGAGAACTATGTGATGTACCTGAGCCATGTGTTGAGACATGAACCTATTGAGCTTCAAGAGGGGATGAAATGTCCTATGTCACCTACGAGGGTACAACATAACAAGGTGGGAGAGAACTCAGATGCAAGAATATAAGATGATAAAGGTTCTTTGGAAGTACCATGGGGAGGATGAAGCCACATGGGAGCCGATGATGGACACAAGAAAGTCTTATCATGTTTGTTTGTATGTTTGGTGGAATTTTGAGGGCAAAATTCCTATAAGAGGGGAAGGATGTTACAACCCCTATTTTTTGGTTCATATGGTGGGAAATGCAATTTCCTCAATAAATGTGTGATTATGGGAATTGTGTGAATTATATGTATTAAATGGATTCCCTTTGCAATATTTCCTTTTTGCATGTGATTTCGTGGATCATATTATATTAATGAGTCCAACATGATTAAAAGAAAAAGAAAAAAAACAAATAATGCAATATTAAGAACAAAATTTGAGATAATGATAAAAATATGAGAAATATGTGGAAATATGGATAATGGAATCATCGTGGATGAGATTTCAAGTCCACATGGTTTCTAATGGTAAAAGGAATCCAAATAAAGAAAATAAAAGATTAAGAGAGAGAAAATATGCTTAAAATATGTCTTGTTAAGAGATATCTTACGTATGAAGAAAAGTTGCACATACTTTCGAGTTTGAGTCCCATATCATGGGCTTCTCCCTAAAATTTGAGATTCATAGGATAAACGGATTGGGAGATATGAATTTTTTAAGTTTCCTAAAGTGTAAAGGAATAACTAAGATAATGAGAAAAGAAAGATGTAGAAGCATCGAGAAGGCTAAGAATTATCCTTCAAGGATGGATTTTGTACCTTTGGGATTTCTTGGGTTCCAACGAGTCCAAGTTGCAAACATTATAGTGTAATAAAGAGAAAATACCAATTAAATGAGCTTTATTAAAGGAAAACTTGCACATGAAGATAATGCCCTTCTCCTTTGGAATTTGGGACTAAGGCAAGATAATGAATCCCTTAAAATTTGGTAGGAAAAGGATGCACGGTTTACGAGATATGGATTGTTGAAGTTATCCTAAAGTGAGAGGATAATTGTACTAAGATAATAGTGTCACAATTTAACTATGATTAAGTCCTAATTTTTGGAAATCTGGACGTGCACTCATGACCGTTGGATCTGCAATCCACGGCCTGGGACAAGTCATGGTCTCGCAAGAGACTAGAACAAAGTGTCCAGGTTGTTTGAGGATTCATCAAGGATTTGCACAAGATTGAGGAAATGAGCATAGCTTGGGATGAGTCCATCTCCTTTGGGAGATTTCTCTGAGCTTATCCAACCCAGGTTTGGTTGGCTTTCGTGGGGGATTGAGAGAATCCCCAATTCGCCAGACATCTGTAAAGGACCCTATATATAGGGGTGGGTCTGGGCATCACGAGCCATCCCACAACCTCAACCCTCACAGTTGTAGTGCCGAGACAATTTAGTTGGTGGCTTTAATTCGACAAACACCCATTTTTTCCTCCTCAACAAGCAGCAGGTCTCGTCGGAGTAGTCGAGTCTGGTTGGTGGTGATGGAGCAGCGCGAAGGAGGAATTGACCCATCGAGCGAGTTCGTGATGAGCAGGCGGAGGTCTTAGTGTGATTAGTTCACTCGTAGGTGGTCAGAAGTGCGAAGTCAACCTGGGAGTTGACTCCTGTCTCACTGTAGGCAACGTGGGAGAGGTTGAAGATGACCCAGCACGGAATTTCCATTTTACCCTCCCGATCATTCAGTCCAGGTAAGGGTGTTTTAGTCCTTTGTTTATTTTCTTCATTGGCCTGGGTTCTGATGCGGCGTGAGCCAATTGTCTCACGCTCGGCCCCGCTGACTCGACTCAGTGGAGGTAAAAGGGACGCGTGGTGTTCCCTGATTGGCCAGAGTTAATTTAAATACTAAAAATCATAGAAAATGATAGGAAGATCAAATGAAGAAACTTTATATATGAAAAGTGATCACAAAATTATGAGGAATCTGTTAAAAATATTATTAGAACCTGATTTCATTTTTAATTTCAAAAGTGACTAAAGTTGATCATATAATGCATTAAACTTTGGTTAAAAACCCTAATTATGATTAGAGATCAGATCTAAGGTATGTAATGGGTTATTTCGAGTATTAGTAACCTATTGAGAGACAAAGTAAGATTTGAATGTAATATTAGATAATAATTGGCTTGATTTAGGGTTTTAAACAGGAATCTATGATAATGCATATAGAAACCCTAATCTAGGGTAAAAAGGGTGATTAACATGATTAATTCAAAATTCTTTGGAATAATGTTGTTGTGAGTCAAACCTAAGCTGTTAGGAAGGAATTAACAAGCTAATTAGGGTTTGAGATTAGATTTGTTGTTTTAGGGTTTATGGTGTCAATAATGAAGATGAACCCTAATGAAACCCTAAAAGGAATTAGGAAACCCTAGGAAGCGAGTTCAAATGAATATAATTTGAGAAAGTGAATGGTAATTAGATTACATGTACTTTTTAGGGTTTCTTGCTTGCAAGTGTGGGTTGAACTGGTTTCCTGGATACTTTCTTTCTTGGATTACTATTAGCTTGTTGAATTGACTGAACATGTATGTGGTTACTTTATGAATAATCCCCTTTAGTTTCACAGTGTTTCCCGAATGTTTCTCGATTGATTGCAACCTAAATTGTTGAATGTTAAATTATGCAGTCCTATAAAGTCCCTATGAGTATCACAATTAAATATGAATGTGTTTCTCTAACCTACATGCCACCCTGATGTATGTTGCAAGACCAAGCCCCAGAGGGAAGGTCTGATTTGGTCAAGCCCTAGAGGGCAGACCATTGGGCACCTCAAGAGGTGACCCCAGGCACCAAGAATAGGATGGAGAAGGTGGCCTTATGTCCCTAGCAAGGACAAAACCCTAAGAGAGGGTAATCTAGGGTTTAGGGAAAAAGCGGTTGAGAAGTCACATTGAAAGCGTAATTTGGATTTTTAATCAATTATTTGCAATAATTAGGTTGTTAGAAACTATTTGTGATATTGTGAATGTCCCCCACATACCAGTATAGCAATATACTGACCAACATTTTGTTTGTCGGTGTTTGAGGTACAATTCTAAAAAAGGACAAACAGTAAATCAAAATATTGCGAATATACAATTAAATTGTTCAAGGAGGATTAGTTAGATAGACTTTTTTTGTGGATATAAGTCTAGATCCGAATTTTACAAGGTATGCAAAGAGAATTATTTTATTCCATCTTTTCAGTTTAGTAATAGTAGAATTTGATCATTATCCTTGATTAAATGCCAAACCATGGATCCTAAAATATTGGGATAGCGTCTCTGACCTCTTGGTCTCCCATGTTTGGGGGTTACCGGGAGTCGGTGTCATTACAGTGGCTCTCTTGCATGGGTCAATCAAGCTACAGATAGACTTTATAATTTGTTTTTCTACATGAAAAACTTTGAATTGGATTTAGACGTCCCTAATAGGGTTTTTCTTGCTTTTTTTTTAAATTCTGGATTAGATTGTGATGATTTTCCCATTGATTTGAACCACCACTTTGTTTCATGCCACATTTTCCTAAATTTGGGTCATATTCTTCGTGTTATTGTTTCACCTTATAATCTTGATACATTCATTGTACTGAATTTCCTCATGATATGTCTGTTCTTGGGTATAATTATGTTGTGTTTCCTTATGTGTTTACACATACAACTATCATCTGACACATTAGGGTCGGTTAATTTTACTGAACATCATGTGTGACCTAATTAATCCATGACATTGGGGTAGGTCTATTTTCCATTTTGTATGTGTTTCAGAAACATAATTGCATGTTCTATAGATGTACAAATTCCTTATGATGGTGATATGATTGGTTGATGTTCAATAAATATCTTAGTTACTCTCAATTACTTCGGCAGTGGTCTCGATCACTTCAATATTGTTGACATGACATTTTTAGTGTTCAACTTGTGGTTGGTATTTAGACATAGAACCAATCGACTAAATTTTTATAGACATCAACTTCTACCAAATCAAAGCATGGCCTTTCCTAATATGGCTTAAAATAAATTCCTTATGGACTAGATTTCTTAAACAAATCAACATTCTTTACCAAGATACATTTAGACATATTTACAAATGTTATACGCATGCACCTATGATCGTGCACACACTCCTATTTTATAACTAGATAAATACATAATTAGGTTATTCATACCAATTTGATCTTGAGATTTAGAACTCATTACACCCTCACCATTGAAATGTATTGTAGTACCATTGCATATATGGCTTATCAAAACACGAGGCTCCACATTGTATGGTCTAGGGAGGCCGATAAGGCTATAGTTTCTACTTTGAGATGACATTATGATGTAGGTAAATGTGTAGATGGACATTTTACTTGAGAGGCTTGGAGGGATATGCTTCATGATTGGAGAATGAGAATGTGAAGGCCTGATGTGACACTTAAGTAGATAAAAAACTGATGGAAGAATCTCAAGAAAGAATTTGTCAAGTTGAAAGTTGTGACCAACCTTAGTGTGGTTGAGTAGGACGATTTAAGGACCAAGCCATACTTGTAGATTCCCAAGAATGGAGGGATACATTTAAGGTGTGTCCAACATTTCACAAAAACTTAACATAAGATTTAGATGTAACCTTAAAACTAATTTTTTTTTCCTATTTGGAGAACAAGGAGCAAGCAAGAATGATTAACCGTCCCTTCTATCTTTACCATGATATAAAGTTGATGGGGGGAAACATCATGAGGGGACACCATGCAATGTCCTCAACTGAAAAATAGTTTCCAACAGATGTTGCCTCAAAGTATGGAGTTGCATTTGACTTAGCCGCATCTAATAATGCTCCTTCACGTCAACCATAACAGTCATCTTGGCTTCTTTTAGGAGATAACATAGAACTTTCATGTGACATGGTAAACTTTGTCTTTCAAAGGGAGGGAGACAATGTCGGGAGGATTACCAAAGTAGTTGCACAAATACACCTTCTAGTCAAAGGTGTAGGAAGTGAGGAGGCACACACACCTGAATGGTTTTTTCTATCAAATGGCGTGGTAATTTAATTCACCCAAGTGTATGAAAAGGTGCACAAACTAGGCAACAGTGTGGACAACTAATCTTTTGAAAAGGAGGAGTACACCAAAATTTTACTAGATATACTATTGGGCAATTTTATTGTTGTTGTGAATAGCATGAAGGACGCCGCCAGTCGGACAATATACCTTAGCCTATGCCAAAACCCTGATAAACTTTTGGGATGGTTGGGGACCTTTATTTTAGGTACTGTGGAGGTTTCTCCCATATATTGTGGCTGATTATCCACTTTAGGCCTTCATTCTCAACAAATTTTGATAACAAAATCAACATCGATGATGTCGCCATCATACATGCCGCAACAACCTAGAGTTCATTTGCAAACCACATATTCATCATTCAACACCCTTTATAGTATGGATTTTACATGGCATACATTTATTGGTGATGTGGAAATTAGTGCGGCTCCTTACCATGTGTCTAGAACAAGCACCACTTTTGAATGGAACAATAGTCAAGGTGGTGACACAAGATGCTATTATAGAGGGCATCCACTTTTGTAGGAACTAAGAAAGTTGGAAATTCTAAAAGTCTTGATTGTACTATGTATTAGGGAGGAGCATACCTCCCATGCATTATTTTATTACATGTGATTTTATTGCATGTAATATTGCCTATTTTTTTCCCATTCATTTAATTTATGGCACTAATTTTGCAAACATTTGTGTTATGTTTTGTTATTAGATTTTCATGTTGGTGCACTTTCTATGCTTCATCTCCATGTACACATTTTTTAGTACCTTCAAAATCTCTGGTCACTAATTTTACACTTCTATAAATGGCTTCTCGTCTCCTTATTGTAGGCACCATGGATGGTAAGAATCATAGAGAAACAACAGACTTGCTTGGAAACATGTTAGATATTGTTTTAGGACCATAAAACATAATTGTTGAATCAATTGGAGAGTCCATCATGCATAACACCAATGCATTTGATGAAGAGTCAAGTGATCTAATACCTAGGCCCATAAGTATAGGAGTGGTCACAAAAAGGTTTATGGAATCATTAAGGGACAAAGAATGAGGGTATATGACCTTTATAGAATGGAACGTTAGACTTTGCTCTCCCTTATTCATAAGTTTAAGACTCGTGGATTTTTAAAAATTGTACTAAGGTCCTAATAGCAATAAGGATTATTTACTACTTCCTTTAGATGGTTGGCAATGGACATAGCAATTGTGCTTTAGTAGAGGACTACATCCACTCAGGAAAGACAATAAGTAGAAAATTCAGTAAAGATTTGAATGTGACTTGTGAGTTGTGTCATGAGTATATTTTCATACATACGACATCCACAATGACACATCATAAGATTGTCGATAGCTCATTGTTCAACCCATACTTAAAAGTACCAATTAACATGTTTTTGTAGTTTTTATTACCATACCAGTTGTTGTTAAGGAAATTTGGTACTACCTTATTATAAGATGCTATTTGGGTACTTGACGGGACACACATTCTTGTGTTGACACTCAATAGGAAAAGTGTAATCGTTATTGCAACAATAAATGGTTTGTCTCAGTGAACATCATGGGTGTTGTACACTTTGACATGGATTTTATGTAGATTTTGACTGGGAGGGAGGGTTCCTCAACAAACATGAGGATTCTTTAGTCATCGATGATGACAATGGTTTTAAAGTTCCTCATGTAAGTATTACCTAGTGTATACAGGATGTGTCAACACTCTTCAACTTATTTCCCCACTTTGCGACACATATTATCATTTGGTTGAGTTCAAAAGGAAAAAATAGATAAGCATACAAAAATAAGGAGTTGTTCAACCATCTACATGCACAATTGAGAAATGTTGTTGAGAGATCATTAAGTTTATTGAAGAGGATGTTTGCTTATCTAACAAAAGACATGACATATTCCATGCATAGACAATGTCATATAATAGTAGTATGTCGTATCCTACACAACTACATATGATACCAATGGGATGGTGACATTATAATGAATGATTATGAGGGGAATAATTTTGATGATGCATGCTCAAACAGTGAAGTAGAGTTGAACTCCCTCCACCAAACTACCCAAGACAATGTACAGGAAGGTGATGTACTATGTGAGGGGATCAATGATTTTCTTTTGGATACATGTTGACTTGTATTTGTAGATTGATCATAAGTGGCTTGTTATGTACTATTAGTAATTGTTGAGTAATATTATGTTGATGTCAAACTTAGTAGATGCTAAACTAGAACATGTGGCCTAATATTATGTTGAATAATATTAAGTTGATGTCAGTCAAGTAAGATTTGTGTCATACTTGCTATGATGTTTAAGTAAAAGCATCACATGATTTTTGGTATATTTAGATTTTCCATCAATGGACAATAGAATTTCCATATGTCTGTGTGACCTCCCCTGCACCTTGAGAGTATACATGGATGCCTACGATGTGGCTAGTGGTTGATTCAAAGAAACCAACCCCTATACGCCATATTTTACATGTTGGAGGAGTCTAGTTAAAACTAGAAGTAATATGATGTTGCGTACGCAATGAGTTCAACAGAACATTAGTAGTTTATCTGCAATTAGGGATGCAATGATGACACAGCTTGTGTTTGCATGCAACAAACACAAGTAATGGTCTAGTTCCTATGAACTTGTATGCTCCAAGAGATCAAACTCCAATAAGCTAATATAAAAAATAAGTACTCTTAGGAGGAGACGATACTATCTTCATGAGTGATTGCACCTCTCGACAAGTAGTGGTTCCTCAACATATGAGGAAGGATATAATATGCCCTGGAAGTAATGTACTTATAACACCATCGATATGGTTTGAACTACCTTTTCCTACTAAATGCATTAATTTGGAATCAATGGAGTTTGAGAAACACATTACTACACTATTAATGAAGTTTTCTTTGTTAGATATCAATGGACACTTCACAAGTTCAGAGGTGTATGTGTGGTAATGTTTTCTCATTCTGTATGAACACCGATGATGCCAAATTATATGACTTTTGGCATCCTCAATGAAAGTCTAGGGGAAATATATTATATTTGCTCGACAAGACATGTTCTCTAACCAACCCCCAAATATATAAATGTAGTGATATGTATATTATGTGTCCCTTGTTAATAACACAAATCAAATACAAGGGTAAAGATCGGTGCAAACACTTTTAGAGGGCAATCAATATCCCCCCAACAATGCAGTCCCTACCAATTGGGATTAAGTTATTGAACGACAACTGCAAGACCATATGGGGCCATGCTAATAACTTGAAGGACTTTTTAAAACCCATCATGACAATGAAGATGATTACAAATCATATTGGTATCATACGGTAAACCTTACATTGAAGTGAATAAGTTGGAGGATACAAATCGCCTTTTTGAGATTCCTTCACCTCCAATGATACCATAGGCCAATTGCGTTTGTAGATATTAATGGGAAAAACTCAGTTAATGCAAATCTAACATGTGCATGTTATTTTCAAACTTACATTATAAGTTTATGCATATTATGTCTGCTTGTTTGAATTATCATATCATATATGCATGTTTGTGCAATGTAACATTACAATTGGTGATATATTACACACAGAATTGATAATATGTCTGAATCAGACAGAAGACCCCATGCTCTATGGTCTTAGTAGGCCAATGAGGATCTACTTGATGCATTGAGACGACAATATGAAAAAGGGAGGTGTGTTGATGAACAACTTACTCGAGAGGCTTGGAGGGAGAGCTGTGTGAGCAGAAAAATACAATGGGGATGCCTTATGTGTCTATGGAGTAGGTCAAAATGTGATGGAAGAACCACAAGAGAGAATTTCCTAGATAGAATCATTTCATGTTGGAGGTTGTAGGGGTTTTTCACCCGCCAGGCCTGCAACAATAACCTCACCAAGCAGGAAACCCTAAACCAAATGTTGAAAACATCAATGATATAGCTGGAGGTGTTAGTAGTCAAGGTGATGAAGGAAAATAGAACGAATCACTGCCTAAAATATGTAGTATAGAATTTGTATGACAATATTATGGTGTACTTTATGATATTAATGCATTTATCTCTACACTTGGTAGAATGATTATCAACTAGTAGATGTAATATGATGTAATATTTGTATATGTTTGACACTTTCATGTTGATGTCACATGTGATATTATTTTATGTGCGCTTATTTTCATTTTTTAATTATTTTCATGTTATTGGTGCATACTTGTATTTATGTTTTCTACAAATGATTCATCTTCTAGATGTTGTATTCCATGAAGGAAAAATCAACTTGTCTAACATTGACTTTTACTTCAAGGCTACCCACACTCTTCTCCAACTTCACACCCTTAGCTAAAAATGCAAAAGAACACAAGGACAAGTATACCTGTAAACAGATAGAATATGGAGCAGATATTTCTATATCTGATACATGAATAAAAAAATGTTTGATCAAATATCCGGTCCGATATCCGACAGATATCATATGACAACATATGAATCCGATATGGATGGATAATTTCCGATTTCAAATAAATATCAATTTTGAATAAAAAAATCATACATTTAATGTTAATAAATATATTCTATGCATGAAATATCAATAGTAAGTTAAATATATATCATAAAGTGTCTATGTATTTATATTTGTATATATAAGTAAATATATTTAATAATATATCTATATATTTTTCAAATTGAGATTTTTTCAAAGAGGATATAGCAATATTTGATATCTGATCCAAAAAATTCGAATGACAAATTTGATATCTGAAATATGATTTGAATCCAGTGGATGTCGGATTTTTTTTCAAAATTCTAGAGTTGAATCCAAATCGAATGTGCAGATTTCAAATATCCATTTATAGGTCTAAGGACGAGATTAGTCACCATGTTCATCAATTACCCATGTTGTTTGATTGGTCATAAAACTATGCCAAGGAAAAGGACAAGGAAGTGGTGATGGAAGACTTTGTGGTATTGCGGGATGAGTATGAAGAGGCCCTAAGGTGGGCCAACTGTGATGGCCCTACTTGGGATCAACATAAACCTTTTTTGCCACCACAAAAAAGACAACATAACGGTTTCTCCCCATCTTAGTGTGGTTATTGGTGTGTCAAGCATCGAATCCACGATGAGTTGTTAGAACTTTTGAAACTATCAAATGATGATAGAGAGAAGCTTGATTTTCATCCACATTGATCATGATCAAACCTTAGAGGTACAATAATTGCACAGTTCACCATGGATCGATGAGTAAGAACTTGTACCAGTAGTTGAATCTCGTGAAGATGGTAACATGATGCATTTTATTTCTGTTTGGCTAGCTAGATGCAGTCTGATTTGCTAAACAAGATTAGACTATTTTGTTACTATCTTCACTGGATTCAACAGCATATATAGGTTCTTCGTTATCGGGCCATGGTGAACGTACAACTCCTATTCCTAAAAGCCTTACTTTGGATCAGTGAGGAGGAAAAGATATGATTCTCTCTATCAGATGGATCCTTTAACATCTTTTTGGTGATGCACCATGTTGAGCTCGCCACAAGAGCTTATAAGATATTGTCCCTCCAACCCTTTCACATTTGGCAATTATCTAGTTAGCTTATGACAATTTTGTGTTTGCAATTTTTACTCTTCAAAAGTCAGCAATGTACCCTCTATTTGTATCGAACAAGTTTTTTTTCAATGTGAATGACAATTATAAGTTGCTAATGTTGAGTTTTTTGTGCATCTAGTAATTTACGAGTTGTTTCATTATTTTTCATACATCTAGTAAATTATAAATTGTCACTATTGTTTTTTGTATATCTAGTAAATTATTACTTGCATTATTTGTTGCCCATCTAGTAGATTGAAATTATATCCTTAATGGCTAGTTCAATTCAATCACAAAGTTAGCTAACAAACACATAAAATGTTGAAATCTATGTTTTTCAAACTATATTGTAAATGGTTCTAATAAATTCAATCACTTTTAATAGGATGACGAGCCAAATGCATCATTTGTCATATTGTTAGACGTCAGTACTATTAGGCCCAATGCATGTTCATTTGCTACGTCAAGTTTGGCTTGATGTCCTTTGTAGTTCCACACAGTAATTGAGAGGACCGATTGTTGGGATTAGGAATATAATCCAGCCCATGTCTTAGTGGGATTTAGACTTGGGAGGGTTGGTTTGTGCTACCAATCCTAATAGGAGTCAAATCTTGAATAGCAGGAATATGACTTCCTATGTGCAACATGCAGTTGGACTAGGATTCGAACTAGGACTAGAATTCCTGGTTGCAATCACATGCATGGAGGCCTATAAATAGAGGCCCCTGGGGAGGCCTTTGGATTATCCACCGGTTGAGGTGTGAGTTCTCCAGTTGCTTGTTGGTGCCTTCTGTGGTAGAGGGTTCCAGAGAACAAGAACAACTGGTAGAGAAGCTCTCTTGGTTTATAAGAGAGGGCCAGCGACTTTGCCTTGAAGCAAAGTAGCGGTTGGCGGTTGCTACCCGGATTTAGGGGTAATTAAATCTGGGAGGTGTGAGTTGTAATTTTATTACATAGTGCTTATTAGCGGGATTGCCCCGTGGTTTTTCTCTCCTTATTGAGGGGAGAGTTTTCCACGTTAAATCTGGTATTTTTCTTCTTTGGGTTTTATACGCTTGTTGGTAGCGCTTCCGTGACAACTTTTCGTCACATCCGGGACTGTATCGGTACAACATCCCCAACAAGTGGTATCAGAGCGAGGTTGCAGATACATGTCCAGATGGGGAAAGATGAAGATGCGACGATGATAAAGTTGACAAGCACAAATTGGCAGATTTGGAAACCCAAGATGGAGGATATTCTCTATTGCAAAGATCTATATGATCCGATAGAGGGACAAAAGCCAGAGACTACATCTGATGCAGATTGGAAGAAGCTAAACAGGAAAACCGTCGGAACAGTGCAGAAGTGGCTCGACATCTCCGTATTCCATCACGTCTCAGAAGAGACCAATGCCAAAGATCTGTGGGAAAAGCTCAAGAAGTTATATGAGCGAAAGACTGCCACAAATAAAGCTTTCTTGATCCGAAAGTTGGTGAACCTCAAGTACCGGGATGGTACAAACATCGCCGAGCATATGAATGAATTCCAAAGCCTTGTAAATCAGTTGGGGTCCATGAAGATGGTTCTTGATGATGAACTTCAGGCTCTACTTCTTCTAGGATCGCTACCGGACAGTTGGGAGACACTCGTAGTAACAGTCAGCAATTCTACACAGGAGGGCAAGTTGACACTTGACCAGGTGAAGAGTAGTGTACTGAATGAAGAGACTCGACGATGAGCCTCAGGAGACAGTGGATCAGAGGTGCACTTCACAGAGGGCAGAGGCGTTGATAGAGCGAGAGACCGTGGTAGATCTAAGAGTCGCGGTGAATCCCAAGACCGCGAGAAGTCTCGTGGTAGATCCAAGTCAAAGAATGGTAGAGGGTGCTTCCATTACGGCAAACCAGGTCACTTCAAAAGAGATTGCAAGATTTGGAAAAAGAAACATGGGTCTGAAGCCA
Source organism: Alisma plantago-aquatica (assembly GCA_963693085.1). Lineage (NCBI taxonomy): Eukaryota > Viridiplantae > Streptophyta > Magnoliopsida > Alismatales > Alismataceae > Alisma > Alisma plantago-aquatica. The sequence goes on along the minus strand of OY856410.1, from coordinate 702,438,703 downwards.
AAGACAAGCAAGATGACGACAAGAATACTACAGCGACGATCTCAGATGATAGGTGCGATGATGACGATGTGGTCTTAACAGTCCAAGAACAGTGTTTGCATGCTGATGAGGATGATTCTGAGTGTGTGGTGGATACTGCAGCTTCTTATCATGCTTCACCAAGTAAGGAGTTCTTCACTTCATACAGGAGGGGAGACTTTGGGAGGGTGAACATGGGAAATTCCAGCTTCTCTAGAATTGTCGGGATTGGTGACATTTGTGTTCAGACAAGTGTTGGTTGCACGCTCACGCTGAAGGATGTTCGTCACGTTCCAGATTTGCGGCTGAGTTTGATCTCTGGTTCTTTCTTTGATAGAGAAGGTTGTCATCTTGATTTTGGTGGCGGAAAATGCAAGATCACCAAGGGGGCTTTGGTTATTGTATGTGGCAAACTGTCTCGCACATTATACAAGACCAAGCTCAAAGTACTTAGAGACGACAGTATACATGCAGTTGAGGATAACCAGACAGATCTATGGCACAAACGGTTAGGACACATGAGTGAGAAGGGCTTGAATCTTCTATCCAAGAAGAGGTTGATTCCTTGTGGCAAGTATAGTGGTCTCAGTTCATGTGATGCATGTCAGACAGGAAAGAAACGACGAGTTTCTTTCAAGACAAGGTCTGCGGTGAAGTCAAAGCTTCTACAGTTGGTTCATTCGGATGTCTGCGGTCCGTTTGAGATGGCTTCACTGGGAGGCAATAAGTATTTTTTCACATTCATTGATGATGCATCTAGGAAGGTGTGGGTCTACTTGCTGAAGACCAAGGATCAGGTTTTTCAATGTTTCCAAAAGTTCCATGCCATGGTAGAGCGGGAGACCGGTGAAAAATTAAAGTGTCTCCGAACGGACAATGGAGGAGAGTACACCTCCAGGGAGTTCCAGGCGTACTGCACGCAGCATGTCCTAAATGGTACAGCTGAAAGGATGAACCATACTATTGTCTAGAAAGTCAGATGCATTTTGAAGACTCCAAAGTTGCCAAAGACATTTTGGGGTGAGGCAGTGAGAACTGCCTGCTATCTGATAAATCGATCTCCATCAGTTCCTTTGGGGTTTGATATACCTGAGCATGTATGTACAGGTAAGGATGCATCCTACTCACATCTCCGAGTATTTGGATGCAAGGCATATGCTCATGTTCCCAAGGAAAAGAGGCAAAAGATGGATGATAAAGCGGTGCCATGTATCTTTCTTGGCTATGGAGATCAACAGTTTGGGTATAGGTTATGGGATCCAGTGGAAAAGACCATGACTAGACACAGAGATGTGACTTTCTGTGAGAGTCAGACAGTGACAGAGCCTGAGGTTGATGATGCAGAGGCTGCGGGATCAGGTGACAGTTCTTCAGACGATGAGTATGAGGATGATTCAGCTTCTTCACAGGTGCAGTCTTCTGATGATGAAGAAAAGCAACATAATCACCATGAGCAGCAGAGTGATAGCACATCAAGTGGTCCAGTTCCAGACGCACAGACGAGTGATTCAACTTCACAGGAAGAGACTTCTGGGCAGGGGGAGTAGGATCAGGACCAGGCAGAGTCCTCAGAGCAGCAGCTGAGGAGGTCTGACAGAGTACGTCATCCTTCATCCAGATATCTGGCATCTCAGTATATCTTGCTTACTGATCAGGGGGAGCTAGAGACTTTTCAGGAGGCACAAACTCATAGAGACAGAGTACAGTGGCATCAGGCGATGCAGGAGGAGATGAATTCTTTGCAGAATAATGACACCTATGAGATTGTGGCACTTCCTAAGGGTCGGAGAGCACTAAAGAACAAGTGAGTCTCTAGGATGAAGAATGACGGCACTGGTAGTGATATTAGATACAAAGCCAGACTTGTTGTCAAGGGCTTTGGTCAAAGACCAGGAGTGGATTTTGATGAGATATTTTCTCCGGTTGTAAAGATGAGTTCTATCAGATTGGTTCTAGGCTTGGTTGCTAGTCTAGATCTGGAGCTTGAGCAGATGGATGTGAAGACAGCTTTCCTTCACGGTGACCTTACAGCGGAGATCTACATGGAGCAGCCAGAAGGTTTTAAAGTCAAGGGGAAAGACCACTTAGTCTGCAAATTAAAGAAGAGTTTGTACGGGTTGAAACAGGCTCCTAGACAGTGGTACAAGAAGTTTGATTCTTTCATGCAGAGTCACGAGTACCAGAAGACAAGTGCAGATCCATGTGTCTACATCAGGAGGTTTCCCAATGACAGGTTCATTATTCTACTACTCTATGTGGATGACATGTTGATAGTGGGTCAGGATCTCAGTTTGATCAGAAAATTGAAGACAGAGCTTTCCAAAGCCTTTGAGATGAAGGATTTGAGACCATCACGACAGATTTTGGGGATGCAGATCACACGTGACAGGACACAACACAAGTTGTGGTTGTCACAACAGAGTTATGTTGAACGGGTACTTGAGCGGTTTAACATGGGCAAAGCCAAAGTCGTGGGGACTCCACTTTCAGGTCACTTCAAGCTGAGTAAGAAGTCATCTACTGATGAGGAAAAGGAGGAGATGGAAAGGATTCCCTTTTCTTCTGTTGTAGGGAGTTTGATGTACACAATGGTGTGTACCCGTCCTGATATTGCTCATGCAGTTGGCGTTGTGAGAAGGTTTCTCTCAAATCCTGGAAAAGATCACTGGGAGGCGGTCAAGTGGATCTTCAGATACTTACGAGGCACGAGCAACACGTGTTTGATGTTTGGTGGTTCGGAACCAGTTCTAAAGGGCTTCGTTGATGCTGACATGGCAGGTGATATAGATCATAGGAAATCTACTTCTGGGTATATCTTCACTTTTGCAGGGGGAGCCATATCTTGGCAGTCCAGGTTGCAGAAGTGTGTTGCACTTTCAACTACAAAGGCAGAATACATTGCAGCAGTGGAAGCAGGAAAAGAAATTCTCTGGGTGGTGAGATTTCTAAGGGAGCTGGGGATGATTAAGATTGACCAGACTATTTTCTGTGATAGTCAGAGTGCCATTGACTTGAGCAAGAGCACAATGCATCATGCACGGACAAAGCACATTGATGTGAGATATCACTGGCTTCGTGATGTTATAGAGAAGAAGTTGTTGACTCTGAAAAAGATCCATACTGAGAAGAATGCTTCTGATATGATGACCAAGGTGGTGACACGAGACAAGCTAGAGCTTTGTAAGAAGCTCTGCGGTGTACATTCCCAATGATGATCGCTGAAGACCACATCTCCCTCATGGGTTGGAGGGGGAGATTGTTGGGATTAGGAATATAATCCAGCCCATGTCTTAGTGGGATTTAGACTTGGGAGGGTTGGTTTGTACTACCAATCCTAATAGGAGTCAAATCTTGAATAGTAGGAATATGACTTCCTATGTGCAACATGCAGTTGGACTAGGATTCGAACAAGGACTAGAATTCCTAGTTGCAATCACATGCATGGAGGCCTATAAATAGAGGCCCCTGGGGAGGCCTTTGGATTATCCACCGGTTGAGGTGTGAGTTCTCCAGTTGCTTGTTGGTGCCTTCTGTGGTAGAGGGTGCCAGAGAACAATAACAACTGGTAGAGAAGCTCTCTTGGTTTATAAGAGAGGGCCAGCGACTTTGCCTTGAAGTAAAGTAGCGGTTGGCAGTTGCTACCCGGATTTAGGAGTAATTAAATCTGGGAGGTGTGAGTTGTAATTTTATTACATAGTGCTTATTAGCGGGATTGCCCCATGGTTTTTCTCTCCTTATTGAGGGGAGAGTTTTCCACGTTAAATCTGGTGTTTTTCTTTTTTGGGTTTTATACGCTTGTTGGTAGCGCTTCCGTGACAACTTTTCATCACATCCGGGACTGTATCGGTACAACATCCCCAACACCGATGTTACTATGAACATGTTTAAGGTGAGGTAGAGGGGGTTGAAAATTGTAGATGAAGTTCTACACACCTTTGGGATTAGTCCTCGTACTTACTCACCACGCCTACAACAAAACCCCAACCAAGTGGGAAGTTCCCAACCACATGCAACAATTGTTGATGATGGAGTTACTGTACCGAATGATGTTGTTGATGATGGCCAACCACATGCTGAAGAATAAGTTGTCGCACTGAATGATGTTGTTGATGATGGAGTTAGTGCACCAAATGATGTTGCTGCTGGAAGCATTGATGGTGAAGACAATGAGTGAATGCCAAACTAATGACTACCTAAAATGATGTAATGAACCTTATGTCACTTAATTTTATAGTCAGCAAATGTCTTTTGATTTTCCTTATGTAACATTACCTATTGGTATCAATAGTGTTACAGTAGTATTTAATATCACATGTTTGGTTTCACTTATAACTTTACTTCTGTTTGGCTTGCATTCTTTAGTTGTTATACACATGTTCGTACATCACTACATGCATCATTATTATGTCAATACAATTAAATGAAGTCATTGTTTATTAAAAATGATTGATATAATTGAACATAGTTAAAACAACACATATCTCATGTATTATGTCAATATGTGGGCAAAATAATATTTATTTTAAAATATACACGTGAAAAATAATTGTCGTACTCGAAATTTCAATAGTTGTAGTCATATAATTTTTATTTTTATGAATGGAGATTTTGTACTGCACTGAAATATATTATTGGTCATAATTAGATTATAAATTATATTATCCGGACATTTATAGATTACAAGTACATCCAGACTATGTCCTGAGTAGGTTGCCAAAACAGAATCAGATTACTAATTTTGACTAGATTATGACTAATTTGTCAATTAGAATCAGACCAAATCGATGACTAGAATCAGACTAGATTGCCAAATAGAATCAGACAAAATCTAGAATAAGCTTATTCAAATACTATTACATACCCGATTAACTTAATCTTAACTATAAAATTCCAGTCTGAACCAAACATGGGCTAAAAGACTAAGACTTTTCTACACGAATGGACGACATATGACGGACAGGAAACAAATTAAAACGTTTTGCATCTAGAGACTGATCGAGAATACCGCATCTGTGCCTTCCGGTGATCGGCACCTAGGAAGGCCGACGCAGGGTACACCCTGCTAATCCCAGCGGGGCCCCTGAAAAGCAGCCTTTCTGCCGGAGCGGGAGGCGCGCTAGACTTGGGGCCGTACCTGTAAGGGTACCCATGGTCTCCTCTGACTGCACTTAGCGCTTTAACCGGCACCCAGACGAGGAGCTCCCTGGCGTGGATCCCCTTCACCTTGGTCAGCCTCCCGGCTTCGCGATCCATGTAGGCGGAGATGAAGGGCGCGTAGGAGACGGTGCGGTTGACGCCGCCGGCGAAGTGGTGCTGCACACGCCGGGCCTGGCGGACCCAGAGGAATCCCGTCTCCTCCACGAAGCCGCACTCGAGGATGTCGCGGAGTGGGAGGAGGACCTCGGGCAGGCCCAGCTCGGTGAGGAGGAACCGGGCCTTTTGCTGGCCCGAGGCGTCGCCGTAGTAGAGCTCGGCTTTTGCGCGAACCTCGTCGGGGATCAGCGGCACGCCCATTTTGTTATGTTGATAGCTCGGTTTTGCTCTGTTTCTTCTAGCCTTTCTCTCTAGCTCTTTGTCGCCAACCGTTTCTGAGCTCGATCGGTGATGTAACAGAGGAAATTCGCAGCCACCTTTTATAGAGCATAAGTTGCGGCTGATCAAGTGCACTGCACCTTAATGATTAGCTGCTCACTCTCTGACCTCCCTTTACTACTGCTTGTCGCCTTAACTGCCGGGGCCCATCTTCAAGATGCGGATGATTGAGAGTGTACATAATCTAAAAGCTGAATTACGGATCAACCCTTTCTTTTGAAGTGCACAACACAAGGGTAACCCACAATAACCAGTGACGTCAGAGTGGCAGAGAGGTAAACTCCTTGTCGGCAGTCAATTGTATAGTTGTCGGCCCTCAAACTGTGAAGGAAAGAGACAGGGAAATCAGCTGGCGCCCTTTGGTTAGACGTCCATGTGCATTACGAGCACCACATTACGGACTCTCTTAGTACCATCTCGGGTGGGCTCTAAGCCCTGTTTGGTTCAGGATCAAAATTTTGTGGTTAAAGTTAGGTTAGTCTAAATATCCGGATTAGTCAGATAAAGATTTGGTTAAATTTTATTTGTCAACTTAGTTGACATCAAGATTGGACTTTTTCATTTTCAATGTTACATTTGACATATAACATAGAGCTAAATGCAGATTATGGTTTTGTGGACCTATTAAAAGTAAGACTAATTTGGTCTGAATAATTAGATTATGAAATCCTTAACGGATCTTGCTAGTTAAATTTTTATGAAACAAAATAGGACTACGCTCCGACCGTGTAGGTCGAGATTTCCGTCTACATAGTGAAAAAAGACAAAAATTGATCCAATTAGATTTTAACAAACAAAAGGCAACTTAATTAGAACCATTTTGTGGTCCGTCTACAAACGAAAACTTGTAAACCATCCCAACTTGGAAGCATTTGCAATCAAATGAGCACTTAGCAGCTAGCTCGACTTCCAAAACTTGTTATTAATTGGACCGCAGGTCACGCATTCAAAACTCAGTGAAACACTAAAAGAAGAGATTCAAAAAGGGACAACTAAACATGTTATATACAATGACATGTTCACATATACAAGTCATATCTGTACACATACTGTCAAAAATTTCATATCGATGTACAACATCTACAAAACCTCCCCAAGAACCTGAGAGTGCATAGACGACACATACGATTCTACTACAAAATACTAGCAATATATCTAACCCTCAACAACTATTGTTCTCCTTGTTGTTCTTCCTCAACTGCATGATCTCAACCTCGTCGTGCAGGACCACCTAAAAGATGTGGAAACTCACGGGGTGAGACCAACGTTCCAGCAAGAATATAGCTCCCCGCCAACAAGTATTGTTAACACAGATAGATTACATAGTAGGAAGGAAATACTATTAACATGATGATCAGATTCAGTTAAACGATATAAGTAAATATTGATAACACAAATTAAGCAGTTTAAGAAACTACAATTGTTCAACAGATTATCATATATTTTTAGAAGGAATATGAAGAACATATACAACAGTTATTAACTAAATAGTATAACAAACAAGGCTAGGAGTCATCCAATGTGGATCATGTTTGACCCTAAGGAAATATACTACACAATTGTATTACATCTTTTATTATTCCCTATGGAGATCAGATATACCACTCAAGCTCCACCTGACTACTGCTAAGTCAAAATCAGTTCCATACAAGATCTAGGAGATCCAGACTCCTATGATCTCCCACACCCTCGGTTGAGTCCGCCACAGTAACATATAAAGTCAAACTACAAATCAGCCTAGTCCGCCTTAGTATATAGACATGACACTAGTGAGATACAACCAAAGTCGTTCTCCTGCCAATTTATGATCGCAACCATCCCTGAAAATATATCATCAGAGATACGGTCTCAACCATTCTCCTGGTCGGGGTATGATCACAGTCAACCTCCAAATCTGTGTTTGTGGATGAAAGGATATATCCTCAACTTGCACACCCACATATTCAACAATATGTGCTCTGAGTTTCCCGCATGAATTACTCGTTTCACCATCCAACAATTACAAATGTTGAAGATAAATCTATGGTACATGGAAACTATATTATTAGGGTTTCACTTGATTAATTATTGCCAATTGGGTGTCATTTAGTGCATTAATCAAGTTACAATGTACAAACTCAAAACATATTTCACAAAGATAAGGGTAGGTTGCAACGTCAGAAGATATAAAATGAGTGAGGTATACAGTTGTCACATCATCACATGATTTCACTGCCATTCAAGACCAACATCATTATCACATCATCCTGGGATAATCATCCCTCATCACATTACTGGAGGATATCACCTCATATTAAGCATCGAGCCTCTTCCAGGTCATAGGACTCACTCACATAGTTCCTACGTAACAACATTATCTCATCATATCTAATAAAGGCTCATAATCACCACCATGTTTCATATAAGAATCACCATAGCAATCACCAACTATGATGTACATTCAACCTACAACATAATAGTTACACAACTAGGAGAGAGAAAACATCATAACATGCTAATCACTTCAAGTAGGATAGGCATTACATTCATACACCAAACTAGGATTAGGGTTTCTCATAGATATCCAACTAGAGTTTTCATAATAGCATTCAACATCAAACCCTAGGTACATAACTTCCCACATCTTGGAGCACATTAGGGCTAGGAATCATTATTATCATAATCAACAAAACATTTAAAACAACATGTCTCGACCATACAAGAATCAAGGAAGTGTAGTGACCAACCATGCATCAAAGTGTAGTGACCATGACTTGCTCACACATGTGTAGCAACCACTAGGGTGTAGCTACCACCAAAGCCATGTATGAAACATAGTGACCCCAACCATGTAGAGACCACAAGACTCAACACATGTAGAGACCTTAAACTCCTTGTGTAGAGACCAAACAACTGAACCAAGGGTAGCGACCGACACACATAGCAAGTGTAGAGACCCCAAACTATGGTTAACACCATGTAGTGATAAGAACCACTTATGCATGGCGATCACAACAAGGGTTAAGGTGTAGCAACCACAAGGAAGGTCAAAACATAGTGACCATTCCAACATCACACCAAGGTTGTGTCGAACCAACACATGGGCTCATATGCAGTGACCTCAAAGAACAAAAGGAAGCATGTTGACCAAATCAAATGTAAAACATCAAGAAACTCAAGAATCACCAAGACAAGAACCACATGAGGATGATGGACTTAGAACCCTAAAACAACCATCATCAAGATCAACAAAGAAACCATGCAAAGAGAGAGAAACCCAAACATCCAACACATACACAAGAACCAAAACCTCCATCTAACAAAAGATGGACGGACCAAAACATGGTGATAAAACCAACAATCAAGATGTGTGTAAGGAACGTCAACTCTACCATCATTAGCATTTCAGGTGCATCAATTAGGGTTTAGGAAAAAGAGAAATCTTTGCAAGAACACTTCATAATCTTAAACCCTAGATCAAGTTAGTACTCTCCATTATCATATGATCACGTTTTAGATATTAAACAGTAAAATGCAAGCAAGATAAAAGTGCAACAATAGTAGAGGGAAGAGTTATATAACCCACCTTGAAGAAGATCAACTCCAAGCCACGAGCACCAAGAGAAAGAAAGAAAGCACCAAGATTGGATCCACCTACATGGCCAAACAAGGTCACCTCAATAGAAGAAAACACACCAAGGTCAATCGATCTCAAAAGAGAAAGGGTAGAAACCCTAGGCCAAAACGATAGAAGAAAGGGGGAATGCTTCATCTCACTCAGGTACTACCATGTCCAAACCATAGTCTCGACCTCTATTGAGAGAAGTTCCTCAAGATATCCACCATGGAAGAAGCATAGTCTACAACTAAGAGAAGAAGAAAGGGGTAGGGTTTCAAGAAAAATAAGGTCAAGGGTATGAAACCACTTACCAAGAAGGAAGATTACCTAGGACCACCACAAGGAACATGATCAAGCCCTAGATCACCACATGCAAAGGTGATTGACCACCAAGCTCTAAGATCAACACCTTCTCTTGCTCGACCAAGCTCAAGGCCAAAGACAAGCAAGAAGACAGGAAGAAGAGAGCTAAAAGGGATACTTGCATGTAGAAGAAGGAGCATATATACTCAAGGGTAGGAGGGAGTTAAGGATCATGAGGTGTTAATATATAAGATAAACAAAAGGATAGATGTTGAACAAAGACACAACCATGCAAGCATTCACAACAAGCATGCATCAAAGGGTGATAAGAAAAAAGCTTTAGCAACCACTAGGTCCACTACCTACCTTTGGTCAAAGCAAGACTGAGGTATGACATGGTAGCGACCACTACTCATGTCCTCCTAAGACAAAGGTCGAAACACCAAGGCACCGAGCCAACCCTAGCGACCAAATACCAAGGTAAAGCACATAGGTCAAAACAAACCAGCCAAGGGAAGGTGCTTTAGTTGAAACATAACCAAACATGAAGCACTTCATCCACTACAAAGATCAAACTCACATGGTCGACACCACATCCATGCAAAACCATGCAAACCCTAGATCGATACACATGATGCCACCTCATCATCCAAGGTCCAATAAGGCTCTCCTAAGCATCACTCTCTCTTATGATGCCAAAGCTCAAGATGCACAACCAACATGTGACAAATCACAAGATGAACACTCAACATGGGTAAATTGGAACTTGGTCCAAAATAAGCAAACAATAATGTCACTAGCTCAAACATCAACCAAACTGGACCAGACTAAAAACAAAAGTGTGTCACATGTTATTAAGGTGCATCACATGATTATATTAAGGTTTAAACATCTTATTTAAGCAAAGAAAGTAAGGTCAATCACTAAGCTAGGTCAGGTGTCTTACATTCATCTAATTTAAATTCATCTAATCCGGTAGTGGTTGATGAACTTGAGAAATCCAAAAAAGAATAGAGGTTGGAATGTGGTGGGATGGATGCCAAAATTCTTCCAACCTAATTACTCTACCTAAGGGGGGTCGAATTTGTTTTTTAATACTCAGACCAAATTAGCCAGAAAAGTAGACAATACAAAATCCTTCTTTGTTGGTCCATTTTTGGAAGTACTCAACCGAAATACCAGATTGACCCAAAACAAATTCAAAAAGGAAGAAGGATTTTTAAGTTCTTATTTTGTCCTTTATGCACCCTAGTGTCGTGGTGTTTGCTTTCTCAATATAAATATACTTGACATTCACTCAGAAAATGCCAACAATGGCATTCATAGATTTATTTTTCCAATCTAAAAGGTGTTCCATCTACTTCAAATTATACATGTACAACGTCGACGGATGATGGATTATGTCCAATTTATCAACTTTCATTAATTATCAAACCTAGTTTTATGGTGTTAGTTCATAACTCTAGATTGGCCTTTTTTTTAATAACCAACATTGACATATTATATAGCATGATATGGCAATACCCTTGAAGTTCCTACAAAACAATTACAAGTACATCTAAAAAGGCATAAAGGAAACTATGTAAGTGGTACATAAGTTCAAAGAAGCTCATAAGAGGGGAGATCTTTTAGGTCATATATGACTCCTGACATAAGGTAAAATGGGTTATGGAATTGTTTATGATTAGGGCAAGAGACACTCCCCTAAACCAATCCTCTTATCAACTAGAGAATTAGGCATAGTTTCCGATCAAGTAATGTGGCATTCACATATACAAATTACAGTTGATGATGCTCAAGAAACAAAAGGGGTTGATTTTGTTGGTAAGGTATGCCCATAGAGCCAATCATGCAATGATTGACATGTCATATACCATAAAATATTTGATGAACATTAATAAAGGCAAGCTTCCAATTCCTTCTATTTCACAAAGTTATGAAATAATGATGAAACATTATGAATGTCCAAAGAATTAAAATAATGAATGATGTATATCTTCAAGTATCAGCCTTGGAGGATGACATCATATGAATCATAAGAGTGTGTACATTTTTTTTATGTCCCTAGTTAGTTGTTACTATGGAAGGTAGATAGACACCATTAACACATAAGCCTAGAGTGTGGGTTGGTTGATGACATAATCTCATTAGTCATGATATGGGAATATCAAACCAAGCACACAAGTGCATGTAAGAGAACAATGTATCAGACATACCCATCTTGAGAGTAAAACATGAAAACCATAATTGGTGGTCATAGTCATCTCATAGTGAAGGTGATGATTGTGATTCTTAGATCTGAAATCACTACACTCGTCACATGTCGTTGGGTAAGCTTTGACATCATCAAATGCAATCCTGAAACATGGGTTGTTATAACACTAATGATTGGGAAACTTTGACACATGGGGATAGACTATGAGTGATAGATATGGGATTTGTCCCTCCTACTAGAATATGATATCCTGGTCACTTGATAAGCGAAACTGAGAAATGCATGTGCATACACATGTGAATCAATATATGATATAGTGGTCACATTATCTCAGACAGTTTTCCCTTTATTCAAGGAACATGGATTGAATGTTGAAAAGGTGACCATCCATGCCTCAAGTTCATCCTGTATATTATAGACAAAGGAATTATACAATCATTACAACACCTTACACAAATTGTAGGTTGAAGTTGTTCTCCAACTTTCCATTCACTTAGGTAACACTGATGTACGACTAGGCACCACTTTCTACTTGTGATGTCATAAGCTAGTTATGGACATTCATTAGCAATGTGACATGGGACCTATAGGGTCACACACATAGTAACTCATCTAGAAGAGGAGTTTGATCTTGAATGACAATTTGATTGATTACTAAAGCATTTAGGTATTCAATTCATGCAACAGAACAATAGATTGGCTAACTGAACAACCAAACGATTATCTCACTATGTGAGATGACCGTTTAGGAAGACAGACGGGAGTCCCAAATGTTGAGATGACCATTTGGGTGGTCAGGCTAATCAAAGTTCAAATTGGCTAAGTTTTTCCCTTGAACCGACCAGTTCAATGTGATTGAACCGGCCAGCTCATCTTAGACTCACCAGATGGCCATCTGGGTGAGTGAGACGAGTGTCTCTCTTTGGAGAGATGGATCGCTTGGACATAATCAACATTTTGGATGTTTATTGAATAGTTTTGATTGTACAAACTTAGGGTGTGAGGAAATAATATGTGATATTAATTGGAATTGAAATTGCCAAATTCATATCCAATTGAGAAACTACCAGACAACCATCTCACACACCAAATGACCGTCTGGGTCTTCTAGATGACCGTTTGGTGTCTCGCATGTTGTGAAAGTTTAAGTTCTTCTGGTCCCTTATACTCCCACACAATCCCGTATAGATTGGGAACCTTGGCCCAAACTCTACTTATAAAAGAAGGGGTATTGGGGGCTTCCCAAGATACAACACAAACAACTAAAAATCAGTTCCTTTGAAAATTGTTATCCTCTCTAGTTTTGGCAACCGAGAGATCCCAAGCAAGTCCTACCTAATAGAGAGGGATAACTACAGGTGAGAAATAACTGGTAATCATTATTGATGGGAGAGCAGATTGGTGACTAGTACACAAATGGGAGGGATAACTCCTTCCTGTCAGTTCTTGGTGAACAACAGGAGTTCTAGTTGGTCCATGTGGACTACTCTAGAGGAAGGAGTCCTTTGGCCGCTGCTCGAAGAGCAAAGTCAACATGTAGTCCATGGAGAGACCATCAAAGATGCTACAGAGATTGCATAGATAGCTTTTTACGGTGAAGACCAGGAGTTGAACAACCACCGTCCAAGAGAAACTAGTCATCAATTGCAAAGAAGCGATTTTTTCACTGGACTTGCTCCAGGACTAGGTATAACTTGCTAAAACCATCCTTCCTATTTCATAGTAGTTGATGCAATCTTGCTGTTATGGAAATATAGATAGATAATTTTTTTATTTTTGCTACTATACTATGTGCCCGTATTTCCCAATAGTGGTACCAGAGCCATGTCAATTTATTATAATTTAGGATAATCGATATAATCAATATTTTTTAGTTTATCATTTATTTATTAGATATGATGTGAATATTTAAACTTCTCTCATATGCATATCCGATCAAAGACCACACAATCCCAAATATATATATATATATATATAGAGAGAGAGAGAGAGAGTTAGGCTAGAATACACTTAAGTGTATTGTGCCCCCAATACAATAGACTTTTTAGCCGTTGGATCTCCATCCAGATCGTAGCTCCCAGCCCCACTCACAGATGAGTAAATGATGTTTACTCTCTCTCAGTAACGCGAACGAGTCGTCCTTCCTCCGCCGCCCCCCTTCCCCCTTCCTCTGACCTGCTTCCTCCACCTTCCATCTCTGCAGTCGCCGCCCACTTCTTTGCGGCAAGTCCTCCGATCTGCTTCCTCCTTCTCCTCTCTCTCTCTCACTCGCTCCCTCTCCCTCCGTCTCTCTCTCCCAATAGAGTGAGTACCATTCCCCCTTCCTCCTTCCTCTGCCGTCTCACTTCTCCTTCCTCCTCCACCTTCCTCCTTCCTCCGACACTCCTTCCTCCGCCACTCCTTTCTCCGCCAGCAAACAACAACCGGAAACCCAACAGTAGGCAACAACGACAGAGGAGGGTCGCCGGCCTGTGAGATCACAGCTCACCAGCATCACCCACAGCAGGCCTCCACCCACCCAAATCCTATGGCTTCTCCTGCTTTCTCTGCCAGCAACATTAAACGAGATCACCTCACCGCCAGCCTCCGCCAACCTCCGCCAACAACATCCACCAGAGCTGTCCTGATCCTGCCTGTGTCAGCCCCCCTTTCTACTTCCTCCGCCAGCAGTCTCATTGGAGGCTCTGAGGTGGGCCGCTAGACGAGGTCGTGTTCATTCCTCCACTGGCACAACAAGCTGAACATCGGTAGTAGAAATCCGGAGCGAGCCATCCCTACTGGTATTTTCTTTAGGTCTGTTTACTCAAGCTATGGACTTTACTCAAGCTATGGACTTTTCACATGACGTGGATGGGATGACAGGAATTGATTGGATGGAGTATGATAGTAGTCAAGTGGATATAGACATTGAAGTGGGTGGAGGCATAGAAGTGGGTGAAGATCATGAAGATGAAATTGATCCTGAGATGGGGGATGATAGGATAGAAGTTGAATCTGATTTAGACCCTTACATAGGTCTACTATTTGACAGTGTTGATAAAGCTGAGGAGTTCTACAACAAATATGCATACCGAGTTGGGTTCAGTATAAGGAAAGGAAACCATTATGTTTTAGCCAAGACAAAGAAAGTCACTAGCAGGGTATTTGTATGCTCTAGGGAAGGAATTTATAAAGGAAAAAACAAAGTTGATGATGCTCAAAAGGGGTCTCCACAAAAGGGCATCATTTCTAGTCGAACTGGCTGCAAGGCTCACATGCGAGTGAAATTAGAAGATGATTCAAAGTGGGTGGTACTAAGCTTTGAAAAAGAACATAATCATGAAGTAACCAAGAGCCCATCTAAGAAGAGGTTTCACCGCTCACACCTCCGTATGTCGTCAGAGGTTTGGGATTTAATTCATGTGATGCATGATCAAAACATTTCTAGTTCTCAGATTATGTCACTTATAGCTAGCCAACAAGGAGGCATCCGCAATGTCACATTTACAAGAAAGGATCTAAGCAACACACTTGTCTCCATGCGAAGGAAATATATAGGTGTTGATGTAGCATCCACAATAGGACATTTCAAAAAAATGCAAGTAATAAACCCCGCATTCTACTACTCAGTGCAATTTGATGAAGATGGATGTGCACGTACTATCTTTTGGGTTGATGCTTAATCAAGAATGGCATATCAAGCATTTGGAGATGTGGTGACCTTTTACACGACATACATGACTAACATGTACAACATGCCATTTGCACCTTTCATTGGGGTGAACCATCACAAACAGTCTATTTTATTTGGTAGTGCCTTATTACGTGATGAGACTGCTGATTCTTTTGTATGGGTTTTCCATACATTTTTAGAAGCCATGTATGGGAAACACCCAAATGCAATCATAACTGATCAAGATCCAGCAATGAAGAAGGCAATTCATATTGTATTTCCTAAAATAATCCACCGATGTTGCCAATGGCATATAATGTGAAAAGCACGTGAACATCTCGGGGTGATCTATGGGACTATTGCTGGGTTCACTTAATAGTTCCAATCTTGCATTAATCAACCCATAACTATTAATGAGTTTGAGGAAAGATGGAAGAAGATGATAACCACATATAATTTGAGTGACAATGCACATCTAAACTTGTTGTGGAATATAAGAGAGCAATGGATACATGTTTACTTCAGAGACACATTTTTTGCCAACATGTCTACAACACAACACAGTGAGAGCATGAATGCAATATTTAAAGATCATGTTAACAATCATCTACCTTTGTTTAAATTTGTCCAAGCATTTGAGAAGGTGGTAGAGAATCGATATGACAAAGAGGATGAAGAAGACTACAGATCTAAGAATGGCCAACCAACATTGTGGTCTATGTATCCCATCGAGAAACATGCAAGGGATATCTACACTAGAATGCTATTTAAACTTTTCAAGAAGCAAATGAAGCTAACTTCATGCTATGACATAGAGAAGGTTAGTGAATGTGAATATCAAATTTCAAGTGTAAGTGATGATGCACTTGCATTTATGTCAAAGAAGAGCTACATAGTAACAGTTAACCATAATAACGAAGAACTCTTTTGTGAATGCAAGTTGTTCCAATTTTCTGGCATCTTATGCGCTCATATACTAAAAGTGCTACTTTTTCTTAAAGTTCATAAGATACCGTCTTTTTATGTGCTACAACATTGGACAATGCAAGCAAAAACCACCAATATGAGTCATTGTATTGAGGAATCTCAGTGACATGTTGATGTTGATTGTAGTACCCCTTTGGGTAGGTATAATTCACTTTGTACATCTGCAATGAGCTTGGTTGGTATAGCTTCCCACAACAAGGACACTTACATTATAGTGCAAGATCTATCTCAAAAATCTTATGATGAGATACTGTTGATGCAGAAAAATACACGACCCATATCTAGTGAAGAAGTCATACCATCATCTCAAATGCATATTCCAACTCAGTGTAGCCAATATCTTCCAAGAATCCACAATGAAGAAGAAGATATCCTATGGAGAGATCCGCCCACATCTCATTGCAAAGGGAGCATGAAACCACAAAGATTTAAACCACAAGCTGAGTTAAAATCCAAAAAGCAAAGAACTTGTAGTACTTGCAATGGGAAAGGGCATAATAGTTGAACATGCAAAACAGGGGAATGTGGTAGTCGTAATGTACATTATTTGTTTATAGTTTAAAGTATCTGTTAATAATTTAAGTCAAATATTATCTATCTCATTGATAGGCTACCAAAGATTGCTCAACTTTGGGTGTGCTTGGAGACATTCATGAATCTAGTGAAGAATAGATACAAGAGACTTCACGACGTTGCAGCAGGACTGGAGATCGAAGTGGCTTGTAATTTAGGGTTGTATCTTAATTTGAATGTACTATGTTGTACTGAATTTGGTAATTCAGAGCCATAGCTTGATAAACATGAACTTGGCTGGTAATTCATAGTTGGTAATTGTAGCAGGACTGGAGATTGAAGTGGCTTGTAATTTAGGGTTGTATCAATGCTAATTTAGTGATCCATGTTCAGTCTTGTATGTACCTGATAAACATGAACTTGGCAATGATGCTATTTGGATCTCCTCTATGTTCATGGAAATGTAATTCATGTGGTCAATATATTGTTTATGGCATGGTTATTCACTTCTTGATCGTTCATGTGTGTTCACTTCTTGATCATTCATGTTTGTAGATCAACATGTTCTTAAAATGGTGCTGCATTTAATCATTGAGTTCTTGGTCGTTCATGCTAATTTATCTTGGTGTTGCATGTAATTTATCTTGTGTTTCATGTAGTCATTCATGCTTAATTTATGTTTCATCACAATTGGGAATACACAGATGTTTCATCGAGCAATTCCCATACTTTTGACATATCACATACAGACTTGGAGCAGATAGGGCATGCATATATGAAAATTCCATATTTTACATCACTCATGATAAAGTACAACCATATTAAGAGGAATTGTAATAAACTTGAAAAATGCTTACTTTAGGTGCTGATGCAATACACTCACATCATTTAGCGACTTAAACAGATACTGTAATTAACCATCAATATCAGAAAGGTTATCAACTAAAAAGTTACAGAGGACCCTTGCAGATAGTCATCCATGGCACATGTGAGCACAACCAAGATACTAGCAAAATTGTTCTATATCTCTTTAAATCTAGATGTTGACAGGCTTACTCCATCCTCACAAATGTTTGGGGAGACAAACATATGCCTGTGCTAGTCGTAAGAAATTAGAGATGGATATTTTAGCTATCTGTTTTGCACCAATCCATGAAGGAATTTAATTACTCTTCTCTCAAAATAAATCTGCACTTTACTTTGCATTTTCATCTATTATTGCACAGGGAACAGATTAGAAGCACTTTATAAGCAATACACATGACATTAACTCTTTAAGTGTAACCAAATCTATCTCTTTCCTCTGATCCTTCACCAATGAACTATTGTCTTCCATTTCATATGAACTGCTCTCTTGTCAATAACATGAGCCCTCTTTCAGTACTAGCGTGCAATGTCTGAATCCATACCTCCCTCAATTGTCATAATTAGGGATTAAAAGATTGTTATATATAATGCTGATATTCATTATCTTAGGGTAATAGGGACACATCTTGGACCTATGAAATTTGAGATATCACTATGTATTTATCCATGCCTTGGTTAACATGTGTATGTTGTAGATGTTCCATATATATGTGCAAAGTCATTAAAAAAATTATGAAATCTTCCTGATGAAGCAGGCACAATGTTGCAGTAGTTAAGGCCATTAGAAAGAGAACTACTCAACCACAACATACTACTTAACCGGACCTAGGTTTGCACATATGTGGCTGGAGGAGTTGAAAGGAAGAGACTTAAATGGGGAAAATTTACTGGAATAAGAAGACAAGGGAATCTTACTGATATAAGGCTCGAGTCATGTAAAATGGTTGGTGTTTTACTCAATTGTATCAGGTGTCATAAACTTGGGTCAGTGTCACGTCTTGCTGAATTCATATTTGTATTAACTCATGTTTGTTTTATCCAAGCTGAAAATGGTTGTATCATGTTTGTTTTATCAAAGATCAGGTTGATCTGTGGTCGTGGTGAATAAGGGAGTATAACTTCCTAACATGCTAAATAAAACAAAAATTATAGATGGAAAGAACTTCAAATTCAACTAACTAGCATTTGTCTCATGTTTCCATTCAAAGGAATATTTTGGCAGAATCTATAGCTCTTATTCAGTCATGGGGAAAGTTTTAATATAAAAATACATCTAGAATCATACCATGCTCGCTATACCAATGCTGTTAGAATGTTGTTGTACCACTATATTGTGTGGCGTTAATGCTTAGTTTATTTCTAGGCACTGCCATGTGTTGGATCTTAGGCTTTATTCTATCTGTATACAGTGAAGGTGATGTCAGCCTCTGTTTTCAAGACTAAAATGTTATGGGGCCCTCATCCCTCGCTGCAACATCATCCTTCTATGTTGTATCCATCACTTCTTGGTTGTTTCAAACTCCATCTCCATTACATCTACATCAGTTTTCATCATTCACAGCTGGGACTCAGTTGTATTAGTTCAGTTGAAACACACCAATTAACTAAATAATCTGAAGAAAAGGAACTACTAAACAATTTGAATGTTCTTGCTTGGCACAATAACAACGTATGACCTGATGAGAATAAGTGGGCCATTTTTAAGGTCAGCTGCTGAGCTGCAGTACTTGTGTTACTGATTTGTACTCAAACAACAAGGGGTTTGCTATTCAGATGTTTAAATGAGTTTCTTGGACACACTGCTAACTCTAGCTACTCGATACAAATTAACCATTATGAGGAATACTGACCTACTAAAATCAGTAACCAGTCTGCAATACAGTATTCATACAGACACTTGGTCTACAAAGGTTCAAACAGGTAGTTTGATCATTCAATCTATGACCCACATTGGATAATGAACAGAGACAATTCACTCATGTATTCATTCAACATTCACTCATGCAATTTCATTGAATAATTCAGAAAATATTACAACGGTTCAGGGACAAGCACTTTAGGGCTTTACAACTTCACCCACGCTTTACTAAATCCCACAACTTTAGGGAAGTTACTAAATCCCACCACTTTACAATTTCAGCCAACCTCCACATTACAGTTTACAATTTGATTGGGTATACACAACTATAAACAGAATCCAGGAAGCCACCAATCCAGCAAAACAACATCTAAATCTAGTAGTTGCTTTTTGTTCCTTGATGTTGGCAATCTTTAATTCTCCCTCAAGTTGTTCATGCTCAAACTTCTCAGTAGTTGAATTGGAATCACCCCATTCAAAGAAATTACAATATGGAAGCCCCTGTAAACAACATCAAATGGTTTAAATTTAGTACATTCTACATAAATTCTTGTAAGAAACACAACAACTTAGTACATTCCAAATCAATTCTTGTAAGAAACACAACAACATACCTCTTTGTTGTAATTGGGACAACCAAAGAATACTCGTCCATAGTTCTTTGGGGTCTTGGCTATTTTTGTACGCACTAACTCGCCACATTTGCAATATTTAGACCCTCTTCTCATCGTTGATACTTGACTAAGATGATTAGAACACGTTGACATTGTCCAACTGTTATCTTTGTTATTAGCCATGCCACAAGGATGACTACATAACCACATAGACGGAAAGAAAAGATAGATGAAGCAATTTCAGAGAATAGGGATTAAAAGAAACTTAAGACAGCCGTAGACATAAATTACCTGAAGATGTTGCTCTGTATTGCGAAGCTTACTGTTGCTGCAGCAGGTTTGTAATAGAAATCTGGGGGCTCATTGTTGTCGGATTGGGGAACTGGCTGTTGCTGGCAGAGGAAATACTGAGCCCTCAATTCTAGCGGCTGCACCAGCTGCGGCCCTCATTGCTGCCGACTACAGAGAAGGAATCTAGGCTGAGCCGGAGGCTGCGGAGAAGGAATCTAGGGAGGCAAAGGCGAGGTGGAGGATGAGGAAGAAGAAAGCAGGAAGGGGGTAGGTCGGAGGAAGGAGGATGGCTGGCGGTGAGGGCTGGCTGGCGGTAAGGGTCTCGGCTTGTGGCGGAGAAAGCAGGAAGGGGCGCCGACGGAGGAAGTAGGAAGCGGGGCCGGTGGAGGAAGCAGGAAGGGAGTCGGGAGCCGACAGGTGAGGGGTTGCGGTTGACTGCTGTTGGGTTTCCGGTTGTCGTTTGCTGGCGGAGAAGTGGGCGGCGACCTGCTGCGGCAGTGACTTGCCACGAAGAATAGAGGAGGAAGGATGGGGTTGCGGACTGCTCTGTCGTTGGTCATCGACCACCGGTGAAAGGGGGACAGCAGAGACCGTCGATGCTTCCTGTGAGAGAGAGAGGAGCGGGTCGGAGAAGCAGGTTAGAGAAGCAGGTCGAAGGAAGGGGGAAATCGCATAGAGAGGGAGAGAGCGAGAGAGAGAGGGAGAGAGAGAGAGAGTGTGTGTGAGTGAGAGAGAGAGAGGGCAGTGATGCAGTGGTGGGTCAGTGACAGGAGTAAATGACGTTTACTCATCTGTGAGTGGGGCTGGGAGATGATATCTGGATGGAGATCCAACGGCTAAAAAGTCTATTATATTGGGGGCACAATACACTTAAGTGTATTCTAGCCTAACTCTCTCTATATATATATGCAATTTACACGTGTCGCCCTAAAAGAGGTTTTGATGGTGGATGTATAGCATGGTTATGGCCTAAAACATATATCTGTGTGTAGTTAGATGGTATGGTTTTATTTCTATTTTATCTGGGTCTGTGTACCAAGCCTCTACCTCCCTCTTCCCAATATAAAGTTAATTCTTTCCTACTTTTTCTCCTCTTTAATGTAACTCGAGGTTTCTCTTTGTCAATGTAATAAAGTAGCAATATGATAGTTTCTTTTCTTGCCACGATGAGGAAGATGATCAACGCTAGATAAGATGACAAGTTCATGAGATGAGTTGACCATTTAGAGGACCATGGAGGACAGAACGATTGAACCATATGATTGTCTGGTGGGCCCAACCGACCATTTGGAAGGAGTCCAAACATCAGTTGGACAGGAGGCCATACGACCATTTGTGATGATCAACCAACCGAATAAGAGGCGAGATGACCGGTTCAAGAGTCGAACCGATCTACCCAGATTGGCAAGCACACGTCTACACCAATAGAAGGTTCATACATATGATGTGATGATTGACCTAGGTGGTAGTGATTCCTTATGGATCCAAGGAATTAGTTGTAGACATGGCCATAATCATCACTTTTTATTTTATATTGCATGTTTATATTGTGGGATATAGCATGTATATGATAATTACTATATATGTGGATATTGGATACAATATATGTATATATATGATATATGTAAAACCACTCAATTAAAACATAATAAGTCTAAGATGATTTCCATAGCAATACACATGAAAAGCTTGTCCGAATAAGTGTAGGTTATGCCAAAGTATGGTGCGTCGTCTACCTCATAGAAGTGCGATGGTAGTAATATAGGTTCCGCCAAGGCGGGGTGCATTATTATCATATTAGATATTGGGTCAGGCTTAACTGGTGATTCTCAAAGCATCTGGGCCCAGAAGCATACATATGATTATGGCAAGGAGTTATGCATATCATATCTATCTAGAATTGCATATAATGCAATTGAAAAAAGTTGCCTACATTGATGATTAACTGTGTTTGTTGTGTTGATTGAGCCACAGTTGAATTATCTTGGCACTGGATCATTAGAAAATTGTTCGCTACAATTTTCCAAATTGACACTTGAGGGTTGGTTATCAATTTGAACAAAATAATGAGAATGGTAATTAATTAAAGAAATAATTATTATCGCCCAAATTTAATCAAATAAAATCAAATCAGAAATGATTTTTTTTGACAAAATTGCAAATTCTTTTGTAGAATCAAATGGCAATAAACAATAATCAATTTTCTCTACGATCGGTCCTTGAGAAGAACAAGTTAACTGGGAACAACTTCCACGTCTGGTTCAGGATGTTGAGAATTTTTCTCACACATGAGCACAAGCTCTTTGTCCTAGAAATGCCAGAACTAGAGGAACCACTCCAAAATGCACCAAGCATTGAGAGGAATGCTTACAAGAAGCATACTGAAGATGTCATGGATGTCAAGTGTATGATTCTATGCTCCATGAACCATGAGTTGCAGAGGCAACATGAGAATTTGGGTGCGAGTGAGATGGTCACACATCTCAAGAACATGTACCAAGATTAGACAAGACAAGAGAGATACGATGTCTCCAAGACACTATTCAAATGTAACATGGTAGAAGGCGATGTAGTGGGTCCTCATGTACTCAATCTCATTGGGTATGGGGAGAATATATATATACTGGGATTCCCTTTGGGTCAAGAGTTGTCCACTAACATGATTTTACAGTGCCTGCTAGAGTCATATAGTCAGTTTTTCATACAGTACAACATGAATGACTTTGACAAACAGTTGACAGAGTTATTGGGCATGTTGAGACACAGATGAAGAAAAGCAAGCCCATGTCTATGATGATGATCATAAAGACAAAGGAGAAGTCTAAAGGCAAAGGAAAAACTAAGAAGAGTTCTAAAGCTAGCTAGAAGCCCAAGTCTTTAGATCTCAAAGAAAAGGGAGGTGTAAAGAAACAAAGAGGCGATTGTCACTATTGCCACCAGCCTGGACATTAGAAAAGAAATTTCCCACTATAGTTGGAGGAATTAAAAAAGAAGAAATAAGACAATGAGACCTTCACTTCATGTATAAAAAATATAAGATAAATTTGATTACTTCTTCATATTCGTATATGATACCAGATAAGAGATTTGACATACTAATGTGCAAAATCTGATAAGAAGTAAAAGCCCTCATAGAAGGACAAAGATGGACAAGTCGGAATAAGTGTTGTGGAAGCCATAGTCTACAAATTTATCTTAGCCCAATGGGCATGTAATAGAGTTTCTAGAACTGTATTTCATTATGCCATTAGAATACAAACATTTTCTTTATGAATCTTGTATGGACAAGGATGATTATCAATATAGAGTTGTTAATGCTTCTATTTCAAAAGATATGAACTTGCATGGCATTGGATAAAAAACATCTTGTGATATTTATGCAAAATGATCCTAAGATGAATGTTTATACCAAAGTATTATAATTGATAACTCAAGAATATCATTAGCATTATTCATCTTATGTGAATATGAGAATTGCATGCCTAGAATACATATTGATGTTGATCTAGATTCCCTTGGTTATTAAACCTAAGGAAACATGCAAGTCTTATTCACGCACAATATGACATGATGTCCTTCACTAAACATAGTGGGAGGATAAAGCTTTCATTAGACCTAATGGATATGATGCATGAAGATCTTATGGAATGAATGCTATAGATAATTACTTATACCTCATATGCATTTACTAGTAATATGATGATATGCAGTCAGTAAAATGGAAATCTCTTTAAATGTTCAAGGAAAATATAAATGAAGAATAACTTTGATAAAAGTATTAAAGAACTTTGATGAGATCAAATTTCGAAATACTTTATATCAACACCTTGAGTACCTTAAAGAACTGTGATAATGTATCACAAGTCAGATCCATCTAAACATGATAATGTGTTAGAATGAAGGAATTATACTATGATAAACCATCATATATTTATCAATTAATCTAGTCTTCTTGTATCCTCATGAATATATATATATATATATATATATATATATATATATATATATCCATCACTAAATAAAGTACCGTCTGAGTGGTTTATGAGACTTCATATATGATATGATTTGGGAGTGTCCCAATACGTCTAAAGGATTCAAACCACATTAAGAAAGTATTTTTTAAAAAAGGTTTATCCACAAACCATAATTGTTGAATATTACTATTAATCCCAATACAATAATAAAAGTGTTTTGTTGATAGGATAACTGAGTTCCTAAAGAATCAGTGAGAGTAAAAGTAGAACTCAAAATGTTTGTGGTCAACAAAGAGGTACAATGAGAACCACGAGAATCACAAGATGTTGTGGAATTTCAAGTTCATCATGTAACACAGAACAAAATAGTTCTAGTAGAACACATCTGAGATTGGAGGATTTTGAATTCGATGATTCAGATGGTTTGGTCATACAGAATGAGCTAACTAGTGAACTAGAAGCTATTTCTAAGTAATGTGGAATCCATGTGAGTTGACAAAGAAGGATTTTGATAGTGCCACCTAAAGGGTACAATTGGGTCTTGTGGAAAAGACACATGGATAAAATAAAAGGACAAATTGGTTGAAAAGATATTTCAAATTAGTTCAAGTTGTTGAATATGATAGAAATTCCTTTATCAATTGTCATGCTTGTTGTTGTAGTTGAAATAGACTATGAGATTTAGCATATGAAGATAGAAACTGGATTCCTTAAGGGAATAAATTGTAGGATGTGTACCTGACACAACGTAAAGTGTTTCATAACTTCAAGAATGCAAATAAAGTCTATAAACTGCAAAGTTCAATTTGGGATTGATACAAGCACCCAAAGATGGGATCATTTGACTTAACAAGATAGTCAAAAAGTTCGACTTGAATCCAGACAAATGATGAAATCTATAATTACAAAGGATTTATCGAAGCATATATAATATTACACATATGATGAGGAATAACATTTCAATATTGTGAATATTGAGAAATGGCATGAAAAACATCTTCAACAATGAAGGATTACATGAAACATCTTATAAGATAAGGATCAAGATATATTGGAATAGTTCTTGAATATTTCACAACAGAAGTTTGAGTACAATAGAAAAATGTTAAAAGAGTTCAACACGAAGGGATTCAATAAGAGATAATCTGGATTAGTCCCTCTTAAACCATAACTTCCAATTCTTGTGAAGAATGGATATATCATGGATTAGATGCCATATGATGGATCCATCATGAATGTTATAAATGTGCTTCTCACATATAATTTGGTATGTATTTGACATGGAAAGATGAGTTAAACTTCAATAAGGGTTATTGAAGATTCATTAAAAGATATCCATTAGTTCGTATGAAGTACTTAAGGATAAGATTGCTAGTCAATGATGATAGAAATAAAAGGAAGAGCTGGATGTAAAGGGTTACATCGATGCAAGCTTACATGATTACCAAGTGATCAAAATAAAATATGTTTAATTTTAAAAGAGAAAAGGATGTTATTAGTTGGAAGGGTTCAGAACAAATAGCCATTAATTCTATTCTACAGTAGAGGTTGAGTATACTTATGTTATGAACATAGAGAGATACTATATGGATCTAGAAGTTCATATGATGAGCTTATAGATGTTCCAATCATTGATGACTTAGTAGTAATAAAATGCCAATAATGGAGCTACTTGTTAGGCATGGAATATCAGATACCATATTATGGTGGTTTCATCTTAGAGAGAAGAGATAAGAAACATGCAATATGCCGACTAATAACAAAGTGCTGCTAACCCGCAAGATTAGCACTTGCGCAGCAGAAGCATGACAAACATGTTTGGATCACTAAGAATATGATTTGTGGGTGATTGGCTCTAAGTTCAAGTGGTAGTATGTGTAAAGAAGTGAGATCACCTCCTTACTAAAATTTAAAGGAAATAAAAAACATCCATCTTTTTAGAAAGACAAAAGATATTGAGGGATGCATGTATAATATTCCAAGTAAATAAGCATGCACCAAATACATTATAAAATGTCAATAGCAACATAAATAAAATTCTAAGCCTATTACATGGCTTTCATTGTTCATTACATGATTGTTCCCAAAAGAAAAATATAAGATAAAAGGATCTAGCTATAGAAACCTAGACATCCTTTTAGATAGCTTGAGATCTACTCCTGAGATGACTTCCTTCAAACTTTTCCTTCTCCTTGCTCAGTACCAGCACATGGGTGATTGGGAAAGCACCCAACAAAAAGGGGAAAGAAAATAAGGTATGTGTCACAAAACTAGTTTAGGATAACAAAATAAGTAAAGCAAATAAGAACAGACTAGGGTTCATCATAAGATGAAGATAACAAGAGTATGAGGCTATATTCAAAAAAACTTTCCATTAATAATTACATTAAAAAGAATTTGCATGTAAGATAATTATGTCTACCTAAGTAGGGTTGAGGCACCTATTAGACCTCTAACCTATAGGTGAGGGGAGAATAAGACATTCCCAGTCACCTACACAATTATATAGGGGAGAATAAAAACATTCCCTAGGGAGATTAAATACATGTCCTCTATGGGTGGTTGTACATAAGTATCGCTACTTTAAATTAAATAGAACATAAATCTACATGCTAGAAAAGTAGTTGTGACGTCCCCATATTTTCTAAAACTTAATCTAATGTGTGACATCCAAATTGAAACCCTCACCTCAGTGAGAATCCCAATTTAAACATCCCACACTAGGCTAAGAAGAAGAAAATCAGAGGAAGTCAGAAGAAAACAACCAGTAGCACATGCACATGAACAATAATAAAACCATACAACACATGTTCACCATTCAACATATAATTACAACATGAATTGTCACAACATTTGATATTACATATTGAACAAAAAACTTCTACATATACATGTACTACCACTAAACAACAGGATCTTAAGACAACAGGTCCACCTGTACATCAGCTCGCCACACAACTCTACTATCCTGAATCTTCAAGAGCATAACCACAACCTAAACAAAAGATTACATGTGGTACACGTCAACACAATATTCAAGAATATTGTACTGAGTACGCCTACATGTCTTTTATTTACCTCTCATCATATCTTGGAAAAAGATAAAACTAATATACTTGGCAGTAACAGAAGAATATAAGAAAAACGTATACTTGAACAAAGATGTTCATTAACAAAAGAGAATACATATATTAAGCTTATTTTCCATTATATCTCAAGGCCTTTATGATCACTACCAAAGACTTGGATCATATGTACAATGTGACTACTACTAAAGAGTTGGGTCCAAGCACACTACCAAAGAGTTGGTGCTTCCATATGTACAATGTGACCACTACCAAAGAGTTCGGTCACTTCCAAGCACACCGCCATAGAGTTGGTGCTTTCATATAATGGAACAAATATATTATGTTTGATGTGCTCATAGAAGTAAGTATAGAAAACCAACCAACATATCATACAAGAACAATCATTTCAATCAATACCATATGCCAAGTCTTTACTACCATATAACACAAGCATAATGTATAATAAGCCAAGTAAGAGGTAATGGCATACCTTGATTAAGAGATAAACTTAATCACACATTCCTCATGTAATCTATATCTTTGGTCAACCCTGATTAAGACAAGATCATGTACCATCATCAGATTTCCATCGTCTTAACCCTAGTTATATCATTTTATGGTTTACTTAACTTAGTACGATATTACCACTTTTACTTGTATTCTTGTCTTAGAATTATCTTACTAATGTCATATTCCAGATTATAGTTCATTAACTAGATATACGCCTGTGTCACATTATTATGTGAACATATTTAACATTATGTCACTTTTATTAACCATCTTAGGGTTACATCATATGTATTAAGGGTCATCCTCATGTAACATGAATTTTGTGTATAAGATCCACTACTACAGAAACCCCATTTGGCTTCGGTCTTTTAACCCCATTTGGCGTCGGTTTCTGACCGACGCCTATGTGGGCGCCGCTAAAGGTCGAACACTTCGGCGTCGGTTTTTTAACCGACGCCTATTTAACCTATAGGCGTCGGTCTTTTAGTAGATAACCGACGCCAAAAGGGTTCACGCCACAGAAAACGACGTCATCTAGGGCACTTTCTGTGTCGGTGATTTACTAAAAGACCGACGCCTATATTCCATGTAGCGTCGGTCTTTTAGTTGATAACCGACGCATAAAGTGTCCTAGATGACGCCGTTTTCTGTGGCGCGAACCCTTTTGGCGTCGGTGATATACCAAACGACCGACGCCTGGTTGTTTAAATAGGCGTCGGTTCGATACGAATATCCGACGCCATTTCCAGGACTGCTTTGGCCACATCAGGCGTCGGTTATCTATAAATAACCGACGCTGTATGTCTTTGCTGACGGTTTTCCTTAAATAACCGACGCCTATTTATATATTTTTTTTTCATATCAGTCTGCAGGCCTGCTGTGGCTGGTCAGCAGGATGAGAACCTACAGTTCAGTTTTCTGAACTGTAGGTTTACGACATCCATTGATATCAGCCTACAAACAGGCCGCAAACCTGCAAAAGTCACAAGCAAAATTCTACACAAGTACATACATTCAGACATCAATTCAATTCTCACATTCACACATATAGAAACATTCAAATACATGTATTAACATTAAGAAATATTTATTTACAAAGTATCATTCATTATCGCTATCAACATCCCAATTATATCTTACAGTTGCCACTGCTTGTATGGCTTTTGCCCATTCTTCTCTTACTTCATTTAATGCTTCCATCGTATATGGAGCATGTATATTTTTTAAGCGTTTACCTGTAGTGTTGTCAGTTTTAAACACCTGCAAAGAGAATGATGTATATATATAAGTAATAATATAAAAATAAGATAAGATTGATATATTTCATACTAACTAATGAGACTATATATAATACCTCATGTATGGTATCGATGTCCAATGCGGCATATTTGATAATCATCTGCATAAATCACATCACATAGTATGCGCATGCCCAGCCATTGTCTTGTGTAGCACACTATAAATTGAAACATACAAAATAATACAACTAAGCACAATTCACATCAATAATATATATATTCGAATCGGGAACTTACTTGTACGTTCTGCCAATTTATTGGCTGGTTCTTTTTCCTTGGGACCGTTCCTCCAGCCTTTTTGAATGCATCTAAACCCCTACATGTTAATATAACACAATAAATTGCATAATTAAATAGTAATGTAATAAAAGATGTTAACGGATATAAAAATGAAATATTTCTCACCAGAATAATGGCATTCTCATTACGTGTCCAATTTTAGTGTTCAATGTACTCCCCGCAGGATCTAGATAATAAACAGTGAATGTCCCGGGGACAATAACTAGTAACTCCCAATGTCTACCGCTAGAAGTAAGAAGTTAACAATTAATAACTCAAAATGCAAAATAAAAATGGAATTTTCTTAAGTCCAAATTATAAATAAAGTAAACTTACTTGACATTGAATGGAGCTATTATTATCGTCTTCTTTTGCTGACCAAAAATTGTAAAAGCATCTATACAGTATTGTTGAACATTATCAGGGTCTTTAGCTACCAAACTAATCAATGATGGAATCAAAAATCCCACATGATCAAATGCAAATTGTTTGCAATGATCTTCGACTAGGTAGCTGCAAAACATATAGGCGTATGCATTAATATATAAGAAACCAGATCACCGGATCTTACACAAGGTATATGGATGTATAAACAAGATCTCACCTTATCCATGTCTCTATCATTGATGTATTCAGCCAATCATACATAAACAACTCAATAATATCTTGTATAAATAAAGAGCTATCGTATGATTGACCTGCATAATCTGCATCTAAAGAAATAATTATAGGGCAATGTACATTATGTTCCCGTAGCCAACATGCCATTCCCCTACAAGCAGGACCTAACGGGTATGTTAGGTCAGTTGGAACCCAATCGGGTAATGCGGGAAGTGGAAGTGGAGGCCTAGGTGCTCCTGGTGTCTTCTTTTTAACCTGTACATATAATTTCAGATCAGTTGACATCATATATACACATTAACAGTCTAAATCAATGTAAATTTATCTTACAATTTCAGTCGTGTAAACGACATCTGCTTTGGGCCACAATATCACCCCGCCTTCTGCATCAGCAAGTCTATCAATATCCGGGTGGGGATATGGCAATGTAGCTTCTCTCCAATTGGGTAACACACGTATCAGGCTCACACGAACGTAGCCCTGTGGCATTGGAGTCCCGTGAAATATTGCCCCAGGAAGGGACGGGTAAGCCTGCGCCTCTACAACAACATAGTCTTGCATTCTTAAGCGGCATGGCTTCAATGCCTACAAATTTACGTAAAGAATATTATACATATATACGTATCATCTTGAAAACATAACAACTTGAAAAGACTAACTACAATGCCATAAACAATACTTACAACAGACGTGCTAGGCGATGGGTCTCCAAGATTACTCGCAGTCTGTGCATCGGAGAAGAGTGGGTCGCCATAGGCGTATTGGAAGCCTGAGATGCCTGCCACCGCAGCAATTCTTCCTTGACCTTCTCAGCAACTACATCGTTTATCTTCTTAGCAACTAAATCCTCAACTCTCTTATTCTCCTATACATGGATAAAAGAAACATTAGCTTCTTATTAATGAATTTCCTTTTGCAGTAACATTCTAAAAAAAGAATAGGTTACCTCTTCTTGAGAAAGTCCCGCTCTGGGTTTGCGCTGGGATGGCCCATCAACAAAGTCAACAATGAAGTGAAGCTTTTGTCGCTACATCTATTGTTAGCTTTCAACTTATACAATCTCAACACAGCGCTAAGCTTCATAAACTTAGCACAGCCTGTGTATAACGGTATCTCAACATCATGCACAATGTTTGTAAATATAGGAGGTGGATCAGTGTGCTCTACCCTACAACTATCCAGCATCGCATCAACGATGTCTGCTGGAACTGGTTCGTTCACATTTACGTCATCGGAGGCAATTTCTTCTTCCACCCAAGCACTGCTATCGACATCTACTGGTTTCGATTTTGAAATCTCTCCATGCCAGTGCCATTCTGTATAGCCTTGTACAATCCCGTTGCACATGACATGACTTTTGATTTCCTCACCAGTGTTGACTTTCAAGTTGTTACCGCAATGCCTACATGGACAGTAGAACCTATCTGTAGGTTTTTTCTTATGTTCCTCGGCAAATCTAATAAACTGATCAAGACCAGATATAAACTCTGGGGTGCAACGATTACGAATGGACATCCATGATCTATCCATTCTATGATCAGAGAAAACAAGTATATATTAGGAAAACAAGTGATTGTTCATTCTAATTTATACCAATGTACAAGTAATATAAAAAACAATGATTGTTCACATTCTAGGCCTACAAACACATTTGATGTCATTCTTATATATAATAAATGTGTACCACCTATCCCATCCTTGAACACCTAATCTCATTAGTAAGTGTATAATGTGTATTGGGTTTTCAAGAAAATTTCGGCAGCATTTCCCCGCTGTTCTCTAAGTACATATGTACTTAGAGAACAAACGGGGAAATGCTACCAAAATTTTCTCGAAAACTCAATACACATTATACACTTACATCCTAAGTGAGATTAGGTGTTCAAGAACAGTCCCAAACCAGGAACTATCCAAGATTTACTCCTAATGAGTCAATCTTGGATGGGTTTCTAGGCCAACAAACACAATAATAGATATCTACAATGAAGCCGGACTCCATACAAACAGTACATAATTTAGTGATTGTTCATTCTAATTTATACCAATGTGCAAGTAATATAAAAAACAATGATTGTTCACATTCTAGGCCTACAAACACATTTGATGTCATTCTTATATATAATAAATGTGTACCACCTATCCCATCCTTGAACACCTAATCTCACTAGTAAGTGTATAATGTGTATTGGGTTTTCAAGAAAATTTCGGCAGCATTTCCCCACTGTTCTCTAAGTACATATGTACTTAGAGAACAAACGGGGAAATGCTACCAAAATTTTCTCGAAAACTCAATACACATTATACACTTACATCCTAAGTGAGATTAGGTGTTCAAGAACAGTCCCAAACCGGGGACTATCCAAGATTTACTCCTAATGAGTCAATCTTGGACGGGTTTCTAGGCCAACAAACACAATAATAGATATCTACAATGAAGCCGGACTCCATACAAACAGTACATAATTTAGTGATTGTTCATTCTAATTTATACCAATGTACAAGTAATATAAAAAACAATGATTGTTCACATTCTAGGCCTACAAACACATTTGATGTCATTCTTATATATAATAAATGTGTACCACCTATCCCATCCTTGAACACCTAATCTCACTAGTAAGTGTATAATGTGTATTGGGTTTTCAAGAAAATTTCGGCAGCATTTCCCCGTTGTTCTCTAAGTACATATGTACTTAGAGAACAAACGGGGAAATGCTACCAAAATTTTCTCGAAAACTCAATACACATTATGCACTTACATCCTAAGTGAGATTAGGTGTTCAAGAACAGTCCCAAACCGGGGACTATCCAAGATTTACTCCTAATGAGTCAATCTTGGACGGGTTTCTAGGCCAACAAACACAATAATAGATATCTACAATGAAGCCGGACTCCATACAAACAGTACATAATTTAGTGATTGTTCATTCTAATTAGGGCAGAAGGAAGAAATAAATCTTCTTTAGGATACAATAGACCCTTATGGATGTATTTAGGGTCATAGGTACCATCATAGAACAAAAGGGGTACACTCTAGGATTTAAGATCACACTACATCATGAATTTTATACAAAATTACATGTATGTGTATATAAACAGGGGAAGGAAGAACGCTAAATAGGGTGTTTCCTTGCCGATATTGACGACTCAAATTAGTGAGTGACGACTGGTTGTAGATGGATTGGATGTGTGGGTTACCGACCCACATGGAAATAAAAGGCTACTATATAACGACGTGCAATTTTGATGGAGTCAAAATTGCTGTAATATATTTCAGTCAAAGATTCTGTCAACTAACTATATGTTGATTTTCAGGGTGCCCATATAAAGGCAATGTAATTAGTGCCTTTTATGATAACATGTCATTATTTAGAGTGGAAAATTTTAAGACTTTAGGGGGGCCATGGCCCCAGCCGCCCCCCTGTTCTTCCTCCATTGGCGAGGCTGGAACAGGGAGGCAAGGTTTCGGGGTAGAAATAGAAAGGAGAGAGGAAGGGAGAGGAAGAGAAGAGGAGGAAAGAAAGGAGGCAAGGCAACAAATTACGGTTCCATCAAGGGAGGTCTCGAGTGGTAGGGGACCGTGTTTCCTTGTAACGCATGCATTATATAGCAGGGTCACGACTCTCCTAACCCTTGCAACTATTTTTTGGTACCTACTTGAGCTTAACTGTTATTCATCCCGCACTCAAGGCCGGGCCAATCATTTATGTTGATGTTGACAGCAATGTCTAGCCATTGAGGCTTTATTACATCGAATTGAAATGCATGAAGCAAAGAGAGGGAATGTTTAGCCAATGCATCCGAAACATTGTTCAGGGCACAGGGAATGAGCTCCCCTGTAATATATTTATAAGGAACTTCTATACATATCTAATCAACAAATCAGTAATTAACTAAGTATTCATCAATACTTACTATTAATCAGTATCTCTAATCATTAAAATCGGCAAGCAGATCAGTTATTGTAAATAACAAACTATGAATTGTTGAATTAAATTAATCACTAAAGAAATACTAACCAGTAGTATCAATCATTAATCACTGAAAGCAGCAAGGAAATCAGTAAAACTAACCAGTGCTGTAGAAACAGGACGTCGGGCGTCAGCAGGAAGAAAGGAAGGAGCTAGGGCAGGCAGGTGGGCAAGCAGGAGGGCACCAGGCGTGGCGGCAGTGCCGGTTCTCAGGCGTGGCGGCGGCGCAGTGGATGGAGCAGCAGGGCGGGCAGCAGGTGGCTGGAGCAGCAGGGCGGCGGCGCAGGCGGTTAGAGCAGCAGGCGGCGGAGGCGGAGAAGAAACGCGCCGAAGAAGAAGGGCGCCGGAGAAGGGACGCCGGAGATGGAGCGCCGGAGAGAAGCGCCGGAGAAACTAGCAGCAGCAGCACAAAATCACCGGAGAAATCACCGCAGCAGAGAAATAGGGAAATCGCAATGAAACAGAAGAAAGGGGAAGAGTCGGGCGATCGCGGGCTATAAGTTCTCAAATGGCGTCGGTTGTTTACAACAACCGACGCCTAAACATCTTTAGTGTCGGTTGTTTGAAAAAACCGACGTCCAATTGGACGATATTTTCATGAAATTATTTGGCGGGAACCACTTTCCGCGTCGGTTATACAAGGATAACCGACGCTGAAAGTGACACTTTTCGCGCAAATTTTCATCGCACATAGGCGTCGGTTTCTATGTATATAACCGACGCTGAAAATGACACTATTTTTTTTGATCGAAATATGGATTTCGCGGGCGACTTTACGCGTCAGTTTGTTATAAACAACCGACGCTTAATACAAAGCGGTACCCGTGTCTGGATGGTCTTCGAATATAGACGTCGGTTTGCTTAAACAACCGACGCCTTATATGTTAGGCGTCGGTTTTCCTTAATAACCGACGCCCAGAAAAGTGACACTGAATGCTATTTCTGTAGTAGTGATCTAATCTCAGATTTACATATTATTTTCCAGTTACAGATATGAGGGTTTTCTGTAAATCTCATCATTTATGGAGCACGTAAGTAATTACTACATTTTATTTAGGGTTATTAGCCCTAATTAGCATATTAAGTAAATTACACTATTCCATGCATCAACAAGACCATAACTGACATCATATGTATTATAGACATGATTATGGACTTACTGACATTTTCCCATAATTTTATGCCATCGTTTAATATTTAATATCCATTAAATAAGAATTATACACCTTACATGATATCACTGAGATTAATGCATAAAAAGACTGGTACGATGGTTTCATGTTATTCTATGCATTTTTCTGAGAATTTCGATACCTTATTTGTATTTTTCTAATGAACAGACTAATTACTATGCATTTTGTAAGATCTAAACATTACTAAACTTTTACCTTTTTTGGCCACTCAGGACCCGCCACGTGGCCACTAGGGTAGCGCGACTCCATTGTGCTGGTTCAGACTTGAGCTGCTCGGTCTAGAATTGGACCGGTTGGCTCCTGATCTGGCCCCATCCACTCCTTCTCTCCTCGCGATCGCGTTTAGTGCGATGCCTTGCCGCGAGGTTATATTCTCGCAAAGCAAGGCCGCCGTCATGAGGTTGCGCTCCGGCGTGGGTTTGTCTTGGGTTTTCCCTTTCCACATGAGCTACAAACAACCTCCTACTTCCTCCCTTGGTGCCTCCGGCCTTCAGGTCACCTCCTCTGTGGCAGCTCCTTGTGGCTGGAGAAGCTCAGTGCCGCTGACAGGGAGTGAGGCAGAGGGAAAGGGGTAAAGAGCATCCTCTCCGCCACTTCCCACCTAAGGCCCTCCACCAGCACCTCCAAGTCTCCAGAAACTTGAGAAAGCCTTCCGTAGATGGTGTGAAAGCCCAACAACCTCCTCCGAGCTCCATCTTCTTCTTCGGGAAGATGGACTTTGGTGCCCTGTTAGACTATTATAGAAGAGAAGAGGGGTTCCCGGTTTGAAATTCCCCAAATCCGAGCTTCATTTTCCCCTTATTTGATCTCCTCCGCGAGCCTTATATCTGTGTTCTACACTCTCAGCTACAACCTGGTCCGTGCAATGGAGAGCCGATAACAATGGAGGGCTAGTTCTCCCTCTCAAAGTGGCCAAAACACTCAATTTATGGGTCATTCGAAAGGTAGCCTTGACTATTACAACTTCCCTCGCACGAAAACCACTCAGAAGCCACGATCAGCGAGCATCATGGTGCCCATGATCGCCATAGGAGTCTGGTTGTAACTGCAAGGAAGGCAACGCAATCCTGGCTGCATGTTCCTCATGTGCGGCTGAGATGAAGCATCCACCTGCTTGGATCTGTGGCTCACTTAAGTCAAGGGGCACTACCGCTAGATCATATTTCTAGGGCTAGGATTTGGCCACATAGTCTTCCCTCAAACAAACAGGCGTGTGACACTAGATTAAACTCAACTTAGGTCTATTAAACCTGATTAAGGTGTACATCATTTCACCACTATCAAACCTAAATAACTTCCTCTAGGGACATCCAATTGCCACCAAGTTTTAACCATAGCTTCCTCACTACTCAAGGTACCTTGTACACGAATGTGGTGTCAAAAATCAACTATTTGATCATCCAATTAAGTACCTCAAAAAGACATAAAGTTAAGGATCTTAATCATAATATCAACATCAAATGACACACCTACTTTGTCAAAAGCTTGGAACTCTTAATATAACTCAACCATATGATTTAACTTATGTCATTGGACATTTAGGATTCCAAAAGTCCACTCCATCACTTCCTACACACCTTAAAAGAAATTCCATCCTCAGAATTAAGTCGGAAATCTAGTCTTTCACATCATATACATCTTAAAAGAACTTTCTTCCTCGAAAGTAAACCATACTCATACTTATAGGGAAAACCTTATCTTGCCTTCATCCACATGTAGGAACTATTCTATTTGTAACATATTCATGAAGGTTACCTAGAACCATGTGTCCAAAGCACTATTAGGGGGGTTTTACAACCATCTTGGTGCACAAACACTCCATTCAAGGTTAAACTCAAGATTTAGAAACTTAGGTTATGTCATGACATATCTCATATATCAGGGTTGCATCCTTATCTTACCTCGTGCATTAGGGTTCCCACATCATATTACCATGTTCTAAAGGAGTTAACTAATATTAACTCATACATCAAGGTGTCAACAACATTTTATTTAACTCATTGTTAGAACATGATCATCATTAACATATGCCTTATAGGAGGGAGTTAACTATAATTAGACCACTTTATCCATCTAGGTCATATTAAGGTGTCATAAACATTATGTTGTGCTAGCTGTCAAATTATATTTTCCATATTTGTTAAGCACTAAGATTAACACCTCTTATAGCATGTTTCATTCATATGATCTTATTTCATTACTCGAAATAAATTGATACATTTATTAGTGATTTCATCACAAGATTAACCAAAAATTATCACATTATCATCATTATTCAAGTACATGGTTAACCATTTCTACTTTGATGTCATTAAACCATCTCTAGATATTTCATCATATCATGTCTAAATATCATATCTCAAGATTAGATCACATACTTACATATATTTTATCATGGTGAGTGGCTTATAAAACATATATCGAAACTTGTATCTAATCCAACTGAGGTTCTCCTGACCCATATCATGAGGGTAGGGCCATACTTTGACTCTCTGAGCTAACTCAACTCTATGAGTATCTCATATGCACAAACCATATCTTCCCTCTCCATCTAGGGTTCTCGGGTATACCTCATTGGCACTAGCTAATAGCTTCATTAGCTCTAGCCACATAAGCACAAACCAAAACATGCTACAACATACTATTCATAGGTCTTCTACCCATGAAACATGCTTACCCAAAACTCTCTTATACATGCAACCACTAGATTCCTATGCGGAAAACCACCAACCCGAGCATGAGGCTTCACATAAACTAACATAGCTACCTCCTCCATGGTCTTGGGCTCTCTCCCTCACCCAGATGGCAGGTTCTCATATTCATTTCCACTTGCACACATATATTAAGCCTCTATCTCTCTATCTCTAGGGTTTGGTCCTCCCAAGGACATCTAGGGTTCAATAAAACTATAGGAATCATGCATAAAACAAGTTATCTCAATCACTCAGGAGTAGTCTAGTTTAGGACATATCACATATCTCATAATTCTCATATCTTAGAGTTTAGGTTCTATGAACTTCTCCCAATGGGTCTCACTCTCTCTATAGTTAACCCTAAAACTGGTCCTAACACTAGAGGTCCTCCTTTGTAAAAGAGCTTGAGGCTCATGCTGACTCACAACCTTGTCTTAACTTAGCTTATCTTAACTCAGAAAAGCACATATACTTTCAACATGAAAACTTATCTCAAAACCTCAAATCTGAACTCATGTCCTCAAAGCCAAACATAGATCATCATAACCATCTTATAACACCTATATAAGACTTGCATTATATCATCATAACTTATTTCATCTATTCCATCTATCATATATTCCAAACAAGGCTCTAGACATCTAATCTAGAACTACGCTCTTTTCTAGACTGATGTCATTCACTTTCACTTAGGTTACATGACCACCTCCAACTCGTACATATGTGGGGACACATTTTTGTAATACATATACATAATAAAATATTATATAGTTTTTCTTCGATAAAACAAACGTCAGAGAAAACTATCACGGTTCGATCTGATTCGAATCGAAAACCAAATCCTGAAAATGAGTGTCCCACACATAGTAGATAGTACAATGTCCTGAAAACTAGTGAAAAGGGTGAGAACAAGGGGTAGACTAGTTTAACTACTCTAGACAACGTGCACAATATGTCTAGGGTTTCTCTTCCCTTGATGCATGTCATTTCCAAGTAGTGCAACGTCCCATACCACTGCACTACAAGGAAAGAACGACATCTAAGGACTTGCTACTCAACAAGCACCAGTCTAGACCTAGTTCTCCGACATCTAGGTTCTAACCTAGAGGCTAGGTCAGATCTAATATCTAAAAGACGACTAATCTAACCCTAAAGATTATTAAGTTCAACGTTTTCTAGTTTTGAGTTGCATAATGAGCAAATGTTAGGCTTTGCTATTGTTCATGCTCTAATACCACCTGTGACATCCCCAGATTTTCTAAAACTTAATCTAATATGTGACGTCCAAATTGAAACCCTCACCTCAGCGAGAATCCCAATTTAAACATCCCACACTAGGCTAAGAAGAAGAAAATTAGAGGAATTTAGAAGGAAACAACCAGTAGCACATGCACATGAACAATAATAAAACCATACAACACATGTTCACCATTCAACATATAATTACAACATGAATTGTCACAACATTTGATATTACATATTGAACAACAAACTTCTACATATACATGTACTACCACTAAACAACAAGATCTTAAGACAATAGGTCCACCTGTACATCAGATCGCCACACAACTCTACTATCCTGAATCTTCAAGAGCATAACCACAACCTAAACAAAAGATTACATGCGGTACACGCCAGCACAATATTCAAGAATATTGTACTGAGTATGCCTAAGTGTCTTTTATTTATCTCTCATCATATCTTGGCAAAAGATAAAACTAATATACTTGGCAGTAACAGAAGAATATAAGAAAAATGTATACTTGCACAAAGATGTTCATTAACAAAAGAGAATACATATATTAAGCTTATTTTCCATTATATCTCAAGGCCTTTATGATCACTACCAAAAAGTTGAATCATATGTACAATGTGACCACTACCAAAGAGTTGGGTCCAAGCACACTACAAAAGAGTTGGTGCTTCCATATGTACAATGTGACCACTACCAAAGAGTTTGGTCACTTCCAAGCACACTGCCATAGAGTTGGTGCTTTCATATAATGGAACAAATATATTATGTTTGATGTGCTCATAGAAGTAAGTATAGAAAACCAACCAACATATCATACAAGAACAATCATTTCAATCAATACCATATGCCAAGTCTTTACTACCATATAACACAAGCATAATGTATAATAAGCCAAGTAAGAGGTAATGGCGTACCTTGATCAAGAGATAAACTTAATCACACATTCCTCATGTCATATATATCTTTGGTCAACCCTGATTAAGACAAGATCATGTACCATCATCAGATTTCCATCGTCTTAACCCTAGTTATATCCATTTTATGGTTTACTTAACTTAGTAGGATATTCCCACTTTTACTTGTATTCTTGTCTTAGAATTATCTTACTGATGTCATATTCCATATTATAGTTCATTAACTAGATATACGCCTGTGTCACATTATTATGTGAACATATTTAACATTATGTCACTTTTATGAACCATCTTAGGGTTACATCATATGTATTAAGGTTCATCCTCATGTAACATGAATTTTGTGTATAAGATCTGATCTCATATTTACATATTATTTTCCAGTTACAGATATGAGGGTTTTCTATAAATCTCATCATTTATTGAGCATGTAAGTTATTACTAGATTTTATTGAGGGTTATTAGCCCTAATTAGCCATATTAAGTAAATTACATGATTTCATGCATCAACAAGACCATAACTGACATCATATGTATTATAGACATGATTATGGACTTACTGACATTTTTCCATAATTTTATGTCATCATTTAATATTTAACATCCATTAAATAAGCATTACACATCTTACATTATATCACTGAGATTAATGCATAAAAATGCTGGTATGATGGTTTCATGTTATTCTACGCATTTTTCTGAGAATTTTGGTACCTTATTTTTATTTTTCTGATGAACAGGCTAATTACTATGCATTTGTAAGATCTAAACATTACTAAACTGTTACCTTTTTCGGCCACTCACGACCCGCCACATGGCCACTAGGGTAGCGCGACTCCATTGTGTTGGTTCATACTTGAGCTTCCCGGTCTGAAATTGGACTGGCTGGCTCCTAATCTGGCCCCATCCGCTCCTTCTCTCCTCGCGATCGCGTTCAGTGCGATGCCTTGCCGCGAGGTTTTATTCTCGCGAAGCAAGGCCGCCGTCGTGAGGTTGCGCTCGGGTGTGGGTTTGGCTTGGGTTTTCCCTTTCCTCACGAGCTACGAACAACCTCCTACTTCCTCCCTTGGTGCCTCCGGCCTTTAGGCCACCTCCTCTGTGGCAGCTCCTTGTGGCTAGAGAAGCTCGGTGCCGCCGGCAGGGAGTGCGGCAGAGGGAAAGGGGTAAAGAGCATCCTCGCCGCTACTTCCCACCTAAGGCCCTCCACCAGCACCTCCAAGTCTCCAGAAACTCGAGAAAGCCTTCCGTAGATGGTGTGAAAGCCCAACAACCTCCTTCGAGCTCCATCTTCTTCTTCTGGAAGATGGACTTCGATGCCTTGCTAGACTATTACAGAAGAGAAGAGGGGTTCCCAGTTTGAAATTCCCCAAATTTGAGCTTCGTTTTCCCCTTCTTTGCTCTCCTCCGCGAGCCCTATATCTGTGTTCTACACTCTCAGCCACAACCTGGTCTGTGTAGTGGAGAGCCGATAGTAATGGAGGGCTAGTTCTCCCTCTCAAAGTGGCCAAAACACTCGATTTATGGGTCATTCGAAAGGTAGCCTTGACTATTACAACTTCCCTCGCACGAAAACCACTCAGAAGCCACGATCAGTGAGCGTCATGGTTCCCATGATCGCCATAAGAGTCTGGCTGTAACTGCAAGGAAGGCAATGCAATCCTGGCCGCATGTTCCTCATGTGCGGCTGAGATGAAGCGTCCACATGCTTGGATCCGTGGCTCACTTAAGTCAAGGGGCACTGCCGCTAGATCAGATTTGCAGGGCTAGGATTTGGCCACATAGTCTTCCCTCAATCAAACAGGCGTGTGACACTAGATTAAACTCAACTTAGGTCTATTAAACCTCATTAAGGTGTACATCATTTCACCACTATCAAACCTAAATAACTTCCTCTAGGGACATCCAATTGCCACCAAATTTTAACCATAGCTTCCTCTCTACTCAAGGTACCTTGTACACGAATGTGGTGTCAAAACTCAACTATTTGATCATAAAATTAATTACCTCAAAAAGACATAAAGTTAAGGATCTTAATCATAATATCAACATCAAATGACACACCTACTTTGTCAAAAGCTTGGAACTCTTAATATAACTCAACCATATGATTTCACTTATGTCATTGGACATTTAGGATTCCAAAAGTATGCTCCATCACAGTAGTCATGGAAAGGGTAGTCATAATATTCAATAAGCATGGAAGTGGGGTATCAGACCCAAACAAGAAGAAATAATAATCTGATTTGAGGCATGAACAACATTAGGATTCAAGAATAGAAGATTTAGGGTTCATTTAAGCCTCATTAGGGAAATATAGGGTTTGACTGCAATTATTCCAACATAGGGTGTAAGGAATGCACATACCTCTCTTACTAATATCAATTATTAACCTTCACCACTTTAATTGAGTCCAAGTTCCACTTTGCCTATTTTCAATGTATTAACATGTATTAAAGTACATAGTGCACAATAATGTATAAAAACCCTAATTTTAGAATTTTTAGCAAAACTCAGATTTAGATTTTGAAAATATGACCAATGAACTTATTATGTTCTCTTGATGAAGAAAACATATTTTTATGTTATTTTTGGAATTATGATGATTAAGATGTAATTTTTATGGATTTTATGCATCAAATTCATTTTAAAAAAATCACCCTTTTTAAAACCATGAAATCAGACATTGAAAATATTTTTATTAGATGAAATTTAATTTTCAAATTCCAAAACATATTTATTTATCAAATTTGGATAAGCGTATTAAAAGATATGAAATTTTCAATTTGAACCAATATGAAATTGCCACATCATCAAACCGATCAAGATAATTGAAGAGAGAGGGAGAGGGAGAAAACACCATTTGACCCAACATCAGGTTTGGAGTTGCATAGGCAACCAAACTAAATCTTCTAGAGAAGGTAAAACAACAAGAAACTAAAACCCTCAAAGAACATGGAAAATAGAGATGGAGATCATCGATTTTAAACATAGAAGCATCAGTTTTAAGCATGTAGCAAGCAATATATGAGAAGGGGGTTATAAAACTCACCTCTAAGAAGGTAAGAAGGTCCAAATAGCAAGGACCCCGAGATTAGAAGGTCTAGTTGCTCCAAGACAAGCTCCTTTCTTGAGCAAAGATCACCTTCTCCACTTTAGAGGTGCAAACCCTAGCAAAAGAGCATGGAGATGAGATGTTTTAGGGTTCTAGGTGGAGTTTTACCATGGAAGGTCATGGTTATGACTTGGAAGAAGGTGGGAGTAATACTAAAAACATGAAAATAGGGAAGGAAAGGATAAAACTTACTATATTTGGTCGAAATCACCAAGAAGGAGCTTTAGAAACCCTAAATAGAGCAAATTTGGAAGACCCTAGGAGCCTTCTTCACCAAGGTAAGCACTCTCTCTTACCTTGGGATAGAACCTTCATGGCCAAATAGAGTAGGAACTATTCTCTAAGATAGGGGAAAGAGAATGAGAGGATTGGTTCTTGGATTGGGAGGTGGGAAGGGGTAGGCATGTCTTTATAAAGAAGGGGGCAAGCATGAGGTGTCTATGGGACTTTCTATGTGCCCTTAGGCTAAGGCTTCATGACCATGCAAGAGGACATCTCATAGAGACTTATTGTATATCCAAGGTCGGTCCTAAAAGCCCATGGAGGATTCTAGGCCATCCCCACCATCCTCCAAACAAAGAAATAACCCCATTGGTTGATAGCTTTTAAAGATAAGCTCATTTATAAAGAGGGTAATCCCTATAATGCCCTTGGAGAGAAACACCTTCAAACCAAGGTGCAACCAGGTGCACCATGGTTCAAAATCTAGATAATGGTAAGGGAATATCTAAGGATCAAAATTCAGATGATAATTTGCAAAGAAAACCTCCCAATTCGGTAAATTGCATAAAAGTCCAAAATGTACCTAAAATTGCATAACTTGCACAAACAACATCCAAATCGAACCAAATTTGAAACTTAGGCCCATTTTATATTTTCAAATTACATAAAAAAGTTAGATTAAGGTTTAGAGAACTTAATTATGGTAATTAAGCTTGTTTAATACATTAATCAAGGTTTAGGGCCTTGCACTTCTAGCACAAATTAATGTACCATTATTCTATTAAAGATGTGACTTTGCATTTTAGATCCTTAAATAAGCTT
The DNA here is from genome assembly GCA_963693085.1 of Alisma plantago-aquatica. Lineage (NCBI taxonomy): Eukaryota > Viridiplantae > Streptophyta > Magnoliopsida > Alismatales > Alismataceae > Alisma > Alisma plantago-aquatica. The sequence goes on along the minus strand of OY856410.1, from coordinate 702,394,260 downwards.
TCACTGAGGTATTTGTACATAAACCCTTATATTGGTATAATTAGTGAATAAATGTTCACTAAACCACTATAAATTCCACTAATTAAACATGAACGACATAAAGGACAGAAATGAAAGGAAAACTTGGGAAAAAGGTTTACATGGAGATTACATCTAAGATTCATTACGTTACAGTATGCTAGTAAGGTATGCCCATTGAGACAGTCATGTGATAATTGAAATGGAATATACCATACAAGATTTGATTAATATTAATAGAGGCAAGCTTCCAATTCATTATGTTTCACTCAATTATGAGGTAATGAGGAAACATTATGAATGTCTAAAGAATGACAATACTCAATGACGTATGTCTTCAAGTATTAGCCTTGGAGGATGAGATTAGATGAATGTTAACAGTGTGCACATTCTTGTTATGTCCCTAGTCAGTTGTTAATATGGAAGGTAGATAGACACCAATAACACATAAGACTAGAGTGTGGGTTGGTTGATGATATAATCTCATTAGTCATGATATGGCAATATCAAACCAAGCACATAGATACATGTAAGAGAACAATGTATCGGACAGACCCACCTTGAGAGTGAAACATGGAAACCACAATTGGTGATCATAGTCATCACTCATAGTGAAGATGGTGATTGTGATTCTTAGACCTGAAATCACTACACTCATCACATATCATTGGGTAAGCTTTGACATCATCACACACAATCATGAAACATGGGTTGTTATATCAGTGATGATTGGGTGACTTTAAAACGTGGGTACAAACTATGAGTGATAGATATGGGATTTGTCCCTCCTACCCGAGTATGATATCATGGCCACTTGATAAGCGAGACTGAGACATGCATGCACATAGACATGTGAATCAATATATCAAATTGAGGTCACATTATATCAGACAGTCTGCTCTTGGTTCAAGGAACATGGATTGAATGTTGATAGGGTGACCATCCATGCCTGAAGTTCATACTAGATATCAGAGACAAATGAATTATACAACCACTCCAACACCTTACACAAATTATAGGTTAAAGTTGTTCTCCAACTTTTCATACACTTGAGTAGTATGATGTGTGACTAGGCACCACTCTCTATTTGTGATGTAATAAGATAGTTATGTACATTCACTGCCAATGTGACATGGGACCTATAGGTTCACACACATAGGAACTCATCTACAAGAGGAGTTTGATCTTGAATGACTATTGGATTGATTACTAAAGTGTTTAGGTATTTAATTCATGCAACAGAACAACAGATTGGTTGACTAAACTGCCAAGTGACCATCTCATTGTGTGAGATAGCCGTTTGGGCAGACAAACATGTGTCTCAAGTTTTAAGATGACCATTTGGGTGGTCAGGATAATCAGAGTTAAATTGGCTAAGTTTCGTCCTTGAACTGACAAGTTGAATGTGATTAAACTGACTGAATCATCACATACTTACCAGACGACTGTCTGGGTGAGTGAGATAGGCATCTCACTTTGATGAGATGGATCAGTTGGGCCGAACAAACATTCTGGATGTTTCCTGAATAGTTTCGATTGCACAAACTTGGGGTGCAAGGAAATTAATATGTGATATTAATTAGAATCAAAATTGCCAAATTTGTATCTAATTGGGAAACTACTAGTCAACTAACTGGCAGTGCGAGACGACCGAATCACACACCAGATGACCGTCTGGGTGTTCTAGATGAACGTTTGGTGTCCCATAGGTTGTGAAAGTTCAAGTTCTTCCAGTCCCTTCTACTCCCACACAATCCCATACAGATTGGAAACCCTAGCCCAAACCCCGCCTATAAAAGGAGGGGTACTGGGGGATTCCCAAGACACAACATAAACAACTATGTTCCGCTCTGGTTGTGGTAACTGAGAGAGCCCAAGAGAGTCCTACCCGATAGGGAGGGATATCTATGGGAGAGAAATAACTGGTGATAATTATTGGTGGGATTGCAGGTTGGTGACTAGTACACCAACGGGAGGGACAACTCCTTCATGTCCATTCTTGGTGAACGAAAAGAGTTCTAGTGGGTCTATATGGACTACTCTAGAGGCAAGAGTCATTTGGCTTATAATCGGAGTGCAAACTCAACCTACAGTCCATGGTTAGACCACCACAGATGCTATAGAGGTTGCACAAACATCTGTTCATGGTGAAGACTAGGAGCTGCACAACCACTATCTAAGAGCAACTAGTCAACAGTTGCAAAGAAGCAACTTTTGTCACTAGACTTTCTCCAGGACCAGGTATAACTTTCTAAAACCATCCTTCCTATTTCATAGTAGTTGAAGTGATCTTCTTGTTATGGGAATACATATAGTTTGTTTTTGCTGCTATACTTTGTGCCTGTATTTCCCATCAGATTATGGGTCAGGGTTGGTGCAACAATTGATATCTTGGGATGAGGTGGATCTAGATGGGTTGTGTGAACTATCCGTTGGAGATTTCTTGGTACTAGATGACGTGGATGGGCTTGCAGGAGTCTCATCTTCCTATCCTATAAAGATAAAAGATTGCTGGATGAACCCATGGAGGACCATGACGAGTGTATAACATGATGTGTTAGTAAGCATGTGATTTGAAAAACTTCTTTTGTAATTTAAACAACTTTTGATGGAGTTGAGTAGTTGTTTGAGAATACTCTTTGCCTTGTTTCAAAAACATGCACCGACGACATAGGCTAAGGATGTGGTTTGTTTGTGGACTTGATTATGGATAAAATCTCAAAAGTAGGTGAGAATCTAAAGATTCAAAGTTATTTATCAACATTGGGATATTACTAAATTTGCATATAAAAGTTGAATAGGGCATTTGAAAAACATATATGACATTGTTTCTAGGGAATCCCAAAACATGCTTAGGATGGGACCATGATATATCTAGAATGTAGGTTTGGACAAAGAGAATACTGTTGGCACATAGATGTTAAATTTTGAGCTTAAAGTCTAGTATGTATTTGAAAGACCAAATTTGTAATGGATTATATGAGCCGTTAAAGGACATAATCTACTCAATTCATGATCATATAAAGCTCATGGTGTTAGGCTTGTTTTTAAGGTAATGTAGAAGGTCCATGATCTTATGAAGACCATGTTGTGGTATGAGGTTATTTGTTTATGTCATTTTTAATCTGTTGTTCCAATAGCTTATGATTTATATGTGTTTCTTTTGAGAGGGTAATGCACAGGATGGGGTTTTGGGTATTAAAGTAAAATTTATGGCTATATACTAGAAACTAAGGGTCAAATTATATTTAATTCTTGATAGACTCATTAATTCATATGATGAAGATGATATCTTCCATATGGTCCTTTTTTGGATGTATGTTTCTATACGAAAAGAACTTATAAGACATAATGGAGGTCAGACAAGGAAGCTTTTTATAGTATTTGACCTTGCATATAGGGACCCAATGGAAATCTAGGTGGGTGTGTAAGGTGGAAAGATATCTAAGAGTGCATATAACTACCATTGATCGTTTCATGATACTCCAACCTCATTCCTATTTGGGCTTACTTTGAGTAGATCAATACATGAGATGCATTTTAGGTAGACCCTCGTAGAAGTTTATTGGGTGTTCTTTGTTTTGGTGGGTAGAGGAAGACAACCAAACTATTATGAAATGGTTTGTGTAAGGAGCTCTTTAACTAGGACCACTAGATTTTGTAGAGAATGTGATGTGATCCTAGAGTGAGAGCTTACTATTAAAGGATTCAATTATAATATTTCAAATTAAGGGTTTAAAAGAATTTGGTGTAAGAGGAATATTTGGGCATTTTATAGAAAAAACCTCTAGTTTGCATTGTAGTAGGTGTTGGAAAAATTTATATAAACTTGAGGTATGAAAACATTGAGTAAGGATTTTATGTAATTTATTTTAGGCCAGAGAGAAATTGGAAAATACTAACAATGTACTAAATACTTATGAAATTTTGTGGTTTCATAATAATGGATGGTGTCATTAGAAAAATATTGAGATGGTTTAATGTAAATTTTGTATGAGATGATTTGTCCTAGAATGTCTAGGTTAATGTCCATATGGAGAAATCTACAGATATGTTTTGTGACTATAATTAAAAATTACGGGAATAAAGGGTCACCTTGACATGGACAATTTGTGTTTTATAAGAATCAATGAGGAACTATCTTTCAGAATAGAATAAGAGGATGTGGAAACCCAAACCTTATCTTGTATATCAAAATGGTAGGGAAGCAATGAACGTTGAGAACCTTCCACATATAGTGTGGCATGACAACCCTTGGATTAGCACAAACACCCCAAGGCCGGGTAGGACAAAAAGTTAGAAGAAAACACAGAAACAAAAATTAATATAGATCTTAATTAACATCATAAAGAAAGAAGAAAAGGAAAAGTATACATAAATATTCCAAAATAATTCTCACATAACATCACATAGATGATCCTTATATTGATACATCTTCAAGTAGTTATATAACATTCATCATAAGTGACAATGTGGCCATTCATTTATCAAAAGATCTTCCTATTCATATATACAACATAAGCATCATATATATTGCATACACACCAAAAATGGTCTTAGATATAAATATAAATCTCCATGCACAAACCCAATTGTACCAAGGAGACTCTAACATCATAAGACCAAATGATCCCCGACTTATTCTTAATGTTTCCTATGGGGAAGGCGAAAACTTATTACTGAACCCCTAAGATGCATGATGAGAACCTAAATAGGGTGCTAAACCATGAGAGTGAGGTAGGAGTCATACGAGCAATAAAGTATATCCTTAGTATTCTAATAATACAAGTTCTACTAGATATGTTCATTTTAGCAATTCATTAAATAACTACATCTACTACAAGACAAATTAGAGTGGTAAATAAATAAAGGGAACACAATATGAATGATTAAAGTAAGAGAAGTACACAAGTAAATATATGTGGGTGGATCAGGTAATTTAATAGAAAGACATCAATAGTTGGTAGGTGCCACCCAATCAAATGTGTAGTGACTAAAAATTCCCCAATCCCACCATAGAGGAATTTATGATTATCCTATTACCTTCATATCCCACCACACCTCAGATAGTGTAACAATAAAGTTGGGTCTCATCATCTTGTGATGTAAAAAAACATAAAGAGAAGTCCTTGATACTCAAGTCAGACACCTTTCATATCATGTCGGTAGTGTTGGTGGTATTTTAGATTAAATATTATCTCTGTAATAGCTGGATGGTCTGTACTTATTACCACTAGCATGGGTTTAGTTTATGTTATGTTGTGTCTCCTATACATCATACCTTTATAAAAGGCTATATAATGACTATATTTAATCCTCTCAATTCATGATAATAATTTCTCTTCACATGGTATCAAGAATACTTTTCTAACTTTAGGGTTTATAAAGGAGAAACCCTCATCCCAACTCATTCTCTTACTTATGCTGCCCAATTCTTCTTCTTCTTCTTCTTCTACTACTACTACTACTACTACTTTCCCTTGTTCTTCCCTTCCACATCCCTCACTGATGCATTGTCCCTATGTACATGGCTGAGTAATGTTAATGGTTTTGTTATATCTTTCCTATCAAAATGTCTTATCCATGTGATAAATTCATGTGATAATGCTTCATCAATGTTTCTTTCTCTCTCTCTCCTCTTACTTTGCATCTTATCAGTGATTTCTCATTTCCACCACTGTGTTACAGGTGTGAACAAATTTATCATGTCTCCACTAGTGTTCTACCGGTGTGACAAAATAATCACAATGTATAAAGGCAATGTTGACAAAAAAGATTTACCTTATACCATTGTCTATAGTGATAGTTCTCTTATCTCCATCATCAAATTATATGGAGATAATTACCTTCTCTAGATTTATTCTACTAAACAATTCTAGAATTTAGAGTCAAGGTGAATTTGTAGAAAATCATGTTAAGGATACCCCAGATGAAAATTGAGGAAACAATCAAGTCAAAAGATGGCTTTGGAATAGTATGGAACCATCTATTACCTTCAAATATATGTTCTACAAAATTGTGGAAGAGTTGTAGGACCCTTCTTGTAATTAGTACACGTAGGAAAAGTATGCTTTTGGCTATACAATTTGGGATAAACTCTTTGGTGAAAATCAGGAAGATAGGACCCTTGATGACTAGTATGACTCCATTATTAGCATGTCCCAAAAACTAGAATACTTTCAGCATGTCTCTTTGATATATCAAACTAAAGAGCATGTTAATCTCACTGTGCCATATTTATTGATGGCTCGATCGATCTTATGTTCCAGTCTGAGGCATCATCCTTTTATGCAACAACTTCCCAACTCTAGAACATGTATTCTCCTGTATCCAATAGTCTGACATTTAGCTCCTATCTTTCAATCCACCAGATTCACGATTGGTGATGACAATAGTTTCCCATGGATGTGGTCGTGGATGTCCCCGAGGCCCATATATACTTTCTACAACAATTTGGGATACCTAGAGGAGAAGTGTTATCACAAGCACGACCATCCCTATGGGTGCAATCATGAAACTAGGACTGCACATATTTCCTAGGGAACAAACCGATGGATCAAATGGCTCTAGAGGGAAGGTGAATAGAGCCAAAAAGAACTTAAAACAAATTTATTAGAACTTCAAATTACTTCAAGAAGTAGGATTAAAAATATGTAATTTGATGTGTAACTAAGTATACATAGCAAGGATGAGAAATATTGAATGAGATCAAGAACAAGATATATACAGTGGTTCCATTCTCCAAACTAGCAGAAAATCAGTCCACTACCTAGAGAGGTCAAGTCCTAGGATTTTGCAACCCATGCATACTTATATTACATTATAATACATACAATAAGACCTTCCTTTTGTAGGGCAAGGGTACATAGCCTTCCTTTTTAAGTACTAAAAGGAGACAATAAACCTTACAAGGTCTTACCTTTTCTTCGAGAAAGAGTCTTCAACCTCTACAAGGGCTTACCCACTTTTGACTGGACACCTTTTCCAAGGATCTCCCCTTCTTACAAAAAGTCTTCCTACTTGAAGGAATTACCCACTCTTCTTAAGGATCTTCAACCTTCACCTTATCCTTTAGCTTGGAGAAGCTTTCACCAACATAGCTTGAGGAAAGGGGTTGGGGAAAGAGAAATTTTAGAGCTTCACAAGATTACAATGGTGTATCTCTCTCACAAATATCCTATCTCACTCATATGGACGTTTCAATTTGTAAGAAAGAGAGAGGATGCTCTAGTAGACAAAATCCACTCAACTATAGCTAGGATTCTTGAACAACATGAAAGAGCAAACTTGGGATGAAGTCCAAGGGGTATTATTTACAATCGAGGATGTCCACAAGCCACTAGAAGAACTTAGGAATGGAATCTAGTCATTTAGGGTGTTTCAACAGATCTATTTTTGATCTTTTCTATACTCCAATGGCTATAATCACTTTTTTACACTCTCCGTATAGTGCATTCAGTTGAGTTTACATAAAGGTAACTCAACCAATAACACTATGAGATAATCTACTTTTGAGTTTTCATCCATGTTTATCCTAGATGAAACTCAGATGATGGCTTAAAATTAGTTTTTCAGTGCAAGATGTCAGTCAAGTTTATCATAAGGTAAACTCGGCCGATCCTGGACATTTCCAAGACCCATCCTAGGCGTCAGTTGAGTTTCTAAGAGTGAAACTTGGCCGATCAAACAAACTATAATGCATTTTGGAAAATATCACTAATGTGATCAAACACTCAAATTAAGCGCTCCTAATTTTTCTCATCTTAATTACAAGTCATAAAATCCATAAAAATGATTACAAAAATTGTCCTAAGTTGTTTAGGGCTATTTCCAAAAAAGTGCATTTGCATTGACTTTGACTTGTATCGAGTCAAGTTTGAAATTGATTGAAATGATTCTTTTCTTATTCCTAATACCTGAAATCAATCTCCTATATACATATTAGATACATATGAATGGAGTGGTTAAGTCATTATAAAAAATGGACAATGTACAACTGTTAGTTCAAAACAAACAACCTATTTGTCACCATCTCTTCATCTGAGTATGAGCAACTTCTAAAAGCATCTCAATAGGCTCCTCAAAAACCAATAGGATCTGAGGATTTCATGACCACGCAACCCATTTTGACATCTTTGACATATTTGGCCTCCAACCAAGGTAACATCAGGGCCTTCATGCTAGCATCTCATTTTTCCTAGATTTTGACTCTACATCCACCCAAAAAATAATGAGCATGAGACACCTTCTATCCTCCATTGAACCTTATATTCTTACCTCATTTGTCACCATGGCATATGGGTCTAATAAAATAGTTCATCAATGTGGCAGTGCTAACATCTCACCTAGTCTTAAATTCAAATATGACCACTATATTCCCCCATTTTCCCTTTAATTTGGTGTTTATTGATAAACTTGCTAATGCCTATATTTGCAACGTCAACTTTGGTAGCTATGGTTTTGTGATGTAAGATTATTAGACTTTCATGAAGATTGGTTCAGGTTCTAGAGTCAATGACCCATGATAATTTGGTGATGGCGTTCCTTCCTCTGCCATTTTGGTATCCACACCACTTCAACTTCACCAGTGCCATGGTCATACCTCTCTTGAACTAAAGCACCTAGAACCCTATTTATCAAGTTTAAAAGGTCTTGTGTGGGTGACATTTGTGAGTTTGGGAAGAATCATAAAAGTTCTTTTTCTTAAAAAGAACTTTATGTTCTAAAGATAATTTTTGTTACATAGTGACATTTGTGGTCCTTCTCAAAGTACTAGTTTTAATGGATTTTGTTATTTTTTTACCTTTGTTGATGATTTCGTTTCATAACTTGGTTATGCTTGTTGAAATCCCATGATGAGATGATTGATTTTTTTAGACTTTCAATAAAATGATCTCAACATAATTTAATAAATCCATTAAAATATTTCAAACCAACAATGTTTTAGAATATGTTTGTGGAAAGATATCTTCATTTTATTTAATATTGAACTGTCTATCAACATTCTCACACTCACACCCCAAAACAAAATGGGGTTGCAAAACATAAACATTGTCACTTGCTTGACATTTATCACACTTTTATGTTTCAAGGAAAATGAACTAAGTCTGATTTCTTTGAGGCTATTCTCATATCCTACTACCTTATCAATCTACAACCATCCTCTAGGAATATGGAACAAGACACTCTTTTTTGGTTATTTTTCCCATTCAACTACTTGATCTATATTGACACTCAATTCAGAAATATAATGATCAATATGAATTTTATGCACCTTGTGACACTACAAATTAGGTTAATTAATCACTTTATCCAAAGAAAAATATTTAGTCATGTGACTTTATCTTGTTGTTCTCAAACATTTTTGACATATTCTACACATTATTTTGAAACTTTGATCCAAATTATATCTCAATTTGACACTCCTACAATTTTCTATGGTTTCTTAAAGTTAATGTGTTAAAAACCTCTTATTTTGCCCTTTAATTCGATCTTTTCCAAATCAGCTAGCCTAGGGTAGCTAAAGGGGCAAACCCTGGCCCTCAAATCAGACTCCCATGGATAAGGGACCTGATCGAGCGGTCGAAGCATCATCTCCTACGTCTTGCTGATTGTGGGGAGGAAAAAGGAAAGCTAAATTGGTTATTCGTCTAGCTCTGACCCCACTATGAAATTCTAATGGCATAGAAACATTCGTCTCGTGATTTCACGCCCATATAGCCCTATTTTGACTACCTTTAATGAGTTGTTACACCATCACAATGAGATGCTCTCTCATATCTCTCACTCTGATGGCCATGAATAGATCTCGTATCCCATTTAGCCCTAAACCTAAACCCAACCCTATAAAAACACCCCCCCCCCCCAAGATAGCCGCAACCCTCCTTTTTATAGCCGTGTGATTGTTCTCTCCCTAGCCCCTAATCTCACATTTTTTCTTTTTCTAATATGTGTAGTGCCTCCACATTTCCCATTTTGGGTGTTCACTCCCCTCGCCTCCTCTCATCAAATAACCACCTACCACCACACTGAGCGGGCAAGGCGAGCATGAGAAATGACTTTGCTATTGACCTCAACTCCTCCTTCACCCATGTCCCCTAAGAACCAAAGAGCTCCACTGCCTTGTGCTCTAACCTCGCGTGTAGGTCTAGGCCAGAGGAAATAGCCTCAGACCGGCTAGTCCAAGAGAAACAAATCGTGTCCAAAGACCTAGCAAACCAAGGAGCATACCAGTCCTTAGACCAGTGAGCCACCTCACCTGCATCCCCTATGTGGCGCGGTCTCGAATGTTCACTTTTCATCAAATGGTTGTCCCTTTTTATATATTTAAGGTATTTTATACTCTCTCTCATGAATAATAGATATAATGCCTAGATCTTATCAAATCATAGAAAATTCACCATAGCTCCAAAATATTGAAATTATAGTCCATTTTCATCAGAGAAATTAGTCTGATCCAATAAAAATGGTTAAGAGACCTGATTCATATTCATATTCCCATATTTATTAAATAATATATTCTAATATCTTTGAATAGATTTATGTCACCTTTTTCTTGTTCATATTTGATTGTATGACCTAATATTGATCCCTGAAATTTTGTCTAAAACAATCAACCCTAAATATGATCTTGAGCCTAAATCTATTATGATGATGACCTAGAAACTTGATAATGACTTGAAAATTGATGATAATAATTAGGGTTAGCATTATTGTTCCTAAAATACCTAGGCATGTCTTTCATACTTGAAATGTACTTGGCTCTTGAATAAATGTTGGACATCTCAAAATGTTGTTGATCATAAGTGAAAGACCTAACCCCAAGGTTTAATAGGAATGAATAAACCTAATTATGAATAATGAACATGAAAATCAAAACATCATTATCTTGAACAGACTAGTAGTATCGATGATACTTTTATGTACCTCTAGAAAATGTATACTTGACTATATATTTTTTTGAGCTACCTCATTCCCTAGTGAATAGTCTTCCAATTTTCTATATTATAATTTGCAACAAATCTGAAACATAAATGATATTGTCCATTATGACTACCAGTAATAATTGTTGATACTGAATACAAGTGACCTCGTCATTCGGAGGGTGGAACTTGCACATGTTGTTGAACTCCTCCCTTAATTGAAGAGATGGATCCTGGTGACCTCCCCCATCTTGTTGGGGGTGATGGATCCACATAAATATAAGCATGCTTCTCGATATCAACATTATGGGAAACTCACAATTAAATCATGTTGAATAAATACTGTTTTGATTTTCTTGTTGATTATTTTAATATAAGTCTTGCCAAGTATACTACTTTGATATAAAACTATTTTACTTATTTTTAATAGCATACCATGCAATTGCATGGATTATACCATGATTTTCTTGATTTTATGCCATGCAAAGAATTGAAGTTATGCACCTACCGAATCTGCTATCTCTTTCATTTTCTCTGCTAGAAATAAAGACTACTACATCAATCTGGACTTTACATGGGAGCTAATGTAAAATGGATGTAGTTGTTAGTTTAAATTTTCTTATCTTATTTCTTTCTTACCAAGTTTCCTACAGGCCCTTATGTAATAAGCATTTGGTTCATTTTCAATAAAGAAGAATGTTATTTCCCTTTTGCATATTATGTGTGTGTGATCTTTGGACTACTCACAGGTGGGTGTTCTAATCTCTTTAACACTCCTCATTTGGATAGTGGGATTGTGATTAGGGTAGGAATGATTATGTGACAAATGAGTTTTCATCTTCCTATGTATACTATCAAGTGTACTGCTTTTGTTCATAAATTTTATTCAAGGGCATATAAACTCGATCCATGCTCTATCAAAATGATTTTCCTCACTACAAAAAATATGGATATTAATGAAGGACAATTGTGAGGGATGAGTGGACTTCTAAATAAACATCTATTATTGAGGGACCCCCCCCCAACCACCAAGGTTCTGTCCCTAAATCATGTTTTTAATAGAATACCAAATTGTTTATGACCTGATTGCCTTCATAAATAAATTATTAACTACAATTGTCCCTCATAAAAAATTAGCAGATTTCCCTCCTTTATTTCCATCCAAAACTCGGTTATTTGTGAAGATAGATTCTCCTACCCGCGATTTCTCGGGAAACCCTATGCGCAGCCTATTTCCTACGTGGAAATGATTCCGTCACGCGCGGTGGGAGCAAGCGCAGCCTACGCATGGGAGAAGGTGGTATTGTTGGGGGAGAGGTTGTTTTGGGGTGCTGACGTGGCACATTTTAACTAGATGGGTTGGTAAATGTTGTGTAATATGCAAATAAATTTGTTTTGTTTATAACTTTTGAACCGTAATGAATTTTCTAACGAAATAAAAACCATTGTATTCGTTATGAAAAATACATTCCAACAAATCTAATATTGATATATTTTTAACAAAAAAATATAAAAATGATATGAATATGTTATTTTAGATGTCAATGAACCATATTGAATGTCAATTATCCATCTTTGGGTGTCATTAGCCATTTATAGGTGTCATTAGCCATTTATTGACGTCGTTATAATTCTAGGTGTCACTGAACCATTTAGTGTGCCATTAAGTGGTCTTAGGTGTCAAACAAACTATTTGGGTTTCATTATGTTGTTTTGGTTGTCAATACTTTATTTGAGTGTCATTTTAAACTTCTAGGTGTCAATGAACTATTTTGGGCGTCAATTACCTTATTTGGACGTCATCTTTATATTTTTGGGTGTCAATGAAGCATTTTGGGCGTTAATTAACTATTTTTACAAGTCAATAATTATTTATGGGCGTCATAGCATCTAAAAATGTCTTATTTGGGTGTCATTTTAAACTTTTGGGTGTCAATGAATCATTTTGGGCGTCAATTACCTTATTTGGGCGTCATATTTATACTTTTAGGTGTCAATGAATCATTTTGGGTGTCATTAAGTGGTCTTAGGTGTCAAACAGACTATTTGGGTGTCGTTATGTTGTTTTGGTTGTCAATACCTTATTTGGGTGTCATTTCAAACTTCTGGGTGTCAATGAACCATTTTGGACATCAATTATCTTATCTGGGCATTATATTTATATTTTTGGGTGTCAATGAACCATTTGGGGTGTCAACTAACTATTTTGAGTGTCAATAACCATTTATGAGCACCATAGTGATTGTCAATTAATATATATATATATATATATATATATATATATATATATATCAATTTTTTATTTTTTTATCTCAAAAATATGTCAATATTAGGCTTGTTAGATTGTATTTTTCGTAACGAAACCAACGGTTTTTGTTTTATTAAAAAATTTATTACGGTTCAAAAGTTATAAACGAAACAAATTTCTTTGACTATTGCATAATTTAAAAAAAAAGTACCAAATCACCAGACGCCACGTGGCGGTGGTTTGAAAGGTGTTTGACGCGCGCGTGAAACCGGGCGTCACCCAGGGTGAGCGTCCCGGAATATTAAACCTTTCCTACGCGAGTCCGTCTGATGCTCTCAGCGTCTCGTATTCACGGTGACGGCTGCAGCGTATAAAAGAATCGGAGCGATTACAGCCTTTGCGCCTCTGAGTATCCGCGCTGAGGGCTGCCGACTAATCGCTGACTGCTACGGCCGCGTCCGGCTCATCTCCGAGACTAGTCAGTTACTAATCCAGTGTTTCTCAGTTGCGTCGTCCAATACTGTCCGTGCTTCTCAGCACGTCTCCGGTCCCTCTCGGTTGCTGCTCATCATACGCTGACGGCTTCCTCTACTATCTCAAAAACTCGTTGCTCACTCCTTCAATTGCTAATACATGATCATATGCTCATGTAATGCTTAGTTCGGTGACCAAATAATGACCAAGCAATAAGCCCTCCAAGCAATAAGCACAAGCGGCAGAGGAGAACTAGAATGCAGGTATAACGGTGAGTTTTAACATTTCTTCTAAGAACTATTATGGCCTTTTAGTTTATGGAATGTTTCTGGCTTCTTTATTTAATCTTACTCTATCTCTATATATTGTATTAAGAGAGTATTCAACCATACTTTAATGTGTGTTTGTTACTTGCAATGATAACGAAAAGTCTCCACTCTAGGGACTGATTCAGTATGTCAAAAGTGATCTCAATGCTTCTCCTTTCTTTGATTTATTAAGGAGTTTAACTTGAAAATTTTGACTTGCAACTTATCTCACATTTTTATTTATCTTAGTAGTTATGCAACATAAATGTGCACCATTGGTAGAATTCAAAGGTTGTTGTGAAGAGGCCAAAAATAATTGTTACTTAAGATCATATTACATGTTCAGACTCTATTTGGTACATGGTAAATATAAATAGTCAAGGAGAAGGGGACCGGGAAGGAAAAGGAAAATGTGACAAGGTTGAGAAAATTGTCAAAATGTGTTGTTTGATAACATATGCATGAGGAAAGGGATAGTGATGGAGAAAAAGTTAAAAAAATATTATTTGTTACATGAATATGGGACAGAGAGGGGGATTTGTTTATAAAAATATCCTACAGAAACAATAATCATATTTATTTAATTTTTTTTTTGCATATGTGTCTATATACCGATAATAAAAAGGAGTCGATTGGATGTTGTCGATCTGCTCCTATTTCTATTTTTTTTTTACTTTTTTAGTTATAACAGATATGCCTGCTTTATTTTCTGGCCGTTTCTATGTGTGTATTATTTTTTCAGCTTAGTTGCTTCATCTACTCAGTTTTTAAAATATTTTTATATAGTATTTTTGAGATATTTTTTATATTTACCAAATAAGGGGAATGATGTGTCATATTCTGGGTATGTATTTGTGTGTTCATGTTTCTATATTTATATCTATATACCCATAATAAAAGAGAATCAACTAGCTACTTTAGAGTTTCTTCATTTGCTCCATTTTTTATTGTTATTATATTGAATTTGTTGTGTGCCTTCCACTAGACTAAGTTTTTTTTCTATTCGCTCGCCATCTATTTTGGATATCTTTTCATAATCTGTGTATTGTCGAGCTACACAAGTGTTGATTGCTGACTCTTTGATTTTTCTTATATGATTTTAAGATATTATATTGTTGCCACGTGAATAAATAAGGATGTTTGTCTTGCGTAAGTTTACTCATCACCCATGAGTCGAGTATGTGTTTTTGTTCTAGCAACTTAGCCATATACCTATTATGTTAGTTTGTATGTGTTTATCATTCGGTGTAGTATTAATTATGAGCCCAACAAAAAATCAGTTCTGGTTTTAAAGGGAGTACATACAACATGCATGTTTCCTCATTGGACTAGTCAGTTTGTCTATTCAAACATCATGTCTGCGTCTTAATTAGCCACTCTTATGTGTGCTTATAGGTTGAAGGAAGTCAACTACAGGTTGTATACAAATTATTATATGGAATAATAGAACAAATTCTTAATCAGATAGAAGAAGAAAACAATTTGAAGTTTTGATTTTTTCATAATGTTGGTAATGATGTGCTAAATGTTGAAAGAATAATCGAATAAGTTCTGTCTGGTTTTTGTACGGAGATGGTGATAAAAAATTTCATTGTAGTGCTCACATACTTAAGTATAGGTATATATAAATCATGTGAATTATCTACATACGATTCCATCTTTTTTTAGTTAGAGGGATCTTTGTCAAATAACTTCACATTATACCCCTCACGTCTCAGAGAGTGCAATTGATTTCAAATTTCTATAGATTTTTATTTAATATACAAGTTCTATTTGAGGACCATATTTATAGAGGTTGGAATTGGATAAATTAATTCCATCAATAGATAACGTGTACACAGGTGACATGCAACGTTAGTCCAATATTTTCTCCACAAAAGCAGTGGTTGTTATTCCAACAATTTACTTTTATTATTTTTTACTACATTTATAAAATCGATGACAAAAGATGATGTTAGATGCACTATTTGAACAACCAGCTTCACCACATATATAATTTTTTCAACGATTGCTCAAAAAGTTTCAATATGTTGATACTTTTTTTATAAAAGTGGTGGTAGTTATTATTTCTCTGACTTATTAAAACTTTAATGTATTATGAGTCCTCTAAGGATTTTTTTCAATTTCAAGAATTTATAATTTTTGAAACACATAGATATCTCCATTAGACTAATTACTATAACCATATATACCATTTCCATAAAAATGGACTATGCTGCAAGTATATAGAGTTTGACCTAGTCTCCACAATGGAAATCATACGGGCCATTAATATGCTGCACCAAGTTAGAATGTGCCTAAAATGTACTTATGTTGCCAATTGGTCATATTTAGTTATATTTTGAACTGCTTGACTATGTGAAATTTTCCCTTTTTTCCATATTAGTAATGATACATATCTTGACAAATTTCCTAAAAATTATATAATGCATAGCCAACCATAATTGGTTAGATTATCAATTTAAATAAGAACTAAAACTCATAGGAGCTAGTTCTTGAACATCATTTATATTTGCAGGTTATGCACCCTTACAACCTCTGCATCTAATGAAGTAGGTGTTATCATCCTAAAGGCTTATAATTAAATTTTCTGAACAATTAAACATAAAATTATAGTAGATGTACAACTTCCCTATCACAAAGAGAGATTTTGATCCTTAAATTGAGAAATTTTTCTAGCTTTATTATTAAAACATGAAAACCATAGCTAAAATACTTTCCTTCAAAGGTGTTTTAAAATGAAATTTCCCATGATATTTCATCATTGAATGCTTGAATAGAATCACATTAGGAATAACATTAAAAAATGAGGTTACTGATTGTATAAATGTGTAACTTATTATATTTTATTCTTATGTAGATGGATTTTCTAGTAGATCAAAGTTGGATATACATTGGGAATAGAGTGTGAAGTGATGTATTAAAGGCAAGGTTATAAAAATTATTGAATTTACTCTAATCCACCAAAAACCATCTCGACAAGGAAAATTAATATGTCCTTGCAAGGTATGCTTAAATAGATATCTTAAAACAGAGGAAGAAGTTTTCTCACATGTACTACAAAAAGGTTTTGTTCATAGATACGATGTTTGGACGTTTCATGGAGTGGTATTTGGTAGGCGAACACCATGTTTTATGCCACATATACCTAGCACCCAAAATATGCATCAAATGTTGGGAGATCTATTTGGTATGGGAGACAAACAAATGACAATGCTACTAAAATGGTAGAGGAACCTACAAATCTAGATGCATAATGATTTTACAAGATCCTCAAGGAGGCTGATCAACCTATCTATAGAGGTTGCAAAAATCATCCTAAGCTGTCATATTTGGTTTCTTTGCTATATCTGAAGGAGGAATCTGGATGGTCAAACAACTCTTTTACAACGTTGTTAGAGTTGATTGTCTTAGAATTTCCAGAGGATAATTGTCTATTTCCAAAGACTTACTATGAAGCAAATGAAATTGTGAAATATTTAGGACTAGATCATTCTACTATATATGCTTGTACTAATGACTGCATGCTTTTTCGCAAAGAAGAAGCTTCAAAAGAAAAGTGTGATATTTGTGATGCTTCAAGATGGAACGAAAGGTAATACAAAAATAAGGGAAATAAAGTAGTTGCTAAGGTCATTTATCATTTCCCATTGATCCCTCGGTTATAGAGGTTGTATATGTCATCTTCTGTTGCTAAAGATATGATTTGGGCATTTGATGGAAAAGGCAAGGATGGTCGTGTTCATCATCCTTCAGCCACAAATGAATGGTGGTCTATGGATGCCAAGTATCCAAAATTTTATGTTGAGCCACACAATGTTAGACTAGCATTAGCTACTAATGGTTTCAATCCATTTGGTAATATGGGTGCATCTCATAGCATTTGGCCCATGCTGGTGACACCACTCAATCTTCACCTTGGCTTCTTATGAAAGAACAATTTATTATTGTAAGGACCCTGACCTTCATTTTGGGGTTACCCAATTTGCTTTGCCTAAACCTTGTGTTGAGATGCTTGCTAATCACCTGAAGTTGTGATTAGGGTTTGTTTGTTCTTTGTTGAGAGGTTGAGGTGCAACTTGCAAATTACCCAAGTTTTAGGGTTGGTGTGCATGTTTGTCACCTTGAGAGATGTCCTTCTCTCTCCTTCTATCCTCTAGGTCTGAGAGGATGGGTTGGGCTCATTGCTTGAGTAACTTTGGGCTTTGTTGAGCCTTGTTGGGCTTTGTTTTGCCTTGTTGAGCCTTGTTGAGGCTTGGTATCGGGCAAGGGTGAGCCTAGTGCCTTGTATAGACCATGGTGTATCGGCCAAGGGTGTTGGTGGATGTGTGGGGTTGACATCCTGGGTGATAGACACCCTCCACCCTAGCCTCATTTGTGTCACCATCTTGGGACAAGTGGCAGTTGCTTTGCTTAGTGGGTGGCAAGTCATGGACATGTGGTTTTGAGGGTGCTAGCATGTGGCATGACCCGATGACAAGTGTACTAGGGTCGGGTGCCACCTTGCCATGCTCTCCTTCACCCCTAAGTATATAATCGACTCTTCTTGCTTGCTAGCAGCTCTTTTAGTTCCCTTAGTTTCTTTCCTTCTTCCTTGGTGGCCGATACACTTCCCCTTGGTGGAGCTTGGTGACTGATACTCTCTCCTTGGTGGGCAACATAGCTCTAGTCTCCTTCTTCCTCTAGTGGTGGCCAAACCCTAGAGAGTCCCTTGCTCCTTCTCCTCTTATGGTGGTGCCTTAGAGCTTGGAGCTTGGGGCTTGGTGCTAGGAGCTTGGAGCTTTAGAGCTTGAGGCAGGTTACATAACTCCTAACTCTAGCTATACTACTTATTTTTCATGTTGCATGCTATATGTGCTATCTTGATCGGCCATGTCATCTTTTAGTTATGTTTCTTGCTTTAATGGTTATATGGTTGCTTTAGATGTACCATAGACCTTGTTGATATGGTTATCTTGGGTTGCCTTGGGTTGGCCGAACCTTGGATGTGGAGTTCCTTGGGCAAAACCCCTCTCTCACTTAGTTGTTGAGAGGTGGTCCTAGGGTCTCCAAATCCATTAGTGAGTTGAGCTTTGGTTGGTTGGACGATATGATTTGATGGACATCCTTTTTGCTCGACAGATGATGGAAGTTGTGTAATACCCCTCTCTCACTTAATTGTCTTGAGAGGTGATCCAACTTTCTTGAACTCTTAAGGCTTCTTGGTGGCAGTCTTGAGGTTGAAGATGACCAACCCATCATGACCTTGAACTCTTGCATGATACCCCTTTATGGTGTTCTTCCTGATATCCCTCTTCTAGGGATGAGTCTTGGGCGATATACTAAGTGGTGTTTGACCCTTCTGACCAATATGAATGTGGGATCTGATCTCCAAACCACGATATAATCACGGTTTAAACTTAGCGGAAGCGATTCGATAAACAACGGAAGACAAAAATCACGGGAAATTAAAACTTTTCGAGACAAGAGATTGAATCCTTAAAAGCTTCTTTCATAATAAGAGATAAACTGTTTACATCTCATGATAATTACTTCTTGAGTAATTATATACATCAAGATACAAAATCTCAAGAACTCATAACAAAAGACTCCAAGACCTGAGAGTACAGAGGACACATAGGACTGACTCTAACTACACCACATGGCAGGCTAAATCTCCACCTGAGATTTATTGCCGCTCCTGGTGCTGCTGCTGCTGCTGGGACTGGTCACCTGTAGACCGGTTCCTCCGTCTTCGACGTCCACCTAAAAGTTGAAGTCTACGGGGTGAGACAATTTTACATAATTGTCCCAGCGAGAGTTATAACTCTCCGCCAGAAGCTTTATTATAACATCAAAGAATATCTTAAGCAGTAAAGCTTTCAAAGTATTCAATAGCAGTTGTAGCTATAAACAAGAGCTCAACATATATGAGACATGAAGAATATAAGCACTATTACAGTGTATCATCAATCAACTAACTCGTAGTTATCTCTAACAGGTATACTACGCGGTTGATTATGTTTTACAAACAATATTATGCCCTGTGGAGATGAGGCATACCACTCATACTCCAACTGATCGCTAAGAAGTCACATCAGTATCATACATAGGTCATTAAGAGAGAGCCGGATTCTCATCACCTTCACCTTCCTCAGTCAGTAAGAGGATCACTTGTAGGACATCTTGTGTCTCTACTATTATAGCTCACCAGGGTAAACTGGTCCTTCGCTATTTTAGAGTTACAGTGGCGTTCTGTACTCTCTTCGTCATCAGGAGATTAGATGTTTATCTCCACTGATACGGATATCTATGTTTTCTTCGTTATCAGGAGGTTTCATGTTTACCTACTACTGATACGGTGTGGGATTGTAGTGAAGGATTGACGGATTACATATCTACATCAAATTCCTACACTAGGATGTAAGGTTCTACACATCCATATACCCCACATACTCAATAGTATGTGATCCAGGAGTTCCCTTAGGAAAACCTGTTTCACCATCATTTGATCTCTGACAATGATGGGTCTATGATCAGGGCTCTACATCATACTTGATTAGTTAGGTACATTCAGTATTCATTTAACATCACACATTGTTCTTCAAACAATAATAGTAGCATAACAACTATAAAAGGAGAATACTAAATGTAACAAGCCTAACTCACATCAATCATCATTTCTCATTATACTCATCACAAGTCATCTCTAAAGCATGACCTTGATGGTATTCATGGCTCTCACAGCCCATTATTATCATAGAATGCCACTGACAAGGCATCAAGATACTTTACTTATTCATAAAGCTATCAATATGCCTTTAATGAATATAGTATCATCATCCATACCTGGATATGATCACCTCCATATCAGAACCTGCATGGTTAATTCAACTAATAAAGGTAATTCAAAACAATGATTATACTTTCCACTCTTGTCATAAGAGCTAAGTTCTTTGATTCTTATCACATAGAGTTTAATACTCATATACCATGTCATCACCTTTGAATTAGGGTTTACTATTCACATCACATGTCATTACCCTTGAATTAGGGTTGACTATTCACATCACATGTCATTACCCTTGAATTATGGTTTACTATTCACATCAAATGTCATTACCCTTGAATTAGGGTTTACTATTCACATCACATGTCATTACCCTTGAATTAGGGTTTACTATTCACATCATATGGTGAATTGAACTCATAACATCATCATGTATGAGGAACATCATCATTGATGCTCTCAGATTAGCTTAAGATTCATCATATATCATAATTAGGGTTTCCATGATCTCACATAGGTGGATCATACCCTAATCATGCACATTCATGTGTATTGAAGGTTCTTTACTTGAGTTTTCCACCCTAAAAGGGTACTTTCTCTCTCTTAAGGTACTTTCTCTCTCTTAAGATACTTTCTCTCTCCTCATACTATTAGATGGTGATAACACCACTCTAGATCAAGTTGGGTTAAGTCCTCATGGGCTAACATAAGCCAAAACATCACTATCATGTGATTAGGGTTTGATTTGAACAAGGTATTACTCAATTGAACCCATCAAGGTATTTTGGTAATTCACCCCATTGATCAACATCATGGTTCAATTAATTAGTCACTTAATCCCTTAATACCCTAGGTTATCATTAGGTTTTAGATTAGAGCATCATTGAACCATTTACACCTTCAATTGATTAAATGAAATCAACCTTTGAAAACCTCAAACGGTTTCAACCTTCAACCTCCAAACGGTTTGAGACCGTTTGGATGAGTTGACCGTTTGCTAGGGTTGACTCCAAGACCGTGTGACCTTCAAGGTCATTTGCCCAAACCGTGTGAGGGTGTAGACCGTTTAACAAGTTTGACTTCAAGACCGAGAGGGCTTACACGGTTTGAGACCGTTTGGTGTCTCTCGATCTTGAGATCGTTTGAGTCCAAATGGTCTTGAGACCGTTTGGCCCCAAACGGTCTTGAGACCGTGAGGCCTCACACGGTCTTGAGACCGTGTGAACTCAAACGGTCTTGAGACCGTGAGGTCTCAAATGGTCTTGAGACCGTTTGGTCCACTTGGTCTCAAACCGTTTGGACCTCCAACATGGTTCAATGATTTCAATCGTTTATGATTATCAATGTTGAAGCCTCCAAATGGTCAAAGCCATGGTAACCACTTATTGATTGAGTTAATTAGGGTTATGCTTAACCAATTGGTCACTCAATTGACCCTCAATTGTTATCCAATTAGGGTTGAAGTTGGTTCAATTAAGGTCCATCAACATTCAACCATCAACACTCAACAATGTGAATCAACACAAGGTTGAACCCTTCAATTGAGCTCCAATTGGGCCCAAACTTGGCTCAAACGGTCTTGAGATCGTGTGGATGAACCCCACACGGTCTTGAGACCATTTTCCCAAGATTTAATCAAAATCTAATGTGATTTGATAGGAGTTGAACCTTGATTGAGTCTCAAATCAGTATTTTGATTAATTCAATAACCTATTGCAATTGGGCCCTCAATTGATCAAATTACCTTAACCCTAGACCTCCAAACGGTCTTGGGTTGTCACCACACGGTCTTGAGACCGTTTGGATGAGTTCCAAACGGTCTTGAGACCGTTTGCCCATCCAAATTTTGTATTCTAGTATAAATTCTTCAAGGTTGGATCTATTGAGTTGATTATCATATCAATACTTAATTGCAATGTAATTTGGTATCTTTATACTTTCAATTGGTCAACTATACTTGACCCCAGACCTCCACACGGTCTTGGGTGATTCCCCACATGGTCTTGAGACCGTTTTATTGATCCCCAAACGGTCTTGAGACCGTTTAGGTTAATCAACCCAAAAACACTTAATCAAATCATTGAGATTTCAGTACTGATTTCAATTAGGGTTTGCCCTAGTAATCATCCTTCAACTCTTAGCTCGTTTGGAATTAGTCCATAAAATTTGGTGAGTTGTTAATAAACATAATTTTTAACAGTAATCTCATACGGTCAACACTTGGTCAACGTTCTTACACGGTCTTGAGACCGTTTTCCCAAAAAGGGCGATTTCAACAGATTGGAAATCAGGAGTAAATTCAATTAAAGTTGTTGATTAAAAAGGCCATATCTCACGATTCCTTTGGAGCTATCATCTAAAATTTTGTGGGTGATTATCCTACATAATTATGAACAGAAATCGTATACAGTCCACACTCGGTCAACGCGGCTAAACGGTCTTGAAGACCATTTTCCCTTACACGGTCCTGAGACCGTTTGCTCACTACACGGTTTTGCAAACCGAGAGAGCAATTTGTGGAGACCGTTTAGTAAAGTGAAAAGTAGTGGATTAACTTTGGAAATAACGTCTTCATCTCCTATCTCAATAACAGCAAGGATTTCTCACGGATTTGCTTGCAAGGTAGCAAAGGAAGGTAGAGAAGAAGAAGAACTATCATCTAAAAGCATAAACGAGATGTATATAACAAAGCATAGGTTTAGAGTTATAAAACCCACCTAAAGCTTGCTCCTTGAGCTCCAAGCTTTCGAGCTCCAAGCTTTTAATGGTGTCCTTGAGTTTCCACAGGTCGGCCAAGGTGATCCTTCCAAGGAAAGTCGAGAAGAGATGGCTAGAAAGGTAGAGCTAAGTGAGCTAACCATCAATTTGACCTTGAATTCGAGTTCTAACCATGAACTTAAGCAAAAGGGAGGATTCAAACCTACCTTGCACTCCTTGGTCGTCCTCCTGAGCTCCAAAGCTCTTCTTTAGTCGGTTTGGGTAAATGGAACAGTGAAAGAAACGAAGGAAGAGTTTCCTTGCTAAGTGAAGTAGAGAGCTTATATACTTGGGATGAGGTTTCAACATAAGCCCATAAGTTCTCCATATTTTCAACTTAGTCCCTCCATCCTTCTTTGCTCGTCCCTTCTTCTTATTTCTAAGGACAACCTTCTTTTAAGGTCAAGAAATGAAGGCAAAGAAGATCAACCTATAACTTAAGCATACACATAGAAGGCTATTGTACATACACCTTGATTATTCAATCACAAAGGTGTTTTTTTTTCATAACTTGATTAATCAATTGAAGTGACCTTTCATCATTTATTCTCTAAATGATGACAAGAGTCTTAAAAGATATTTTAGATGATGTATTTTACAAGTTGCACCCCTCAAATTGGGTGAATTGCACTTTTCTCCAATTTAGGGTTTTCAAGCACCGGGATTGCTTCCACAGCTGCACCTTGGTGCCCAAGCTTGGGAAATCCCTCAAACCTTACTATCATCATTCTCATGATGTCTCAACATCAGAGGAACATCTCAACATGTGCAAATTGCAAGTTAACCCTTCTAACTAGGTAATTTGCACATAGGTCCCTGTATTACAAAACAATGCTACAACTTTATATAAAAAGGAGCAAAAACTGAAATATATGTTTCTGAGAAACTTAATTACATGCCCAAAGTTAATCACAAGGATTTAATTACATATTTAGGCAAAACACCTAGGGTTAACTCATAACCCAGGTCAGGGATGTTACAAATTATCCATTCCTTACAAGGATTTCGTCCCCGAAATCGATAAAACATACTAAGAGAAAAGGACAGGATACTTCCTTCTCATCTCATCTTCTAATTCCCAAGTGGCTTCTTCAACACCACGGTGGTTCCAGAGGACTTTCACAAGACTTATATCTTTCTTCTTTAACCTTTTAATTCTATTATCAAGGATTGGCACTGGTCCCTCCTCATAGGATATATCATCATTCAATTCTACATCCATAGGTTGTAGAACTGACTCGGTGTCTGGGTGACATTTCTTCAGCATAGAAATGTGAAACACAGGATGTAACCTCTGTAACTCTGGTGGCAGCTCTAGTCTATATGCTACCTTTCCAATCCGTTCAATGATTGGATAAGGTCCCATAAATCTAGGAGCTAACTTCCCTTTCCTTCCAAAACGAAGGACCCCTTTCCAAGGCGAGACTTTGAGATATACTCTGTCTCCAACCTGGAACTCTAAGGGTCTATGACGTTTGTCAGCATAAGATTTCTGCCTATCCTGTGCAGTCTTAATCTATTGTTGTATTACTTTAATCTTTTCTGTAGTCTGTTGCACAAGATCAGGTCCTAACAACTGATGCTCACCAGTCTCAAACCAACACAAAGGTGATCTACAATGTCTACCATACAAGGCTTCATAAGGTGCCATATCAATACTATGCTAATAGCTATTGTTATAGGCAAACTCTATCAAGCTTAGGTGTAGATCCCAACTTCCGGTAAACTGGAGAACACATGCTCTCAACAGGTCTTCTAAGGTCTGTATGGTCCTTTCCGACTGTCCATCAGTCTGTGGATGAAAGGCCGTACTAAACCTTAGCTTGGTGCCTAAGGCTCTGTGTAACTGTTCCCAAAAATGACTTGTAAACTGAGGACCTCGATCAGAAACTATTGTGACAGGAACTCCGTGCAAACGCACTATCTCTTGAACATATAATTCTGATAACCTTTCAGCAGAATAGGTTGTTTTGACAGGTAAGAAATGCGCTGTCTTTGTCAACCTATCTACAACTACCCAAATGGAATCATGTCCTTTGTTTGTCCTGGGTAGGCCAACAACAAAGTCCATGGTCACATGGTCCCACTTCCACTGTGGTATGGTTAAAGGTTGCATTGTTCCTGCAGGCTTCTGGTGTTAAGCTTTAACTTGCTGACACACATGACACCTCAGAACAAACTTTGCAACATCCTTTTTCATTCCAGGCCACCAATACAGTTCCTTTAAATTACGATACATCTTGGTGCTCCCTGGATGCATAGCATACATCGAAGAATGAGCTTCTTCCAGGACTAACTTCCTTAAGTTATCCACATCTGGCACTATCATCCTCTCATGATAACAAGCTACATGATCATCCGAGTCATGGAAACCATCTTGCTTCTCATTTCCATACTCTGATCTGATCTGCTGAACTGCAGCATCATCTTGCTGTGCTTCCTTAATCTGCTCTCTTAGGGTAGGTTTAATATGCATCTCAGCCAACAACCCGGCTAACAATGACACCTTCAACTGTACATTGTCTTGCCTTAAAGAGATAAACATATCTCTCTTAGAGCACACTAAAGAGTTTAGTTGTGCTCTATTCATGGTTGATGTTGCTGATTTCCTACTCAAGGCATCTGCAACAATATTGGCCTTGCCTGGATGATAATCAATTGTACAGTCGTAGTCCTTGATTAACTCCATCCAGCGACGTTGCCTCATGTTAAGCTCATGCTGAGAGAAGATATACTTAAGGTTCTTGTGGTCTGTGAAAATCTGGAATGTCTCTCCGTAGAGATAATGCCTCCAGATCTTCAAGGCATGAACCACGGAAGCTAACTCCAAATCGTGTGTCGGATAATTCTCCTCGTGTTTCTTAAGCTGTCGGGAAGCAAAAGAAATCACTTGTTTATCCTGCATCAACACACATCCTAGTCCATTCTTGGAAGCATCACAGAAGACTACATATCCTTTTCCTTGTTCAGGTAGCACAAGCACAGGTGCACTTGTCAACCTCTCCTTCAACAACTGGAAAGATTGTTGACACTTATCACTCCAAGAAAAAGGAACATCTTTCCGGGTCAACTTGGTCAAAGGTAAGGCTATAGAACTAAAGTTCTTAATGAACCTTCGATAATAGCCAGCTAACCCCAAGAAACTTCGAATCTCCATCGGTGTCTTTGGTTGTTCCATTGTAGAATAGATTCTACCTTTGTAGGGTCAACACGAATTCCCGAGGCAGATATCACATGTCCAAGAAAAGATACCTCCGACATCCAGAACTCACACTTGCTAAACTTAGCATACAGCTTGTGTTCTCTTAGCAAGGTCAAAGCTTGGCGAAGATGCCGCTCATGCTGCGGAGCATCCTTACTATAGATCAGAATGTCATCTATGAAGACGACAACACACTAATCAAGGAAAGGTCGAAAAACTCTATTCATGAGTTCCATAAATGCAGCTGGTGCATTGGTTAGTCCAAACGACATAACCGTGAACTCATAGTGACCATACCTTGTCCTAAAGGCAGACTTGGATATGTCACTATCCTTAATACGAAGTTGATGATATCCAGACCTCAAGTCTATCTTGGAAAATACGGTTGCACCACGCAACTGGTCAAAGAGATCATCAATCCTTGGCAGAGGGTGCTTATTCTTTATTGTTACTTTATTGAGTTGTCTGTAGTCGATGCACAACCACATTGACCCATCTTTCTTTTTGACAAACAAGACTGGAGCACCCCAAGGTGAAGTGCTTGGTCGGATAAAGCCCTTCTCAAGTAACTCTTGAAGCTGTTTCTTGAGTTCTGCCATCTCGGTAGGCACCATCCTATACGGAGTCTGGGTTATGGGTTTCGTATCTGGGATCAGATTGATTTCAAAATCAATCTCCCGAGGTGGTGGTATACCAGGAAGTTCTTCAGGAAACACATCCTCGAATTCCCTGACTATGGGAACTTCAGCAGGATTGGACCTTTCCTTGGTAACATCTACCACATGGGCTAAGAATGCATAACATCCTTGTCTCAACAACTTATCAGCAACCATAGCTGACACAAGACAGGTGGGCAGAATCTTTCTTTCTCCTTGAAAGATCCATGTGTTGCTTTCATCAGCAAACACAGCCAACTTGGATTCACAATCCAAGACAACTCTATACCTATCTAAGGTATCCATCCCGAGGATTATATCAAATCCTTGCATATTAAGTGGTATAAGATCCACTTGAATGCGATGGTCAGAAAAGAAAAGGATGCAGGGAGAGCATACCTCCTACAAAACGGCAGACCCACTCAACGGAGTCTCCAACAACAAACTATCTGCCCTATGACTAACAGTCACATTGCAGTTACGAATCACTCTTCGAGTGATGAAAGAGTGCGTAGCACCCGGATCAATAAGAACATATACTACACAGGAGGTAGACATATCAGAATATAAAAGTTTCATCTGACCTGCCACTACCCGTGGATTGACCACTGCTTCAGGTGGGTTCATAGCATAGAACCTCGCTGTTGCCTGGTGTTGAGGTGGTGCTGATGATCCAACTTGAGACGCTTGTCCACATCCTCGAGCTGCTCCTTGATGTTGTCTATTCTGAGATCCTTGTTGATTCTGTCTCGGAGGTTGTGTCGCACTGACAGGCCTAGAATGACAATCCTTCATCAGGTGTCCCACCTTACCACAGTTGTAGCATCTCCTCTCCTGTTGTTGTGGTCGAGGTGGTCCAGTAACTGACATCAATGCAGAACTGTGAGTCCCTTGAAGCGGTTGACTCCATCCTCTACCTCTGCTTGGTGACCATTGAGTTTGAGAACTCGATCTGGGTGGTGGAGGGTTAGGTGTAGAGAATCTAGGTTTCTTGAAATCCCTAGATGAAGAACCCTGGAACTGTGGATATCTTTTCTGGGTTTGCCTCTTCTCAACCACATATCTCTCTATCCTTCGGACTGACTCAACGAAGGTAGAGAATCTCTCTCGGTTTTCTAAGGCAGACAAAGGTGTTGACATATCAGCATTCAAACCGATCTCGAATCTCCTGATTCTTTCCTCATCTGTGGCAGCCATGTGCGGACAGAACCGCAGCAATTCCATGAACTTAGCTTCATACTCGCTAATGTTCATCATGCCCTGCCTCAATCTCTCAAACTGAGAGATCTTCTCATCTAGGAAGGTCTTTGGAAAATATCTATTGATAAATTCCCGACGAAACTCTTCCCACGAGAACTCTATTCCAGGTCTCTTCTGCTCTTCAATGTTCCACCAGTGACCAGCACTGCCTTTGAGAAGATAGACAACATGTCTAACCTTCTCAGCCTCTGGGATAATAAGAATCCTGAAAGCCTTCTCCAACTCTATTAACCATAGGTCAGCATCTGCGGGGTCGGCAGTCCCAAATTACTCGGTATCTCCAACACGACGAAGTCGCTCGAACGTCTTACCGATACCTTGTCCTTCAGGTTGGGCAGGTGCCCTAGGTGCAGGCATGGGCATCCTGTCGGTTATGTGTGTCATGGCAGTCATGAACTGCCCGAACATTGTCTGTACTGCTGGGTTACCCATGTCAGCTGGGTCTAACTGGGGTGGCTCTCTTGGTGACTCAGGTGCAGGCTGTTCTATTCTTGGAACCCTTGCACCGCCTTGAGGTGCACTAGCACTACTCTCTGCCACATACTCATCATGAGGCTCATCCATCCTTATGTATCTTCTTCTCCTGAGGAGCAGAAGATTCTATTAGATAAGGAAGGAGTACTAAAGATAGACTCGACATCCTAAGTCCTATGCCTCTGTAGACTTAACTGACCTAGAGCTCTGATACCACTAATTGTGGGCTCTGATCTCCAAACCACGATATAATCACAGTTTAAACTTAGCGGAAGTGATTCGATAAACAGCGGAAGACAAAAATCACGGGAAATTAAAACTTTTCGAGACAAGAGCTTGAATCCTTAAAAGCTTCTTTCATAACAAGAGATAAATTGTTTACATCTCATGATAATTACTTCTTGAGTAATTATATACATCAAGATACAAAATCTCAAGAAATCATAACAAAAGACTCCAAGACCTGAGAGTACAGAGGACACATAGGACTGACTCTAACTACACCACATGGCAGGCTAAATCTCCACCTGAGATTTATTGCTGCTCCTGGTGCTGCTGCTGCTGCTGGGACTGGTCACCTGTAGACCGGTTCCTCCGTCTTCGAAGTCCACCTAAAAGTTGAAGTCTACGGGGTGAGACAGTTTTACATAATTGTCCCAGCGAGAGTTATAACTCTCCTCCAGAAGCTTTATTATAACATCAAAGAATATCTTAAGCAGTAAAGCTTTCAAAGTATTCAATAGCAGTTGCAGCTATAAATAAGAGCTCAACATTTATGAGACATGAAGAATATAAGCACTATTACAGTGTATCATCAATCAACTAACTCGTAGTTATCTCTAACAGGTATACTACGCGGTCGATTATGTTTTACAAACAATATTATGCCCTATGGAGATGAGGCATACCACTCATACTCCAACTGATCGCTAAGAAGTCACATCAGTATCATACATAGGTCATTAAGAGAGAGCCAGATTCTCATGACCTTCACCTTCCTCAATCAGTAAGAGGATCACTTGTAGGACATCTTGTATCTCTACTATTATAGCTCACCAGGGTAAACTGGTCCTTCGCTATTTTAGAGTTACAGTGGCGTTCTGTACTCTCTTCGTCATCAGGAGATTACATGTTTATCTCCACTGATACGGATATCTATGTTTTCTTCGTTATCAGGAGGTTTCATGTTTACCTACTACTGATACGGTATGGGATTGTAGTGAAGGATTGACAGATTACATATCTACATCAAATTCCTACACTAGGATGTAAGGTTCTACACATCCATATACCCCACATACTCAATAGTATGTGATCCAGGAGTTCCCTTAGGAAAACCTGTTTCACCATCATTTGATCTCTGACAATGATGGGTCTATGATCAGGGCTCTACATCATACTTGATTAGTTAGGTACATTCATTATTCATTTAACATCACACATTGTTCTTCAAAAAATAATAGTAGCATAACAACTATAAAAGGAGAATACTAAATGTAACAAGCCTAACTCACATCAATCATCATTTCTCATTATACTCATCACAAGTCATCTCTAAAGCATGACCTTGATGGTATTCATGGCTCTCACAGCCCATTATTATCATAGAATGCCACTGACAAGGCATCAAGATACTTTACTTATTCATAAAGCTATCAATATGCCTTTAATGAATATAGTATCATCATCCATACCTGGATATGATCACCTCCATATCAGAACCTGCATGGTTAATTCAACTAATAAAGGTAATTCAAAACAATGATTATACTTTCCACTCTTGTCATAAGAGCTAAGTTCTTTGATTCTTATCACATAGAGTTTAATACTCATATAACATGTCATCACCTTTGAATTAGGGTTTACTATTCACATCACATGTCATTACCCTTGAATTAGGGTTGACTATTCACATCACATGTCATTACCCTTGAATTAGGGTTTACTATTCACATCACATGTCATTACCCTTGAATTAGGGTTTACTATTCACATCACATGTCATTACCCTTGAATTAGGGTTTACTATTCACATCATATGGTGAATTGAACTCATAACATCATCATGTATGAGGAACATCATCATTGATGCTCTCAGATTAGCTTAAGATTCATCATATATCATAATTAGGGTTTCCATGATCTCACATAGGTGGATCATACCCTAATCATGCACATTCATGTATATTGAAGGTTCTTTACTTGAGTTTTCCACCCTAAAAGGATACTTTCTCTCTCTTAAGGTACTTTCTATCTCTTAAGATACTTTATCTCTCCTCATACTAGTAGATGGTGATAACACCACTCTAGATCAAGTTGGGTTAAGTCCTCATGGGCTAACATAAGCCAAAACATCACTATCATGTGATTAGGGTCTGATTTGAACAAGGTATTGCTCAATTGAACCCATCAAGGTCTTTTGGTAATTCACCCCATTGATCACCATCATGGTTCAATTCATTAGTCACTTAATCCCTTAATACCCTAGGTTATCATTAGGGTTTAGATTAGAGCATCATTGAACCATTTACACCTTCAATTGATTAAATGAAATCAACCTTTGAAAACCTCAAACGGTTTCAACCTTCAACCTCCAAACGGTTTGAGACCGTTTGGATGAGTTGACCGTTTGCTAGGGTTGACTCCAAGATCGTGTGACCTTCAAGGTCATTTTCCCAAACCGTGTGAGGGTGTAGACCGTTTAACAAGTTTGACTTCAAGACCGAGAGGGCTTACACGGTTTGAGACCGTTTGGTGTCTCTCGATCTTGAGATCGTTTGAGTCCAAACGGTCTTGAGACCGTGAGGCCTCACACGGTCTTGAGATTGTGTGACCTCAAACGGTCTTGAGACCGTGAGGTCTCAAACAGTCTTGAGACTGTGAGGCCTCAAACGGTCTTGAGACCGTTTGGTCCACTTGGTCTCAAACCGTTTGGACCTCCAACATGGTTCAATGATTTCAATCGTTTATGATTATCAATGTTGAAGCCTCCAAATGGTCAAAGCCATGGTAACCACTTATAGATTGAGTTAATTAGGGTTATGCTTAACCAATTGGTCACTCAATTGACCCTGAATTGTTATCCAATTAGGGTTGAAGTTGGTTCAATTAAGGTCCATCAACGTTCAACCATCAACACTCAACAATGTGAATCAACACAAGGTTGAACCCTTCAATTGAGCTCCAATTGGGCCCAAACTTGGACCAAACGGTCTTGAGATCGTGTGGATGAACTCCACACGGTCTTGAGACCGTTTGCCCAAGATTTCATCAAAATCTAATGTGATTTGATAGGAGTTGAACCTTGATTGAGTCTCAAATCAGTATTTTGATTAATTCAATAACCTATTGCAATTGGGCCCTCAATTGATCAAATTACCTTAACCCTAGACCTCCAAACGGTCTTGGGTTGTCACCACACGGTCTTGAGACCATTTGTATGAGTTCCAAACGGTCTTGAGACCGTTTTCCCATCCAACGTTTGTATTCTAGTATAAATTCTTCAAGGTTGGATCTATTGAGTTGATTATCATATCAATACTTAATTGCAATGTAATTTGGTATCTTTATACTTTCAATTGGTCAACTATACTTGACCCTAGACCTCCACACGGTCTTGGGTGATTCCCCACACGGTCTTGAGATCATTTGATTGATCCCCAAACGGTCTTGAGACCGTTTAGGTTAATCAACCCAAAAACACTTAATCAAATCATTGAGATTTCAGTACTGATTTCAATTAGGGTTTGCCCTAGTAATCATCCTTCAAATCTTAGCTCGTTTGGAATTAGTCCATCAAATTTGGTGAGTTGTTAATAAACATTATTTTTAACAGTAATATCATACGGTCAACGTTCTTACACAGTCTTGAGACCGTTTTCCCAAAAAGGGCGATTTCAACAGATTGGAAATCAGGAGTAAATTCAATTAAAGTTGTTGATTAAAAAGGCCATATCTCACGATTCCTTTGGAGTTATCATCTCAAATTTTGTGGGTTATTAGCCTAAATAATTATGAACAGAAATCTTATACGTTACACACTCGGTCAACGCGGATAAAAGGTCTTGAAGACCGTTTTCCCTTACACGGTCCTGAGACCATTTGCTCACTACACGGTTTTGCAAACCGAGAGAGCAATTTGTGGAGACCGTTTAGTAAAGTGAAAAGTAGTGGATTAACTTTGGAAATAACGTATTCATCTCCTAGCTCAAGAAAAGAAAGGATTTCTCACGGATTTGCTTGCAAGGTAGCAAAGGAAGGTAGAGAAGAAGAAGAACTATCATCTAAAAGCATAAACGAGATGTATATAACAAAGCATAGGTTTAGAGTTATAAAACCCGCCTAAAGCTTGCTCCTTGAGCTCCACGCTTTCGAGCTCCAAGATTTTAATGGCTTCCTTGAGTTTCCACAGGTCGGCCAAGGTGATCCTTCCAAGGAAAGTCGAGAAGAGATGGCTAGAAAGGTAGAGCTAAGTGAGCTAACCATCAATTTGACCTTGAATTCGAGTTCTAACCATGAACTTAAGCAAAAGGGAGGATTCAAACCTACCTTGCACTCCTTGGTCGTCCTCCTGAGCTCCACAGCTCTTCTTTAGTCGGTTTGGGTAAATGGAACAGTGAAAGAAACGAAGGAAGAGTTTCCTTGCTAAGTGAAGTAGAGAGCTTATATACTTGGGATGAGGTTTCAACATAAGCTCATAAGTTCTCCATATTTTCAACTTAGTCCCTCCATCCTTCTTTGCTCGTCCCTTCTTCTTATTTCTAAGGACAACCTTCTTTTAAGGTCAAGAAATGAAGGCAAAGAAGATCAACCTATAACTTAAGCATACACATAGAAGGCTATTGTACATACACCTTGATTATTCAATCACAAATGTGTTTTTTTTTTCATAACTTGATTAATCAATTGAAGTGACCTTTCATCATTTCTTCTCTAAATGATGACAAGAGTCTTAAAAGATATTTTATATGATGTATTTTACAAGTTGCACCCCTCAAATTGGGTAAATTGCACTTTTCTCCAATTTAGGGTTTTCAAGCACCGGGATTGCTTCCACAGCTGCACCTTGGTGCCCAAGCTTGGGAAATCCCTCAAACCTTACCATCATCATTCTCATGATGTATCAACATCATAGGAACATCTCAACATGTGCAAATTGCAAGTTAACCCTTCTAACTGGGTAATTTGCACATAGGTCCATGTATTACAAAACAATGCTACAACTTTATATAAAAAGGAGCAAAAACTGAAATATATGTTTCTGAGAAACTTAATTACATGCCCAAAGTTAATCACAAGGATTTAATTACATATTTAGGCAAAACACCTAGGGTTAACTCATAACCCAGGTCAGGGATGTTACAATGAACCTTTGCCTTAGATGGCATTTGTGGGCGTTATGCCCTTGGCTGATGTGATGTTTGGCAGATATCTCCTTCTTGGTGCCCTGGGCGACATGGGTTGGTTTTGGTGTTGCCCGGTATGAGTCTTGGATGGTGAAACTCTAGCTTATGTACCTTGGGCGACATGAGAGTCCCTTGGACACCTAGTTGTGCTAGCCAAGAGGGTGCAGGTTGGGCGGTATGTTTTTGGCCTTAGGTGACATGGTATTGATGGTTGCCTGATATGGAACCCTAACCCTAGTGGGCGATAGGGAATCTTGGCCGATGGGGTGGATGTGTTGCCCGACACAGCCCTGGTCATGGCTGCACGATATCCCCTTGCACCTGGTTGCATGATACACTCTTGGTCCATGGCTGCACGACATACCTTTAGATCTAGTTTGCATGTTATCCCCTTATGCATGGGTGCATGTCATGCTTGTGGTCGATATCCTTTGGGTGAGGGTTAGTGCCCTGCCCGCCACACCTTTGGTGAGGGTAGGCGACACCCTTGGAGAGGGATGCGCCTAGTCTGGGAACTCTAGGCTGGTGAACCTTTTGTCTTGAGCACACATCTTTGGTTAAGATGATTTTTTTTGAGATATGAAAGATAGGTTGTGACCAGTGATATGTTTGTTACCTAAACTTGTTTTTAAGTAGGATGATAAGATAATGGTTATGTTAATAAGATATATGACATAGTGGATGCTCATGGTGTGATAACACTAATATAATTTTCAGACATGTAGATACAACTTTATACGCCATATGATCACAATAATGGATATGGTTCCAATCATATGCTCCCTAAATCTGAATGGCATGACAATAATACTATGTTCTCTTAGATTTATGTTTGGTGATCCAGTTATCTCTCTTTTTATGCATACTAACCATGCAGGTGTATCAAATGAATTCATAGCCAGGTAAGAGCTATGAGGTGTATGTGTTGATGAGATGACATGTTCACCAGTATGATGAGAATGGTCTGGTGACCTGATAAAATCTGAGTGTCTGTTTGAGGTGTTATCCTCTATGATGAGATAAAGGATTGATATTCCATAATGATGTATGATGATGAAGCCTTATGAGGAAGTGGCACTATGTGATGAGGGACTAAGATCCCATGGCAATGTGATAATGACAGTAATAATGTGATACAATGTCGTTTATGTTTTATAACCCAGTTGCCTCAATAATTCACCCCAAATATGCTAATTAATGACAGTGGAACATTTCATGTAGTTTTGCCCTGACCATAGATCCATCATACTCAGTATCTAGTGATGGTGAAATGGGTTTATCCTACGGGATTACCTGAAGCACATATTGTTGAATATGCGGGGTTTCTCCTAGCCGAAAGTAGGAGGATTAGAGTGCAACTGTGGTTGTGGACTCAAGATGTGTATAAGAGCATGGTGAACAAGCCCATGGCTCAGTATGATAGAGCATGAATGCGTTCATGGCTCAAGGAGGATGGTGAACTGGCCCATGGCTCAAGTATACTAGCACCATGATATGTACCAAGGAGGGCTAGATAAAAGGGTAGACTGCATGAGCTAACCCTGTGGCTGAGGCCAATCAAGCAAGAGACTACGGTACTGCTTTAGTTATTGTGCACTGACCACGAAAAGGTGAGGTCGTGGAGTCTGACTCTTCCATTGACCTTGTATGGCTCCAGTTTTGGGCTTCACAGCCGAAGGTCAGATTTGAGTGGTATGACTCACTTCCTCAGGGCATAATAAATTCAAATCCAATCGTATAGTATATATTGCTTAAGGCAAAACACAGAACATTGGTTGAGGCCTTGCTTGTATAGTTTCTCTAGTTATACCTACA
Organism: Alisma plantago-aquatica; assembly: GCA_963693085.1. Classification (NCBI taxonomy): domain Eukaryota; kingdom Viridiplantae; phylum Streptophyta; class Magnoliopsida; order Alismatales; family Alismataceae; genus Alisma; species Alisma plantago-aquatica. The sequence goes on along the minus strand of OY856410.1, from coordinate 702,357,952 downwards.
GTTAATTACCCATTCCTCATATCTTGTGATAAGTTCTTATAAAGCTTGTCTTGTCAATCATGTTCCATAAAGAAATATCTGGTTATATGCCTTCTGGATATATTGGTAAGTTGTTTATAAAGTTAAGCTTGGTTCAGTATGCTGCTTATATCAGTTACCTGATTTATCTGAAGTTTTATAGTTTGGCGGGGAATTATGTTTCTCACTGGGACTGTGTGTCTCACCCCACTGGTTTACAACCTTTTTAGGTGATCGTGGTAGACATGGTGGTGGTCGTGAGGTTGTGACCGAGCAGCAAGAAGAACAGTAGGAGGCAAGAGATGGATATGCTACTATTTTGGTTGTTTTGTAGTAGAATCGTAGAGTCATCCCTATACAGTCGGGTCCTTGGAGGTGTTTTGACGATGTTTCATGACATATAGCTGATGTAGCTTTGTTTATCCTACTGTTGTCCTGATATGGCCTGTTCTGTATATAAACAGGTGGTGAAATCTTTGTGCCTATGTGACACCTGGATCCTATTAACTATGGACACATGTTAAGGTTTATGTATGTTTATATAACATGTTTCCTTGCTGGATAAGGACCTGGATATAATAGCTTCTTTATTTATCTGCTTTCCACAATCAGTTTTAATTAACCTGTGTTTTTGGTAATATGTGGTTTATGGAAGTTTCACATGTTTTCACGTGGCAATTTGTTGTCGGTGTGATAGCGGGATGTCACAATAGGTTTTTGGCATCAGAGCTCTAGGTTCGCTGAGTCTATAGGGATCTAGGACTAGGTTTGTGTCTGTTCTTGTGAGTTTTCCATATTTTTTTTACAATAACCTTCTGCCCCAAGCAGAAGATAAAGCTTAAAGATGTCTGGAAATCATGAAGAACATATTGTTGAGAGCAGTGATTCTACATTTGTTGATGGAGAACGAGTGAAGGCACATGAAGATTGGGTGCCTGAGGTCCCCCAGCTTGACTCATCCATTCTCAAAAACCCTGCCTATTAGCACCTTATGGGGCAGTTAGTGGCTACGATGAATCTCATGGAGGAAAGATTGCCAGTGCATCCACCAAGAGAACAGGCTCCCCATGGTGAATCTTTGGGTATTGGGAAGACCTTCGAGCGGCTTTGTCAAGTCAGAGCTTCAGATTATGTTGGAACGACTGATCCATTGGATGCTGATCTGTGGCTAATAAGTCTTGAGAAGGCCTTCCAGATCCTTGACATCCCCGAAGTAGACAAAGTCAAGCACGCTGTCTACCTTCTAAAAGGTAGTGCCGGCCACTAGTGGGCCATTGAGGAGGAGAAGCGGCCTGGAGAGGTGATAGTTTGGGATGTCTTCCGATGGAATTTTGTGAGTTGATACTTCCCGAAGACCTATCTGGATGAGAATATCAACCAATTTGAGTGTTTGCGCTAAGGATTGATGAGCATCACTGAGTATGAAGCCAAGTTTATGGACCTGCTGAGGTTTTGTCCTCACATGACGACGATAGATGATGAGAGAATTAGGCAGTTTGAGAAATGTCTGAGTGCTGAGCTGATGACACCTGCTGCTGCTTTAGAAAACTAAAAGCGGTTTGCCACATTTGTGGAGTCTATCTGAAGGATCGAACGGTCAGTTAAGGAGAAGAGGGAGACCATGTCCAAGAAAAAGCTTGCTCAGTTCCAAAGGCAGAGGTTTGATGGCTTTAAGAAGCCAAGGTTTTCGGCACCACCTACAATGTAGAGTTCCAGTGTACCGTCATAGTGGTCTCTGAGTAAAAGAAGAGGGTGTAGGTTGTTGCCATCTAGAGATCACAATACATCTTCAATGGTAGTGACAGGGCCATCTAGGCCACAATTTGAAGACAGGTCATGCTACCTCTGTGGACAGACCAGGCATTTAAAGTCACATTGCCCAAAGAAAGATGTCAAAGTGACGCAGCAGCCGAGGCAGAATCAACAGGGGTCATATAGACAACAGTTTAGTGGTGCCATAGGGAGAGGATGCGGTCAAGCGTCGCAAGTAGGATCGTCTGCTCAAGGAAGAAAAGGACATGGACAACAAGCAACGACTCGATTCTATGCTATGAGTCAACTAGAAGCGATAGTCAACCCGTAAGTGGTGGTAGGTCAGATGGAGTTGTCTCACTCTAATTTGTCTTCTTCTTGCTTTATATCTGTTTTGGTTGACCCGGGTGCTACGTACTCTTTTATCGCATGTAGTATGCTTGATAGCTGTCTTTTCTCTATTAGTTGTAAGAAAGATGGCTTAGTGTTAGAAACCCCTCTTGTTGGTCCCACATTGCTTCGAGAAGTGTGCCCATCCTGTGTTCTATCTTTTTCGGGACACAAGATACAAGTGGATCTTATACTACTTGATATGCATGGATTTGATGTAATCCTTGGGATGGATACCTTAGAGAAGTATAAGGTTATGCTGGACTGTGGTTCTAAGCACACAGTGTTTGCTGACGGTGGTGAGACGTGGATCTTCCAAGGAGATAGGAATATTCTTCCGATGTGTTTGGTATCAGCTATGGTGGCGGAAAAGTTGTTGCAGAAAGGATGTAAGGCGTTCTTAGCTCATGTTGTAGATACCAAAGTGAAGGGTCCTAACCTTGAGGAGGTGCCCATTGTCTGAGAGTTTGCGGATGTGTTTCCTAGTGTCCCCCACCTCGAGAGATTGACTTTGAGATCAATCTAGTGCCAGGGACACAACCAGTTGCACAAACACCATACAGGATGGCTCTAGTTGAGATGGAAGAGCTAAAGAAGTAGTTACAGGGGTTGCTAGAGAATTGTTTTATCACACCAAGTGCATCGCCATGGGGTGCTCCAGTCCTATTTGTAAAGAAGAAGGATGGCTGTGGGGTGCTCCGGTCCTATTTGTTAAGAAGCCAAGATGGATCGATGCGTCTGTGCAATCCGTGGGGTGACCCATCATGAATCCATCATCCATCCTCCTTTGACTCAAGTCACCCCTATCATTACTTCTCCACTATAACATGAATGGAAAACATCATTCACTTCTGAGAATCTATCAATCCTCATGACTCTTCAGAAAGGTATATTCTCTTGCACTCTTTGTCTTCCTATATCTCATACATGTAGCTTATCCAAAATTTCTCATACCACTAAATCAATTTCCCAATAACTCAATTCTATCAAGATTCCAAAAAGTTATTGTGAGACCCTTCAACATCCTATTTGAAAAGTTGTGATGCTCAAGGAAATTACATTATTGTGTGAGAATGTGACCTAGATCTTGTGCGCCCTCCTCTAGACAAAAAAAATGTTGTTTGTAGATGTGTCTTATCTATCAAATTTAATTCTGGCAGATCAGTGGCGCGTCTTAAAGATTATCTTGTTGCTAATGGATTCACCCACATGTTTCGTGTGGATTTCTTTTAAGCCTTATCACCACTCAATCACATTGCTTCTATTAAGATTTGGATTTCCCTTGCTACTCTCATGGACTGGCCTCTATTCCACCTCAATATTAAAAATGTCTTTCTCCATGATGATTTGTAGGAGGAATTCTATACACAGTATCCTCTGACATGTTCAAGAAGAGTCTGCACAAAGAGTCTGCCATCTCAAACGCTCATTGTATGGCTCAAGAAATCACCATGAATATGATTTATAGAACTAAATGGAGTTCTTTCTAGCTTGGGTTTTACCAGAACTTTTAGTGATCACAGACACTTCTTTTATACATATAAATCTGGAACCATTATCCTTGATGTCTACATTGATTATATCATTATCACAATAGCGGTGCTCAACAAATTTCAACGTTGAAATAGGCACTCCAATAGCATTTTCATGCCACATGTTTTAGACAACTTTACTAATTCTTGGAATTTGAACTCTTACACTCTCATTATGGCACTTATTTATCTAAATGGAACTATGTCCTCAACATCTAAAATGATTTGGGTATTATTAACTCTAAACATGTTTCATCACCTATGCACTACCAAAAAAAAGTTTTGTCTAAGGGGGAATCCATTTTTAATCCTGAACACTATTCAATTGGGAAACTCATTTACCTTACAATTAGGCAACTAGACATAGCCATTGTTGTTAGATTTGTTAGTCAAAACATGACAAAATCCCTCAGACACCACTATAGTCAGGTACAAAATATCCCATGATGAACATACAACTAGCTGGGATCTCCTATACAAGAAACCCATGTCTCTAGAAATCTCTATGAATTTATATATCTAGACTAATTGGGCTGGATATGTGAATGATAGGAGATCTATTTATGAATTATGTGTTCTATTGGGTGTCTCTCCCATCAATTAGATGAGTAATAAGTAGTCTATTGTGACTGGTTACAAAATTGAGGCTGAATATCATGCCTCAATACACCCTTGTTGTGAAATTCAATGGGCATCTTTTATTATTCAAGAACCATGTCTCCCTCTCTTATCCTCATCAACTCTCAAATGTGATAATTAGATAAATATACATATAGATAGTAATTCAATTTTGAATGTACCAGGCACATGGAGGTTGATTGCCACTTTGTGAGAGATCTTATTATTGCCAAAAGGATCAATACACCATATGTGAAGACTGGAGAATAGACTACTAATATATTCACCAAGCCACTTCTTCCTTCATCCTTCTCCTACATGTGGGGCATGTTGGGAATATATGATGTGTACTCTCCAATTTATGGGGAAATTTTGGTGGTATTTTAGATTAATTTTTATATTTCTAATTGCTAAATGGATTCCTCTACTTATGCCCATTAGCATTGGTTTATTTTATGTTATGTTGTATCTCCAATACATCATACCTTGAGACAAGGATGTATATATGACTTTGTTTAATCCTCATAATCCATTTTAAGAAATTCTTTTCATATGTAGCACTACTTGTTAATCAACGCATCACATATATCACATTCACATTGATAGAACTAAGATTCACAATAGGATAAATGGATTAATAAAACTCATATAAATAGGTGAATTATGGACATTGGGGGTACCATACCTCATATGTGTTCTTGATAACTTACAAATATTTGACAATATATGACTTCGAGCACCTTCCCATAATGATGCGATTTGTACAAGGATACATGTTTTGCTTCCCCTTTTTAGCATGGGGAATGTATACATCCATATGAAAACTACATGAATTAAGATCTTACTAATAAACTATTCCAATTACCCATCTTCTATATGGAAAGAAATAGAAACCAACATGTATTACCAAGATATGTGAAACTAAAGCATTCAAGGTGACAAAACGTTAATTTGTTTCCATTGTGCCTAAGCATAGCCAATTTTTTTCTATTTTTTCTAGACAAAAGCCACATCATATTTGGGGATCAAAAGCCACTTGTAACACCTAGAAAATTGCCTCATAATGATAATAGATCATTTTGGTAATTTTAAGAACAAAATACACATGATATGCCAAAAGTAGTAAAAGTCATCTAAATTGGCAATTCAAAGATACTTGAATGTGATGGTCATAAATTTTAGCAACATAGAAGCCATAAGATGCGTTTAATATGCCAAAAGTAGTAAAAAAATTCTGAACTAGTAAGTCATGAAGCATGCATGTATACATCATAGATCTCAACAAAACAACACTTAAAGGTCATCAATTTCATGTCAGAATTAGAAGAAATGATAAATAGAAACTCTTAATTTTTATGTTTATGTCATTTAACATATAATGAGTGAGATTTAGTCGTTTCATGTAGGAATTTATCTCGAATAATACTAAATAGAGGATAAATCACTCACCTTTTTTGAAAACACATTTAGTCCAGAAAGCAGAAAACCCTAACTCCCAAGTCGACCAAAAGATCCAAAAATACCCAATTAAACAAGCCCTAGCTCCAACTAGGATTAAGAAGGTGAAAGAAGAGTTTTTAAGAGAAAGGAACCTATTTTCATCATTTATATCCCTTCGACCAAGAGGGTAAAAGAGAGAGACAATATCATAAAAGGTGAAAAAGATGGAAGGAACATACATGGATTCATACTAAACTAGCTAGTAAGATTATTTCCAAGATTATTATTCAAGAAACTTGAGAAATCACCAACATACACGAGTTATACCTCCAATATTGAATTTCTCTTGCTCCAAAAATGTACAAAAAACCAATTACAACTTAGTTAAGCCATAGGGCCAGATGAATCTCATATATATAGTCTTAGTTGAGAAAAAATGAATTTTAACCAAAAACATGCTGCTTTGATATCTCCCAAAGACCTCTAGTGGGGTGTGTCACCCTAACAAACTGTATGAACCCTCCTAGATACACAATGACATGCATCAACTTGCTAGAACTTTCATCGACCAAATCCAGTCCTACTTCAACATAAAGCATCCACAATGGCCCCAACCTTGGCATGCATCAACCAATCCGATTGTTGAAGTGCCCCACCCAATCCAGAAACACATTGATCACATGGAATGATTTTTGAGCACTCCCCTGCCCCATTTTGACCCACCCAAAGCAGCCAAAGTTCCAAAATTAGTGCTAACTTGAAGCCCTCACTTTGATCCACCTTACATATATCAATCCAATCGATTCATGCAAGAAATAAGGTTAATTTTTTTAATTCTGAAAAATATAGAGTTTTATTGAACCAAAACCAACACAAAATAGTTCAATCATAAAAATATAGTTGTGCATTACTGAAAATAACATTTTAAATATATAAACAATTATAAAACAAAACCAAAATATATACGATAAATCATGCAAATAAGGAAATTAAAGTGCATTATAAACAAAGCAAGGTTTTCTTATGAAAGATCACCTCGCTGAACAAGATTTTCCCCCAAAAATCTTAAAATAAAGATGGATACATTTGACACATCACCTCTTCTAATTGGCAAGTGGCCTCCTCAACCGCATGTTGATGCCATAAAACCTTCACAAAGAGTGTATCCTAACTCCTCAAAGTTTTTATATGTTTATCTAGGATACAAATTGGTCCCATCACATATGTAAAATAATCTAAAAGATAAGACTCAACTCGATGCATTGTCTATTCTATATCAGGATAACACTATGTTCATTGTGTGGAAAACATCATGCAATCCATTCAATTCTAGAAACTAATCCAACATGTAGGACACTTTGCCAGCACTCCATATGATTTGATAAGGTCCCAATGTACTTGGGAGAAAGTTTACCATTTTTCTCAAACCTCAAAACTCCCTTTCAAGGTGAACCTTCAAATAAACATGGTATCTAGTTTGCATATCAAGTAACATTTTTCAATTATCTGAGTATGATTTCTATCTCTCATGTGATTCTTTCAAATACTAAGGGTAAAAATCTTTGGAGTTGTCTACTACACAACCTCGAGACCCAAAACCTAGTATTTTTTTCCATTTCATACAGATGTAGAGGTGATATGTGATTCCTACCACACAACAATTCATAAGGCACCATGTATACACCACTTTAATAAATTCTATTATAGGAAACACTATCAACCATTATTGATATTCCAAATATGGAAGAATTTAAGAGAACAAGACAAAGTCTCTTGAATGATATGGCTCCTCCTGTCTGACCAAATGCCCATGGAAAACTATTTTGAACTTCAAATTTGGTACCCAAATATTCATGTAGATTATCTCAAAATCTACTTTTGAATTGTGATCCTAAAGCTAATACTATACTTATTGATATCCCATGGAGAGTAACTATCTCATTGATGAAAGCATGTTTAACCTAGTTTTAGTTGCATTTTCAAACTACTTTTGCATTTAGATCTCTTAGTTTGCCCAAAATATGACTTCATTTAGTTCTATTTAGACTTTATTAACTTGTAAGGATTTTAATACTTTGCTTGACTCATTTTGCACATTTGAAGTTTAATCTCTCCATATCAGCTCTACTAGCATAGCCTATGTGGTTCCTCTACCCTTCAGTGAGTGGGAGGCAATAGGGGGATGTCTTTAGAAGGTGCGAGGTGTTGCCCCGACCTAAAATAGGTTTTGGGAATGTTTAGATGGCAAATCAATCAATATTTTGGCTCAAATCCATGATCGATGTAACACCATGCTCTCTTTCCAAGGCTCTAGTAGAGTTTTACAAATGACAAATAGCCCTAGAAACTACCACTGGTCTTAACTACATGCTTTGTCCTCACTCACGCTCAAGACAAGATCAACTTTTCAACTGGTCACACATCCTAGTACTACTCCAGGTTGAGCATGCTAACCACATAGTTCTTAGTGATGAGATCCCTGAAAAGAAGTTGCACCTTGGTGATATGGGTAGTCTAATCATCCCTTTTAAGATCATTGTATTTGAGGTCTAAATATGTGGGACATTAATCTTCCCAACTTAGAATCTTGAAGTCCTTGTCATGGCTCAACTACAAGGCCTCATAATCATTGTCCATTTTAGTGTAGGCCCAACTCCTGATGATGACTACTAGTGGAAGGGTGGCTACATCACCATGGATAACCTTTTCCAACATGCCTGGACCACATAGATGAAGACTTTCATGCCACATGCCCATGTGGGCCTCACCTGCCGAAGGAGTTTTGGCTCTGGTACCATTTGTAATACCCATGCTTATTGCCCAGGGCTCTAGTTGAGTTTTAGGAATGATGATGGCCCCAAATACCACCACTGGCTTTAGCTTCATGATTTCTCCTTGCTTGTGTACAAGATGTAATCAACTTTCCAACTGGTCACCCATCCTAGTACTACTTTTGGATGAGCATGTTTAACCATAGATTTCTTAGTGATGAGCTTACTAAAAAGGAGGTACACCTTGGTGATATGGATAGTCTAATCATTCCTTTTAAGATCATTTTATCGAGGTCTCAAGACATGGGATGTTAGAATAGACCTCCATGATCAACCGCTAATCAATTGACCTCATTGATCAACTTTCCAATAAAGATACTAATCTATCTCTATTGTTTGACCTCCAATGATCAAGGTACATTGATCAATTTCTTACTATCAATCTCTTCTAATAGAGCTCCATCTATCAAGGTCCACCAATCGATCACCCTATTATCAAGATACCTATTGACCTAAAGATTAACCTCCACTAATCAAGCTCTATTGACCACACTCCACCAATCAACCCTCTATTGATCGAGCTATACTAATCGAGCTCTAATAATTGAGATCCATTGATCATTGTCTTCCTATCAAGCTCTAGCTAATGACCAAGATCCACTCATTGACCATACATCAATTGATCATTCAACGACCAATTGGTGGATCGGGCACCATTAATTGACCTCTTGGTGATTGCCCATTCAACAATCGACCTTTACTAATTGAGCTCCATTCCTCAACTTCAACTATTCAGACTTCATGCAATGATTAGAGCCCCAGACCCTTCATCTTCCTTCTGCTAATCCATTCACTATAGGTGCCTCATCACATTCCATGGGAGACTATTTGAGTTCCTCTCTACCTTCTATAAAAGAAATCCACTTCCTCCATTTGAAATTATTTGGATACATCGAGAGGCTACAAAAATCCATCCACAAATCAACCTTGCATCCATTCACTCATAGTTTGATTGGTTGACCTCAAAAGAGATAGATCTATCGATCTATGCTCCATCTAAGATTATTTACCTCAAAATAGTTAGATCAATTCACCTCTGCCACCTCAATTGACCTATGTAGCCTACAAAATCAATTAATCCTCAACTCGATCGATCAACCTCGAAAAAGTGATTAACTGACTATCCATTCAACAAATCTATCAACATGAAAAGAGAGCTTGATTGATAGTGAAAGATATCTTGACCAACCATCCATTCAGCATATTGATCAACCATCTATTCATCAACTTGATCGACCTCCACTCCTCTCAAGAATGTTCCTAAGCAATAAGACACACAACTACACATTATGGCTGCTTCTCCATTTAAGTTTGTAACTATGACATTTTGTTAGATATATATATTTTTATCTTCTTACTACCATGAGGAGAGAGTAGTACCCTCTTTAGTGTTCATGTATTAGCCCTTTTATTAGATTTTTACTTTATTTCCATTCAAACTCATGTGGACACTGTTATACTTTTAATCTATCATTTAGTACTTGTTTATGTGTTTGAACAACACATATGCATGTTCATCTGGCCTTGGATGTAGAAAAACTTCAAACCTAAGACCAAGTGTAGGACCCCTGACCTAACGGTTGCTTGATCTCTCTTTCTTAACATAATAAGATTCTTGAAACCTTAATCTAATCATGTGATGTGCCTTAATAACATGTGGCATGCTGGTGTTTTCAGTTTGATCCAGTTTGAATGTTGTTTGAGCCAATTTTGCTATATGAGTCCTTATTTTGGTCCTAATTACTCATTTGTAGGGTTGATCTTTCAATTTGTCACATGTTTAATGCGTCACACATGTTTTTGCATCACATCAGAGAGAGTTAATACCTTGGGCACTTTGTTGCACCTTGATGTGATGAGGAGAGAGGTGTTGATACCATGTGTTGATGTTTAGGGTTGACTGATGACCTCCTTGGCTTTTAAAAGACCATGATGATATACATTTGTCTTTGGTTTATTTGGTCGATGAAGTTCTTGAATGCTCCTAGGGTTCTCTTCCGTCGATGAGCCAAGAAACCCTAGACAGGGTTCTATGCGACCAATTTACATGATTTTCTCTTAGACCAATTGAGTTCTTGGATCAATTTTCCTTCGACCAATGGCCCCTCTAGACCAATTTGGTCAATGATCTTCCTTGGTCTTAATGACCCTTGATGTATGCATAAGTTTAGTGCTTTCCTGGCTGAGTTTTGATGGATAAGTGGCACATATGTGCATGAAACCTAACCCTCTTTACCTCTCTCTACCCTTCGATATATATACCCCTTCTTTTGCATGCAAGTGATCTCTTTACACCCTTGATCATCCTTGGAGCTTATCCCTTGTGACCTTTGTGGTGGACAAGAGCTAAACATTGGAGCAAGGTGGATGAACCCTTGCATGTGTGACCTAGGGTTGGAGCAACTCCCCTTTGGTGATCCTTTGGTGTTCTTTGATCTTGATAAGTGATCTATCCTTCTTGGTTTCATTTTCTTTCAAACCCTACCCTTTTCTTCTTCCTCTTGGGTGAACCCATGATCCTCCATGGTGGTGCATCTTGAGGAACTCCTCTCTTCTTAACCAAATCCATGGTTCTCCATGGTAGTGTTGAGATCTCCTCTCTCTCTCTTGTTCTGTTCAGCCTAGAGGCTTTGGATCTATATTTCTTGTTCTTTAACAAAGGGTTTGCTTCTCTTTTGAGATGGTGACTATCTTGACCATGCAGGTGATCAACCTATGTTTCTCTCTCTCTTCTTTGGAGCTTCTTTGCTTGGAAGTTGTTTCATCATAATCCAAGGCGAGCTATATAACTTTCCCTCAATTATTGTTGCACTCATCTTGCATGTTAATAATCTACACTAAAATCATGATTATAAGTAGTTTGGTGATAATATATATTCTTTAGGGTTTATTTTTTATGACGAGCTTGAGTAGATAATGTCCCTTTCTAAACCTTAATTTATGTGGCCGAATTATTGTTTGATTGTGGGAGTGGTTATCCTTTCAAGCTTGTGCTTAACCTTGGTTTCCTTCCTCATAATTGGGGTTTTGTCTTTTACTTAGTGATGGAGGTACTGATTCCTACATGCATGTGTTTACTAATGGTTTCCCTCTCATACATGGATTTGCCTAAGTCTTGATGATGATCATATTTAGGGTTTGGTGATGTTTTCCTTCGTGAGACTATACCTTGATGGTTCAGTTTCCCCCATGTTTGGTGGTTGGATTTAGGGTTTTGATGATGGACCAATTCTTGAGTTTTGATCCTTTTTGGTTTTGGTTTTATGGTGGTGATTGTCTTGATGATATTGTTGTTGATGAGTCCTTCACCTTCTTGAGGTTGCTAAGCTTTACTTAATGATGGTCACTCATTTGATAATGATTTTTCTCATCGGTCATTAATGATGTTTTTATGAGTTTTGGTCACCAAGGATGGACCTATTCTAGTCGGTGAACTTTGATTTTCTATGAGGTCAATGATATGGAGAACTTGGTCAGATGGTCATTGAAGATGCTCATCTTTCAGCAGTCAATGATGGGGTTCATCCCTATGTTTTCAACGATTAACTACCATGATCTTCAAAGATCATGGGATGAGATTTTTAACAATCATGTCTTGTGTTTTCAATGATCACGTACCTTATTTTTAGTAGTCATGATAGGTAGTTTAACCATCACTTTAGGGTTGACCATGGTGATATGGATGTTGACTTGTGTGCTTCAAATATTGTTGGCGATGGTAGAGATTTAGGGTTTTCCTCTCCTTTCTCTTAAAACCCTAATTCAGTTATGATGCTTAGAAATTCTAACACTAATGTAAGTGTTGGTGATACTACTTAGTTTGCTTAAGTAATTAGCATTTTATCAGAGTATTTCTCTCTCCTATGATGTAACCCTAATTGGTGAGGTTGTGGACATTATAGTTCTTAATTACAAATGCTATGTCAACTCAGGTAACATCTGTGTTAAATGTTGTCATTATGAGCCTTGATGAGGCATGGAGGGATCATGATGTTCTACAAGGAATTAAGTGAATGGTCTTATGACCTTGTCTATGGCTTTCGTGCTCTAATTAAGGTAATAACCTATGTATGATGTGATAAGGGATTGTTATTATGTGATAGGGTGATAATGGTGATGGCCTTGTGAAAGGCATTGAGATAGTGACATGTGGTGATGTGATCAGCTTTATGTTTTATACATTTTATATCTTTTGAGGTTGCTATCTACCCTTATCTTTGTAGAATATTTTTAGGGTTTGTATGTAACTTGATTGATGCATTATAAACGACTCCCAAATGTCTTGTAGGAATCAAGTGAAATTATAATTATGCAGTGCCATATGCCATAGATCGATCCCAGTGTCATAACTTGATGGACGGTGAAAGGAGTCTTCCAAAGGGAAACTTGGAGTGTATACTATTGAGTAACTGAGGTGCAAGTGACTGTATGTCCTTGTCATCTTGACATCAATTGTTTGAGAATGACTACAATCATGTCTTGGTGATTATATAAGTGTGCGATGTGATTGGAGGACAACTACGGTTGTACCATGGTGATTGGGTTTATATACCCTGGTTTCTAATGAGTGACCTGTACCAAGGTGGGTAGGTGTTTTCATCTTGACTATATGTCATTGTTGGAAGTTTGATTGATATGTCACTGCATTGTAGATTTGTGTTGACTGAGTAGTGTGGGAGAAGATCATGGAGTCCAGTTGTTCCTTGATCTTATATGGAACTGATTGTGACCAAGTGAATGTTAATTGGAATTAGGGTCGTATGACTCAAATTCCCCAAAGCTTAATAAAAGATGTAATATAGCTGTGTGGTGCAATTTCTTAGGGATAAATACACTCCACATTGGATGTTTACCCTTGCCTTGTTTCTTATACTGCTTAGTTATATTATAATACAATAAGAGAAATAAATTGTTATACATGTTCTTCATATTCCTTCTAAGTGCTTAACTTGTTCTACTTATCTGTTGTAGCTACTTAACCTAATTATTATGTGTAATTAGTTTTAAGTTATTGAATTAGCTGAATCTTCTCATTTTCTTTAGTAATATTATTTCCTTCATAAGCATGATCTGTGTTGATTTTGGTTGTTGGCAGAGAGTTATGTCTCTCACTGGGATATGGGTCTCATCCTTGTGGTTTGCTCCATATTTTTAGGTGGTTGTGCATGGTATGGTGGAGATCATGATGTTGAGGAAGAGAATCTCAGAGATCAGTGAACGCAGAAGGTTGGATAAGCTACTAGTGTTGTAGTAGAGTCCTATATATGGTCCCTGTGCTCTCAGGTCTAGGAGGGTTGTGTTTTGTAGATGATATGTACCTCTATACATGTTTTGGAAGTATGCCTTAGTTGTATATATATGGCTTTTAAATATGAACATGTTATCTTTTAGAACATGTGTGTGGCATTTAGCCACTATACATATGTACATACATGTCCTGATATGTAATATGGTATAGTTGTGGAGCTTTGATGTAATATGTTCTGCACATAATGGTTATGTAATTTCAATTTTAATTTACCCTATTTTGTGGTAAGGTGATTGTTTAGTTGTTAATAGAGCACTTTGGTTTTGAGTTATCTTGTCATTGGCATTGGGTTGTCACACCAAGGATATGATTTAAATTATGGTTTAAACCTTGACAAGAATTTTGGATAGGTATTTCTTGAGGCGATAGATACATGATCTCTAGGTAACACAATCTTGAGTTTAGAGTAATATCTTCCTAATTTTAATCTTACTTATGAAAGGATTGTTTGAATCATCATTAGTGTAATATGTTCATTTTTGTAGTAATGTAGTGAGAGAGTGAACAATAGGTAGTAGTGGTGAAATCAAGTCACCACAGTGTTTCCAACCATCGATAAATGTAAGATTCTGCTTCTATTTTATGTTAATTGAAATTTTGTTTTAAACAATCAATCCAACTTACCATGCTAAGAACTAGTTCTTATTTGTTTATGTTGATTATGAATGGTATAAAGTGCTGACATAGTTAGATGATCAACAACTATCCAAATGGAATCATATCCTTTGGTTTTGTTTGAAGACCAACCAAAAATCCATAAGGATATGATTGCATTTCTAAATAGGGATAGGAAATGACTACATCACCCTTCATGCTTCTGATGCTCTTATTTCACTTGAGACAAATAGGATGCTTGGAAAAAAATTGTGCCACATCTTGCTTCATCCCTGGTGATGCGAGGATTTTGAGTCGTTTTCATAGGCTTGTTTATATTGGTTTTATGCGTGTTCTTGTCATATATTTCACTAATTTCGCATAATTCATTTTTTTAAGCCTATAATCTCATAACACATCAAATTTACCTTGTTTCACCAGATTTTGTATTAATGATCATATTTATCAGATTTGATTGGTATTTTTCTCTTTGTTTTAGGCAGTTCGCATATCTTGATCCGTCGATACCATCGACGGGAGGTCGATACCATCAACCTGACCACAATGACTTTGCCGGAGAAGAAGAAGAGCCCGTCGATACCATTGACGTGCCTCAGTAGGATAAGCTCTAGTGACGGATTCCATAGCAAAAGCGACGTTTAAAGAGTCGATACCATCGACAACCTGTCGATGCTATCGAGATGACAACAACATGCCAGTTATCAACAAGTCGATACCATCGACACTACTGTCGATGGTATCGAGCCATCTTTAGAGAGGACGCTAGAAATAGAAAGAGTTTTGCCAGCCCAGGGGGTCGATACCATCGACCCGCGTCGATGGTATCGACGCCGTCAGATCAGGATTTGCTAAAGAACGTGTCTAATCGTACAATGGTGATTTTTGGGCGACCTAAAGTGGTGCATATACCTAATTAAGGCGGACCAAAGCAATCAATCACGTAATTAGCCACTACACAAGTCTCATGGGGGAGAGGAGAAGAGAAAGGAGCCAAGAACCACGCCCTAACCGTTACTAAGGCTGTCGAAGGAGTTTTCCACCGCCAGAAGGATGTAGAATGCTCACGCTATGCCGAGGAATGCCCGAATCTCCTCCTTTCATGGGTTACACAATATCTATCCACATTTTCTCCATGTCTTCTTTTTCCCTCATGTTGTTTTTCATTGAGATGAACATGCGGGGTAATCTCCTTTGTCTTTAGGATCGGGAGTATCCCGGGTAATCGTTGTATGACATTTTTATATAGTTCATCATAATTTGTCTCTCAAATCCATGGTATGATTTCATTTTCTCCCTTATATCATTATGATTGATCACCCTAATGATAATCTAATTCCTTTAATTACTTTGAAAGAAGAATTAACGGTTGAAAAGAGACAAAAATCACATTAACTAATAAATCCTTTGAACAAGGTGATGTACAGTTAACGGTGGAAACCCATAGTAGGATCTTAATGCACCTAGTTTAGGGTATAGGTTGCTACTATCATGGAACCGACCTAGATTTAGGTAGTGAATTGTATCGTGAAAGTGAAAAATTCTGACTACAGGCCACTACTCAGAATAGGAGACAAATTAGGGTAATTATGTAGAGATTGTTTCGACGAGAGCCTGCGGTGAAACCACAATCCTAAATACTCCAGTTTAAATTTATTAAACCAAACATTTAATCAGTTGCGTTGTTTTCTTTTATTTTCAATCAACTCTCAAATCATTCTAATCGGTCTAGCTGATTGCAAGTAGTTAGTAGTAGTCTACCAACAAGTACGTTTCCCTGAGTTCGACTCTGGCCTCACAAAGGCCTATACTATTCTGACGTGTGCACTTGCGTTATACGCACGGTAGAATCATGTCAAGTTTTTGGCGCCGTTGGCAGGGAAATGACAATTGTTGGCACTATGAGTGTTATAAGCGGCCACTCTAGACTACCCTTTTCTTTTAATTACATTTTTTAATTCTTGCAATTAATTGTCTATTTTTCAGAAATCTATATTCATCTAGCACTGTACTTAACTAAATATATCACTTTGCAGGTACTAGTACATGGTGAGTACGCGTAGAACAGACTATGCACAGTCCCTACTAGAGGTCCCATTTTTGGGATCAGACGACGAGGAGAAAAACATTTAGAATCAATCCGAGGGAGTGCATTCAGATTCTGAACCAGAAGCCATGGCTGAGGAACATACAATATGGGAGAAGATAAAGGCTTCTTCCTCATCAACATCAAAGGGACCGATTAAAAGACAGGAAATTAACATTTCAACATATAAGATTGATCCGGCACTGATAAACTTGGTTAAGTCTCAAGCATTTCGTGGGCTGATGAATGAAGACCCTATTTCCCACATCAACACTTTTGTGGAAAATTGCGATATGATCAAGATAGATAGGTTTCCACAGGAGACACTGTATTTGAAGCTGTTTCCCAGCTCTCTTGTAGGTAATGCACAGGAATGGCTGCATAACCTTGATGATGAGACTTTCCAGACTTGGGATCAAATGATTGAGGTTTTCTTCGAGAGATTCTTTCCACCAGAGAAAACCAATGACCTCATACGGAAAATTCATAATTTTCGTCAAAGGGCTGGGGAGACATATTTTGAGACGTGGGAGCGCTTTCAGATAATGCTGTGGAAGTGTCCACATCATGGGCTAGATAAAGAAAAACAAGTGAAGATCTTCTACTTTGCTTTGAATGAGCACAATAGGAGTAATCTAGACTCAGCGGGTTCCGGTTTCTTCTTGAACAACACTGGCACTAGGTGTTGGGAAATCCTAAAAAATATGGTCAGAAAGCAATCATGGGGTGACAGAGACACACCAGAATAGGTTCGAGTTGAAGGTGAGTCAACGGGCATCAAGGAATTGAAAGACAAATTGGATCTCATAGCCAAGAAACTTGTAGAGAAAGAGGAAGAGTCCGATGAGGAGGCCCAAGTTAAATTCATTCAACAACAGGGTTATAGGAGTAATTATTACTCTTGGAGAAAGGATAGAAAATTTTCATGGAAGGATCCAAACAACTTCCTACAAGACCCAGATGCAAAACCACAACCCACTGCAGAGGATAAAAGCACTGAATTTCTCAGCCAAGTAGTGAAACAGAATCAAGAGTTAATGAATATGTTTGGTAAGAAGTTACAGTCTCAGGGCAAGATGTTGAATAAATTTGGGCAGACGCTGCAAAGTTATGGAGTGCAGATGAGGACACTGGAGACGACTGTGGCCCAAATTGCTAATGAAGTGGCAACCATGAAACATCAAAATCAACAAGGACCAGCTAGGAATGCAGAGGCTGCTCAAGTACATCATCAAGTGAAGTACATATCTGTGATTAAACAAATAGAGCCACCAGTGGGGGAGGTTCATGAAAAGGGAAAAATGCATTTTGTAGCGGAGGCTAAACCCGGCGTGCCATACCCCCGTAGCTTATATGAACTACCACGGGGATGTCGCCCGTTCAACAAATCCTACCAAGAACCCATCATAGCAGTGCCCACACCTAGGCAAGAGGAGCAGGTGAAGGCCATACTTCACAGTGGAACTACTACTGCCGAGAAGGAGGAGCAACCACGAGCCACACCAACCGTGACTGATGCGCTAAAGCCTATGCTAGAGGGTGACATTGAAGCAAGGTTAGGGAAGGAGACCCCAAATAGCCCATATGTGCCACCGCACAAGCGGATAAAAGAGCCTAGCGTGCCATTTCAGGATATTCATAAGTCGAAGAAGGAGCATAGACACTACAATAAGTTTTTGGAGATGTTTAGGAAGCTCCATATTAATATTCCGTTAGTGGAAATGATAGAAAAGATACCTGCATATGGAAAATTTATCAAGGACATCATCACCAAGAAAAGGCAGATAAAAGACACTGACGTTTGCTTTGTGAATGAGAAGGTGAGCTTGATAATCACTGGAAGTGTACCAGAGAAGAAGAAAGATCTCGGGAGTTTCTACATACCGTGCTCAATTGGCGGCCATCACTTTCCGTATGCACAGTGCAATTCAGGCGCTAGCATAAATCTTATGTCGTTATCCACGTTCCAAAAGCTAGGATTGAAGATAATAAAAAAATCTGCCATGACTATTGAGTTGGCGGACGGGTCTATTGTTAAGCCATATGGGGTGTGTGAGGATGTACTTGTGAAAGTCGACAAATTCATCTTTCCCGTGGATTTCATTGTCATGGACATGCCACAGCTAAAGGGTTGTGAGATGCTACTTGGTAGGCCATTTCAAGCGATGGCTGATGTCATCACTGCTATTGGGAGAGGTATCTTGACATTAGGAATTGGCAAGGAAAGAGTTGACTTCAAACTGCCGAGTGATCCCCTAGGAACACTCCCCGATGCCCCAAGCTGAAGGGCTAATTTCATCTAGCCTAAGACGTTAAAGTAGGGTGCTTGTTGGGAGGCAACCCAACCATTGGTATTTCATTTCTATTTAGTTAATTTTTAGTATTGTTCTTTAATTTTGTAGTTAAGTTTGTAAAAATGATGCCCTGATGCGTGCGTTAAGTGTGCAGGACTGCTTGGGTGTCGATACCATCGACCCTTGTGTCGATGGTAGCGACGATGGTACAGAGCGGTATCTATAGAAAATTTGCTCTGTCGATACTATAGACGCCCTCGTCGATAGTATCGACTCACCATCAGGTTGAATAACAAAAGGAGGTTGATAGTATCGACTCAAGTGTCGATACTAGTGAGATCTCTGTAGATTTATAGATGTATTTATCTCAGTAAAGTCGATACCATCGACTACTTATCGAACCAACAGCAGCAATGGAGCATCGCTCAGACCTCACGAGGTTCAATGACACATAATGTGTTGATACCATTAACATCTCGTCGATGGTATCGACGAGACACATCACCAATCCGCAAGAAGATATCAACGGAGGATGCCAAATCAAGGAAGACGATCTGTGGGATGGGTCCATGCCATTAACCTACATCGATGGTATCGACGTGTCATTGATCTGAGCCCCCACATCCAGCCATCAACGACCGTCGATAGTAGTGAAGACCCATATTGTGCTATAAGTGTCGATACCATCGACACCCCATCGATGGTATTGATGGGCCAATAGTGGCGGCGAGTTCATCTATAAGAGGAGAAGTTGATTTCATTGTCTCTTCACACCTTCAGAGTTTCTCCCCTCAACTTGTGCATTGAGCATTGCTGAGAAACTGAAGGCCTTCATCGAGCGTCAAGGGATCGAGATATCTTCCCCGAGCTTTGCACCAAGTGGAGATCTTCTTCTCCAACCTTCATCGAGCTCTATTTCTTCTTCTCCATTCCTTTCTATTCTCGATGGTGAGGACGGAAGGGGCTTCTTCTTCTTCGCGGGCAACCCCAGTGGAGATAGAGACATTTGTTCCTCCACCACCCAATTCCATTCCTTGTCCGAGGATCGTTCATCCCTCGGCGAATGTAAAGAAGATCTACGAGGAGATGCTAAAATGGAAAATTGAACCGACCCGATATGCTGATCGGGCCATGATCTGCGACCTCGGGTTTGAGGCCAACCTCGCTTATGTCCTTCAGGGGCAAGTGAAGCATACAGACAGGATGGCAGATGATGTCCAGTACCACGTCGAGGGCCACCCCTTTTTTGGTGAGTGGCCGACCTATAAGGAGTTAGTGGCAAAATTCATGTCTTCGCTTGATATCAACGTCGTGCCCAATGACCTTATCGCCACTGATAGGGAGTGGATAAAAGGGTGAGTGTCTTTCCGGCTCTACAACAACAACTACACCATCACCCTCAACCAGTTCAATTCTATCTATAACTAGTATCATCATCCCTACCAGCACCAGAGGCCAGATAGTCGGGCAGACTATGATGTGATATTTGCTGATCTGGTGACTACTTTGGCAGGAAAGTCAATAAGCTTCCACAATGCCGCCGTGGACGATTTTGAGCACCCGTTCGTTCGGATTCTACACCGAATGTTATGTGTCATGTTCTTCACTCGCGACGATCTGGCACTGAGCAAATTTCAAGAGGCGGACCTATTCTTCCTTCACAAGATGCTGACTAAAGAAGAACTCAACTGGGGTGTGTTTTTCCTAATGCGTGTTATGGATGTGAAGAGGAGCACCCGGAAAGCCCCAATTCATTTTGGGGGACTTATTACACCTCTAGCCATCTATCTTGGGCTAGATGTTTCTTCTCTGACCCCTTTGGTGAGCAAGAGCTCCGTCAATCTTCTTCATCTGCATCGCTCAAATTTATTGACATTCTGAGACGACATTGTTTATGCGCATTGCCATATCAACAAGGAGTATTAGGAGTGTGCACTCCCTGACCCTGTCTTCAAAGTTCAGGTGGGCCAGCATTTCAGGTGGCCCATCATTGCTATTGATGATTCTGAGAGTGAAGAAGATGGGGACGACAACAACAATGACAAAGGCAACAAGCAGGAGGAGGAAGAGGAGGCTTTCACTCCTCTTCGATCACGAGTAGTGCCGAGGAAGCGTCCACACTTCTACCCGGGAGCTTCATCTTCGTCTCAGCCTCTACCACCTCGACCCTCTCAACAAGGAGAGGATGTCTATTCCATGTAGGGTATGTACTCCATGCTGCAGGAGATCCAGCAGACACAGCAGCAACACACTACCTCTTTTGCCGGTATTTAGGATACTATGAACCGACTATTTTTAAATCAGCAGGCAATTTATGAGAATGAGCGCCTCCTCCTCACCAATCAAGAAAATATTCACGACAGGTTGCATAGGATGGAGATGCAACAATAACCGTTCTATGATCACTACTAGAGCCAACATTACTTCGGGGGATATCCGCAACCTCCACCCATGCCCCCATATGATTCTACTTTTCATGGGCAATACCCAGAATGGAACCCCAACACCCAACAACAACCACCATTTCCACCACCAGAACAATAATGGGTATCACTGTTCCACCTTCTGAGATTGTTTTTGACTATGAGGCCATGTCGAATTCAAGCTTAGGGGCGGAAATGGAACCGTTTCTATCTCAATTTAATTTTTCTTTCTTTTGTTTTAGTATTTTTCTCTCAGTTTAGAAATGAGTAATTTCATTATTTACATCTTTTTAGGATCCACATGCTATCTAGTGTAATCCATGGATGTCTAATGTAATGTGTCATCTCAATGTTTTATGTGTGCAATCATCTAAAATGGGCATAATTAAAAATTTGTTCAGAATGGGCAATTTGAGTTGTTTGAACTTGAGCACCTACTTATGAAAATAATTGGGTTTGTCAACTTTAAAACATAAAATCATAACTGTACATCCTTATGATTCAAGAAATGTGGACGAATATGGATGTTGAGCCTAATTTGACCAAATGGTAATGAGACTTTAATTAGAAGTGAGAGAGAGAAGCCCTTTGATTAATTGTTACACAGGTCAGTAAGGAGGGACATATAATATTTTCCAATGGTTCTGTCAATTAATCTTGTGATCTATCCACCTCATTGTATTCATACTCCACCATAAGAACTGGGAGCACATTACAATTTTCATCTTTTGATTGCATATCATTTAGACAGGATTGCATTATAGTTAGATTTTGCATAAGTGAAAAAAATGGAAATGAAAATAAATATTTTTGAGCATATAGGACAGTATGTGCCTTATTCCTTCTAAAAAATAAAAAAGTGGGTAACTCATTCTATACTCTCTGGAAATTAAGTTGTAATGCTTCAATGATAGCAGTTATGTGAAAATAAGCCCGAAAAAAATGATGAAAAAAAATATTATACATTTCACAGTAGCCAAATTGAGAGAAAGAAGGGCTTGAAAAAAGTGATACTAGAGAGAGAAAAGAGCTTGTCTCACTTGTATAGTAGGAAGAATAAGCACATAATGTAGTTTGTAGACATTCTATCTCACATGGAGACGGGATAGAAGGAACATGCATCATTCCACCCAAAATGTAGGCATTAGGTCATTTTCATATGCATGTGCATCATTTAGGTCATTTTTGTTAATTGTGCATGTTAAAACTGTCTTGTGTTTCCTTTTCTTCCACTGCCACCCATTCCATCCACCCGTTGCTCGAAAAATGGTAGGCCGCCATGATTATCTCCTCATGATTGTATATCAGGAGATCTGCTTGCATGTAGATGGTAGTTAGGAATTGAGCCGCGTAGATGGAAGATCACAAGATGCACCAAGCCTGAACTGGAGGAATTTATCATATTAACTGCCTTATTTGATAGTGTTCGTGATCTTGGGGTGGGCATCTCTTATGGATGATCATTTTTGCCTTCATGGTAGTTACTGTTCTGCGGTTAATGAGGGCCGGTGTGCGGATGACAGGTGGGAATCATAGTGAGATGTCTTTTATGCTAACGTGTTCTTTAGTTGACTCTTGCAATTTTATTCTAGAGTTTTATTTCTTGAGGACGAGCAAGTTCAAGCTTAGGGGAGTTGGGAAATGGAACAATTTCTATCTCAGTTTAAATTTTTTTTCTTTTGTTTTAGTATTTTTCTCCCAGTTTAGAAATGAGTAATTTTGTTATTTATAGCTTTTTAGGATCCACATGCTATCTAGTGTAATCTGTGGATGTCTAATGTAATGTGTCATCTCAATGTTTTATGTGTGCAATCATCTAAAATGGGCATAATTAAAAATTTGTTCAGAATGGGCAATTTGAGTTGTTTGAACTTGAGCACCTACTTATGAAAATAATTGGGTTTGTCAACTTTAAAACATAAAATCATAACTGTACATCCTTATGATTCAAGAAATGTGGACAGATATGGATGTTGAGCCTAATATGACCAAATGGTAATGGGACTTTAATTAGAAGTGAGAGAGAGAAGCCATTTGATTAATTGTTACACAGGTCAGTGAGGGACATATAATATTTTCCAATGGTTCTGTCAATTAATCTTGTGATCTATCCACCTCATTGTATTCATACTCCACCATAAGAACTGGGAGTACATTACAGTTTTCATCTTTTGATTGTATATCATTTAGATAGGATTGCATTATAGTTAGATTTTGCATAAGTGAAAAAAATAGAAAATGAAAATAAATATTTTGTAGATGAATCATGCATGCACACATTCTTGCACTTACATATTTTTGAGCATATAAGACAGTATGTACCTTATTCCTTCTGAAAAATAAAAAAGCGGGTAACTCGTTCTATACTCTTTGGAAATTAAGTTGTAATGCTTCAATGATAGCAGTTATGTGAAAATAAGCCCGAAAAAAAAAGCTGAAAAAAAATAATATTATACATTTCACATTAGCCAAATTGAGAGAAAGAAGGGCTTGAAAAAAAAGTGATACTAAACAGAGAAAAGAGCTTGTCTCACCTGTATAGTAGGAAGAATAAGCACATAATGTAGTTTGTAGACATTCTATCTCGCATGGAGATGGGATAGCAGGAACATGCATCATTCCACCCAAAATGTAGGCATTAGGTCATTTTCATATGCATATGCATCATTTAGGTCATTCTTGTTAATTGTGCATGTTAAAACTGTCTTGTGCTTCCTTTTCATCTGCTGCCACCCATTCCATCCACCCGTTGCTCGAAAAACGGTAGGCCACCATGATTATCTCCTCATGATTGTATATTAGGAAATCTGCTTCCATGTAGATGGTAGTTAGGAATTGAGCAGTGTAGATAGAAGATCACAAGATGCACCAAGCCTGAACCGAAGGAATTTATTATATTAACTGCCTTATTTGATAGTGTTCGTGATCTTGGGGTGGGCATCTCTTATGGATGATCATTGTTGCCTTCAGGGTAGTTTCTATTCTATGGTTAATGAGGGCCGGTGTGCGGATAATAGGTGGGAATCATAGTGAGATGTCTTTTATGCTAACATGTTCTTTAGTTGACTCTCACAATTTTATTCTAGAGTTTTGTTGCTCGAGGACGAGAAAGTTCAAGCTTAGGGGAGTTTGATGCGAGGATTTTGAGTCATTTTCATAGGCTTGTTTATATTGGTTTTATGCGTGTTCTTGTCATATTTTCCACTAATTTCACATAATTCATTTCTTTTAGCCTATAATCTCATAACACATCAAATTTACCTTGTTTCACCTGATTTTGTATTAATGATCATATTTATCAGATTTGATTGGTATTTTTCTCTTTGTTTTAGGCAGTTTGCATATCTAGATCCGTCGATACCTGATGGAGTTTTGCAACACCACTAAAAATCCTAAGGTGATGAATCCTTAGGTTTAGCCTTGCTAGTACTATGGTAAGAACTCCACCCACGTGTGTTAAGACACGCGGAAGTCTTATCGTAGTATAGTTAAGGGTCGAATCCTCGGGACAACGGTCTTGACAAAGTCAAGATGGAAAACGTTTTAGTTCTACTTAACTACTTAACAATTGATATTTAGATCGAAAGTTTGATGTTGGTTTTAAAGCTAAATGCGAGGAAAGTAAAGCAAGAAAGTAAAGATTAAGGTTGTAAACAATTGATAAAAACCACTAGGATGTTATTGGGTTTCACACCACTACACATGGATCAAGTCATGCAACATAATAAAACAACCTGCAAAAAGAGTCAAATCAGTTAGTATCTTGTAGTCCTAGCTTCCTTTCGGATAACTAGCTACGAGAAGCATGGAGTATTGCAATGCCAACCATTCCATAATGAATGGTCACATGCTTTGCATTACTCCTTCATGAAATGTGTTCCTCGACCTTACCAAGGTTGCACTTCCATACGTCAACTGATTCCATTTCACAGTATGAAAGTGCAACGATGGGGGTGAGTTTACTCCACTCCTGAAAACACTTCTAGACACCGAAACAGACATATGGTGACTACATACATCCATAACCAACATTCAATCGATATTTAGATCTAAAGGTACAAACGTAGACAATTCATACCAAAAGACAATATGTAACACAAGTTGATGATCAAGCAACTAGTATTCATTAAGCGATTGTATTCATTAAGCGATTGAAGTCAAACTGAAAGGAAGAGTATCTTTATTACAAGTTATTGAATTACATCGCATGAAATGAAAACATGGGTAGCGGGGCTACTCCCCGCACCCTAGTGAATGAAACTACTCGCTCATGGCAAAGGAGGTGAGAAGAGAGAGAAAGAACGTCATCTCCATGGAGGAGGGAAGGTTGAACCCTTGGTGAAGAGAGCAACGATCTTCGCAATTCGTGGTTGCTTTGATGAAGGATTTTCTCTTCCCACCTTCTTTGTTGAAGAGATGGAAAGAAGAGAGAGAAGGAAGCTTGATGATGAGCACGGATCTCAAAACTGGCAGCCTTGGGGCAGTGGGCGGAAGACCAGAGTGCTCTGGATCTGGAGAGGCAGCCTTTGGGCGTCTTGGAATTCGATCCTTTTGAAGTGGCCCTTGAGGTCCTATTTATAGGCTCAAGTTGAGCCCAAACGGTCTTGAGACCGTTTGGTCTCAAACGGTCTTGAGACCGTGAGGCTTCTCGCGGTCTTGGGACCGTGAGGCTTGTCGCGGTCTTGGGACCGTGAGGCTTCTCGCGGTCTTGGGACCGTGAGGCTTGTCGCGGTCTTGGGACCATGAGGCTTCTCGCGGTCTTGGGACCGTGAGGCTTGTCGCGGTCTTGGGACCGTGAGGCTTGTCGCGGTCTTGGGACCGTGAGGCTTGTCGCAGTCTTGGGACCGTGAGGCTTGTCGCGGTCTTGGGACCGTGAGGCTTGTCGCGGTCTTGGGACCGTGAGGAGTCTTTGTGAATTTTTTGTGTTTTCTGTAATGAAAAAGAGGAAAAGTTAGTTTATTGATGTATCTGCAATAAAGTAAGAAGGTTTAATGATTCTATTTAGTTTATCTAAGAAAGAGTATGGAAAACTAAAGATAACTAATAAGATAACGTCACAAAAAGAGAGGTTATCACCCCCCTAACTTAGAGTCTACCTTGTCCTCAAGTTAGATAGAGCTAAGGCATGTAATGGCGAGGCGATTTTATTTGATTAGGGTTTCCATACTCATGCTTCAATTCTAGGTCAGAGATCTACCGAGGTCTTATCAGGGCTTCTGCTTACACTAACTCTTTCGAGTATCAAAAGTTGCATGGATCTCAGGTTCCTTTTATATCGTGAATCTCACATTGGGACCACCTTTCTTAATGTGTGCATGTCATCGACTCCAATCAGTTTTATACTTCTTTGGAGAAACCTACTGGTAGCTAGAGTGGGTATGAGGGCTGGCTTAAAAGGCTTATTGTGTAACTCCCCCTTCAAGTGGGGAAAGGTTTGTCTATGCTTTTTAGAGATTCACTACCGGGCACGACACATCTGCCTTCATGAGGGCAGCTGAATGTACCGGCCGGGTGAGCTCTTTTATCAGCCTTATCATATATTAGGAAACCTTAGGATCTCATTACCGGGCACGACACATCTGCCTTCATGAGGGCAGCTGTATGTACTGGCCGGGTGAGATCTTTGTTGGCTCTTCATATATGTCCTTATGCATGGCACAACTCTCATGTTTTTATTCAGCACTCTGGCTTTTATTCGAATCTCACAGGCTTAGGAAGTGGGTTTTGTTAGGGTTTTTGATTGGGCGGCCAAGCCTCTTTTATTGAAAGAAGAAAACTATTCTTGGGGTTCTTGACATGCACTTGGTGGTCTGCTCGCGAGATATTCTTGATTTTGGATTTCCCTGATTTCCCTCTTGACTTTGAGAGTATTCGGTTCGCTTTGGCCCTGAAGTTGACCTGTGAAGAGTCTGAGATAGAATTGAAGCAAAAGTATAGAAACCAATAGTGAATGAATTTTATGGATTCACCATTTCAAGCCTGTAAGCTAATCTTATTATTTATATGAGGACTACTTTATCTCTAACTTAGGTAAGGGTGATACTTTTCATGATGAAAGTTATACTTAGAAGTTGTTTTATTGAAAAAAAAAACTGGAAAAAGTCTAAGTACGAATAGAAAGTTTGAAAATGATGTGCGGGAAAAAATGAGTTAGAAGAGTTGGAGAAGGATGATACCTCGCCCTTCTCCAGTGCACTCCCCCCTAACTTATCACGCACTCTGTCCACAGAGTGTCAAAGGGATAGGTTGAGAGGTGCATGGACAAGGGCATTTAGGCGTCAGTTAATCCTGAGCTTGCCCCTGGTGCTTGGAGGAGCTTAGCTGCAAACTGTCCACGCAGGGCGTGATAGTCTACGTCAGTCATATCCTCTACTGGTTTCTGAAGAACTAAGATGGTATACATCCAGTAGAGGACATGGAAGCCGCAGTCGTTGGATTGTCGGATTTGCTGGGGACACTTGTGGCAGAAGGAAGGGCGGTGAAAGTGTTCTTTGGCGTAAGCTTTTGTGTGCTGACTAAGGAGATCAATTAATCTTTCAGCACATTCTTTTGCCACTACCTCTGTGGGTGTTTTTGGCGTTACGACGTAAACTTTCTGTCGTGGGTTGTACTGGCTATCAGAACTGTTATAAATTGTAATTGTTCCATCCGGTAGGTTTGCTGCCAGAAGTAGCCAGTGTTCATGGTAGAGGAAGGGTAGCATGATGAACTTCGGCGTTGTGTGTTGTAGATATGAGATTAGTGTTTCAGCTGCGCCGAAGTTCTTTAGCTTTAAAAGATCATCCTTCAGATATGGAGACGCCATGTATGCTGTGGGGTGATCTTGTCCGAGTAGAAGCTGATAGGCAGACATAAGGCCAACAGAGAGGGATCCTTTAACTTGTAAAGATTCTCGCAGAGTGTCTGCCATTATAAGAATGTCACCAGACATGAAAACGAGCTCATCATTCTCGGCGGAAAGCTTTGACATAATGAGACGTAGTTCGTAGCTGGATAGGCCTTTGCAAGCACTGAGATCGAAGTCTGGAAAAGATGGTGTGATGGCAGACAATGGGTTTTTGGCGTCTTTGCTTTGCTCGGTAGCGGAGGCCGGTCCTTTTGATTTCTCTGACTCTTTTAGAGCTTGGCGGAAGGGTCGCCGCTATGGTCGCTGGATAGTAGAGAAGAGGTAGCGAGGGACATCATCTGGTGCCATCGTTTGGTCCTTGAAGAACCGTCTGTCGCAGATGAGTTCCATCGCATAACGTCCTCTCAAAGAATGGAAATCTTCAGTGACCAGGGCAGAGAAAGGGATTTCTTGGTTCAGCGCTTGGATGTGACGAATGGTGCAGAAAGTGCAATCCCCGGATCCTTCTGCGGCTTGAACTGGAGGGTTTATAATTTTGAACCAGGGCTGGCTCCAGTCTTGGCAGAGAGATGGGCGTGCAACCCAAATTAGCTTAAGCAGCCGAAAGGGTATGCATCTTGCTTCGCCGGCTGCTTCACCCACAAAGTTTATCGTGCCGGCGGGTAGCTCGGTGCTGCAGAAGTTATAAACTGTGGCGTCCCGAGCCTCTGTATCGAAAATCATAGCTAGCCAATGGTTTAAAATTTGGAAAGGCACATTAAGATAACGTGCTCGTCGTGCTAGCCCGATACGCAGACGTTCGATGGATTTTTCTTGGATATCTTTGTATAGGAGGCCCAAGGATAGGGCGGGTGAGGCATTGAAGACAGGCTGCTTCCTCTTGTGGCTTCTGTAAATTTCGATACAGTTGGTGAGGAGGACACGGAAGATGGACATTGGCATCGTCGACCCAGGTCGCAGGATTTTGCGAAAATCTTCACGTGTCAGCTTGCGCTTCGTTTTAGTGTTGTGGTAGATAATATCATCTCCTGCCTTTGTATCGTCCACGATAGTATTCAGTATAAAGATATCCTGGGCATCTAAAGTGGAAATGGCCGCCATATCAAGGTCATGCATTTTGTGCGGCAGGGGTGGTGGCGGGGGAAGCTCCTGTAGAGGGGGGGGGAAGGATGTACTTCTGGAGCTTCCTCAGAGCCAATAGTATCGTTGTCTGAGTCCGAGGCAGAATCGAGCTCTTCATCAGTATCCAATTGCACTCTTTCTGACTCATACTCGTCGAGGGGTGAGGTTGCCGTCGTGGTAGGCGCTGAGAGGGGTAAGACAGCTATTGTAGGAGGGGTGGCGCCACATCTGATTATGCATTGGTGGAACTCGGCGAAGGCTGCTTCTTTAGCAGCTTCCCCGATGGATCCCATAGCAGAGTAGTCAAGAAATTGATCCCCATATGATATATTAACATTATCATGGTGTGGGGAGTTGGGATCCTTATCACCGTCATGGTGATCTGTTTGTTGTCTGGGTTCTGCTCCTTGGCTTGGACCCTCCCCAGCATCATCTGGTTTGTCAGAGTCTTCATCTGAGGAGGTACTGTTGGTGGAGTCTGCTGAAGAATCAGAATCGTCATCATTATCAGCAGCATCTTCATCGTCGTTAGTTGTCTTCTTTTGTGCTTTCTTTTTGCACAGACGATGGATGGATTGGAGTTCATCATAAGCCACTTGTACGTGCTCGTGTGTTTCGAGCAGTGCTTCGTGGGTTTCTTTAAGATCTAGAAAACGTTGTTCAGCCGAGAGGAGTCGTGCTGTGAGATCTGTTACTTGAGCTCTTAGCTGAATGAGCTCATTATTTGATGACTCCTCCTGGCGATAATGTAGCTGCGTGAGGGTGGTGGTGATGTCGTCCAGGCGCGTGCTGAAAGCTTGTTGTTGTTGCTGCAGCTCGCGTAGGGTCTCTGGCAGAGGTAAAGTCTGCGCGGAAATCCTATCGACTTGTGTTGCCAACACTTCATGCTGGCGTTGTACTCCCTGGATCAACTTGGGCAAGTTGTTGCAGTGGCCGTCGATGTGGTCGACTTGCTTGGCCACTGAAGCTTGACGTTGTTGGATTCCTTGGAGGATGCCTGGCATGGTGCGGTTCTGCTCGCCGATCTGGGCAACCTGCTTAGTTAGACCCTGCACACATGAAAAAATAGAATTTAAAATGTTAGATGGGTCGGTGAGGAGGTTTCGGATGGTGTCAAATTGACGTCCGAATTCCTCACCGATGTTAGTAAAAGGGACCCCAGTGATTGAAGGGTGAGGTGGCTGGGGTTGGGGTGGAATGATAGTGTCATGCGGAAAAGTCACTGTTGATGGACCCGCGAATTGCGTGGTGACTGTAGATGGAGTCACTAGCGATGTCGGGGTGGTGGAGGATGGAAAAAATGGTGGCATTCCCGAAGATGGAAATGGATTCGGGAATGTTGATGGAAAGTCGGTGGATGTGAAGGAGGAGGATTCGGGCATTGTGGTGGAGAATGGGGTGCCCGAAGTAAAGAGGGGTGGAGGTGGTGGAGGGGTGGTGGAGGAAGGTAGAGCGGAAGATTGAAGGGTGGTTGATGGTGGTGGGGTGGTGGATATTGGGGTGGTGGAGGGTGGAGAGGTGGTATTGAGCTCAGCATTTAGACTCATTATAAAAGAGTCTAGTGATGAGGATGTAATATTTTCTTCAGGGAGGTGGGGTTCAGTTTCAGGGTTAGGTTTCGATGTGGGTGTCCCTGACAGCTCATGAGCTTTGACGAGCCTTCTGGAAGGTCGTTTGACTAGGAGCTTTGCTGTTTTAGCTGCCGGGGCATTTATACTAAGCTCTGCCTGCCCTGCCTTTGCTTTCTTTTCTCTGGCTTTGACTGAAGCGATGATTTTGGCGATCTCGTCTTCAGTGAACAGGAGCTTGTCTTTATCATAGTCAGCAAGCTCAGGAAGTGGCAGCAGGATTTGTGAAGATTTTGTGGGGCAGAATACGTAGTGCAGCCTTCCATCCTTATCCTTTAAGATGTAAGAGTTCTTTAGTGTCTGTTCATTGGTAAGAATGTCGCCTTTTATTGGGCTGCATTTGGGTAGAAGTCTATCCATCTTGAGATATTTGATGATAGATGTGATATGACCACCCATGCAGATTTCTTTCCCGAGGGCGAAGGCTGAGAGCTTGATCAGCATGTGCCGTCCAATGTTGACAGGCAATCCGTTGAGGACTGACCAGAGGACAAAAAGGTCGGATATGAGAATATTTCCTCCTTCAGATCTAGGGAAAAGTGCGCCGACGATAATTTTGTGTAACGTGCGCACTAGGCCAGAATGAACGTTGGAGGCCTTGCTTGTCCTTGCATCGAAGGTTGGTAACCTTGTTAATGACTTCCAGAAGTTATGCTTGTTGAAACTGGGGTGGTCTGTGCCAGCAGCTTTGGCATTCTTCAGCTGGTCTTTATTGTCGATGAAAATTTCATTCAGGACATTTTCGGTGATGACCACCTCATTGTTGAAGATTCTGGAGGTTATTCTATGGTCACCACCGTCCCTTTCTTTATGCAAGATGTCCACCACTTCTTTGTTGAAGTAGGTGAAGAATTCAGTAGTTGGCTCAGAGTAGGAAATTTCCGATACAAAGCAGAGCCGGGAAAGGTTAGAATTTTCAAGAAGAGTGAGGATTCTGTGGTAGATCCCCATCTTCATCAGTATGCTGGGGCAGGCATACTTGGTTGGTTTAAGGAGTTGGCTGATGGGGGGAATGATTTGGAGGTGAAGGTTCTCGGGTGGTGGTGCTATGGTGGTGATACGAGGAAAGATAGGAATATTTATTGTGGCAGGGTTGGTGACGGTGGTGGAGGATGGTGGGATGTACCCTGCTAAGATTTGTTCTCTTGCACAGGCAGGGTGGACCTGCTTCCTGGCTCTCTTCTTAGATGTGGGCTCAGTTGTTGGTTCTGGAGCCAATCTCTTCCCCATAGATTTTGTAGTGGGTGATTCTTTCTCAGGGGAAGGCTGGTATTCGGAGGCCTCGTCGGATGAGGTCTCTTCGACCTCCTCGTCAGAAGGTTCTTCATCTAGGCAGCGGTTGATTCGCTTGATGTCCTTCATGACAGCAGTCAGGTTTACTTCTGCTGGGACTTTTCCAGTCCTTTTGAAGTCGTCAACTAGGCTTTGCAGATTTGCTCGTTCAACAATGAGCTTCTCTTTTGTCCAGAATGGAGCGTCTGTTGGTCCTTGCTTAGCAGGTGAAGTCATTCTGAAATAATTGATAAGAAACAAAAGTTAGAAATCTTAAATTTTGAAATTATAACAAAGTAAAATTATTTTGAATTTGAGTTTTATTAGTTTGATTTAGTTCAAACGGTCCTGAGAAATAAGCAATATGCCCACATTCAATAGACAACCACCAGGATTTCAGAATAACTTTCGACGATGAAGTCGAGAACGACGACGACGAAGCCGAGTCGTCGGCGAAGCACTTGAAACAGCGACGCGCGGGAGTGTAGAGACGAAGGTCAGAGCGGAATCAAATAGGAGAGTTCGAGAATTCGAGAATCAAGAAGAGGGGCGCGTAGGTGGGGGGGTATATTTATAGGTTTTTAGGAGCCCTCTCGGTCAGGTGACCGAGAGAGCTCAAACGGTCTGGAGACCGCAAGGGGCCTCACAGTCGTGAGACCGCGAGGAGCCTCACGGTCTGGAGACTGCGAGGGGCCTCACGGTCGTGAGACCGTGAGGAGCCTCACGGTCTGGAGACCGCGAGGGGCCTCACAGTCGTGAGACCGCAAGGAGCCTCACGGTCTGGAGACCGCGAGGGGCCTCACGGTCTCTTGACCGTTTGACCGCAAGATCAAGTGGATTTTTATGTATTTTTGGATTTAAAGAAAGCAAAAGAAAAAGGAAAAACAAAGATAGATAAAAGGGTGTTTAAAAACAAAAGAAAAGGCTAGGGAAGGTGATATTCAGGCCTTGGGTTGCCTCCCAAGAAGTGCCTTGGTTTAGCGTCGCTGGCTCGACAAGATTATTGCTCCGGCTATGCTGACTTTATAGGGTCATGAATCTCGATGGTTTGTCTTGATAACTTGTCTGCCGGAGTGTGGTACTTTTTTAATCTCTGGCCATTTACGGTCCTCTCTCCTCCATTATCGTCAATAATAATGACAGCTCATGTCGGGTATATATGTTTGATTGTAAAGGGACCCGACCATTTAGTACGCAGTTTTCCAGGAAACATTTTTAATCTGGAGTTGAATAGGAGGACTTTGTCTCCGACGATTATATCTTTTCTTTTGATGTGGCCATCGTGCCACATCTTAGTTTGTTCTTTGTAGATTCTTGCGTTGTGGTAGGCTGTCATTCGTAGCTCTTCTAACTCTTGGAGTTGAAGTTGTCGGAATTCACCAGCACTTTTGAGATCGAAATTTAGTTGCTTAATGGCCCACCAAGCCTTATGCTCTAATTCAACTGGCAAATGGCAAGACTTCCCATACACTAATCAAAACTGTGTTGTTCCGATGGGTGTTTTGAAAGCTGTACGGTAAGCCCATAGAGCGTCAGATAGTTTGGTTGACCAGTCGGTGCGGTGTCGATTGACAGTTTTTTCCAGAATAGCTTTAATTTGCCTATTGGAGACTTCAACCTGTCCACATGTCTGTGGGTGATATGGTGTAGAAACTTTGTGGTTGACTCCATATTTTCTTAATAAGGCTTCAAAGCTCCGTTCCAAAAAATGTGATCCGCCGTCAGATATAATCGTTCTTGGGATGCCGAATCTGGGAAATATTATCTCTTTAAACATCTTGATTACCGGTTTTGAATCGCAAGAGGTGGTTGGTAGAGCTTCTACCCATTTTGAAACGTAATCCACAGCAACCAATATATACTTGAATCCATAAGATGAGGGGAAAGGGCCCATATAATCTATTCCCCATACATCGAAAAGTTCGATTTCTTGCCATATGTTCAATGGCATTTCATTTCTTTTGGTTATCCCTCCGGAAAGTTGGCACTTGTCGCATGATCACACGTATTCATGTGCGTCTTTTGCGATGGTGGGCCAATAAAAGCCAGATTGCAAGACCTTGAGGGCTATCTTCTTAGAACTCATGTGCCCCCCAGTGGGGCCTGAGTGACAGTGCTCAAGGACCGGAGTGATTTCTGTCTCTGGGATGCATCTACGAAAGAGTCCATCTGCGCATAAGCGAAAAAGATAGGGCTCGTCCCAGAAATATTGCTTAGCGTTGTGAATGAACTTCTTTTTGTCGTGATAGGATGCAGATGGGTGAATGATTCCTGTTGCCAAATAGTTGACAATGTCGGCATACCAGGGAAATCCATTGGAGACTTTCATTAGGTGGTCGTCCGGGAGGGAATCTTGGATAGGAACTTTGTCTTCATCCTCGACTCTAATACGGCTGAGATGATCGGCGACGACGTTTTCCACTCCGCTTTTGTCTTTAATTTCCAAATCGAATTCTTGAAGCATTAGCACCCAGCAGATAAGTCTAGGTTTTGCGTCTTGCTTCTGAATCAGATATCGTATAGCGGAGTGGTCAGTGTAGACAATGACTTTAGCTCCTATCAGGTATGAGCGGAATTTTTCAAACGCGTAGATGACAGCTAAAAATTCCTTTTCTGTAGTGGTGTAATTTTTTTGTGCTTCATCCAGTGTTTTAGATGCGTAGTATATAACATGGGGTTTCTTGTCGATTCTTTGCCCTAAAACGGCCCCTATGGCATAATCGCTCGCATCACACATGATTTCGAAAGGTAACGACCAATCTGGAGCTCGTAATATTGGTGCAAAAATCAAGGCATCTTTCAGAGTTGTGAAACTTTGCAAGCATTCTTGGTTAAAGTTGAACTCTGTGTCCTTGGTCAGCAGTTGTGTCATGGGTTTTGCTATTTTGGAGAAATCTTTAATAAATCTTCTGTAAAACCCAGCATGTCCTAAGAAGGCACGTACTCCTTTTACGTCTTTTGGTGGCATCAATTTTGAGATAACGTCAATTTTTGCTTGATCCACCTCGATCCCTCTGTCGCTCACTCTGTGTCCTAAAACAACACCCTCTGTTACCATAAAATGGCATTTTTCCCAATTTAAAATGAGGTTTGTTTCCTCACATCTTTGTAGGACTTGAACCAGGTTGAGCAGACAGTTGTCGAAGGAGTCTCCATAAACTGAAAAATCATCCATGAATACCTCCATTATAGACTCTGTCAATCCCGCAAAGATAGCAGACATGCATCTTTGGAAAGTAGCTGGTGCATTACAGAGCCCGAATGGCATTCTTCTGAAAGTGTACGTCCCAAAGGGACAGGTAAAAGTAGTTTTCTCTTGATCGTCCGGATGTATCGGGATTTGGTAAAAGCCGGAATATCCATCGAGGTAACAAAAGAACTTCTGATGAGCTAGGCGCTCGAGGACCTCATCTAGGAAAGGCAGGGGGTAGTGATCTTTTCGTGTTGATTTATTAAGTTTCCTATAATCAATGCAAATACGCCACCCTGTAACGGTTCTAGTGGGAACCAGTTCGTTTTTGTCATTAAGAACAACGGTGGTTCCCCCCTTTTTAGGGACCACCTGCACTGGGCTTACCCACTGAGAATCAGAAATTGGGTAGATAATGCCTTCCTTTAGAAGCTTGAGGACCTCGAGGCGAACCACCTCTTTGAGGTTGGGGTTTAACTTTCTCTGGTGTTCTCGCGATGGTTTAAACTCTTCAACCATGGGCAGTTTGTGCATACATAAAGCAGGGTTTATGCCCGTCAGATCAGTCATTTTATAGCCAATTGCTTTCTTATGCTTCTTCAGTTCATCGAGGAGTCTGTTTTCTTGATCATCCTCCAGAGTGGAGCTGATGATTACTGGACAGAGCTTCTCATTATCAAGAAAAACATGTTTAAGCCCCTCGGGTAAGGCTTTCATTTCTGGAGCCTTAGGTGGCTCAGTGGCTTCTATAATTGTGATGGCTTTAAGTTCTTCATACGTGGCTGTCGGAGCTTCTTCAGCTTTTTCTAAGTATTGCAGGCACTGTTGTACTAGTTCACTGGCCGAGAATTCTACATCCGGATTTATAAGAGTATTTTCCAATTCGTCGGATGGTTCAGACATTTCTAACTGGGACATTTGATATATAACATCCAGGAGAAAGACTTCCTCTTGAATGCTTGGACCTTTCATGCTGTTTAGAACTCTGAACTGGAAAGCCTCCCTCCCAAGTCTCAAAATAATAGTTCCTGCTTCAACATAAATGAGAGCTCGGGTGGTAGCTAGGAAAGGTCTTCCGAAGATTATCGGATATCTCAGGTCTTCTTGTATGTCCATAATAACAAAATCACACGGGACATAAGAATTTGTTCCTATTCTGACAGGGATGTCTTCGATAATGCCAAGAGGGGCAGTTATGGTAGAGTCAGCTAACTGAATTGTCATAGTCGTAGGTAACAAATCAGTGAAGCCTAACCTTTTACACATTGAATAGGGCATAATAGATATGCTTGCTCCTAGGTCTGCCAATCCTTTCTTGCTGGAGCCATTTCCAATGGAACACTGAATGCCGAAGGAACCTGGGTCCTTCTTTTTCTTTGGCATTTTATTAAGCAGAATATCTGAAGTGGTCTGAGCAAGTTTCACTGTTTCATGCTCCTCTGTCATATACTTTCTCGACAAGAGGGTTTTCAGGTATTTTGCCCAAGCGGGCACTTCGGAAAGGGCATCAAGAAAAGGAATATCAATGTATAACTTTTTCATAGCTTCTTTAAATTTTTGGAACCTAGTGTCCATTTTGGTTCCTTTTAGTCTGTCTGGGTAAGGAATTCTTGGTGGGACTTCTGAGATTGGTTCCTTTTCCTTTTCTTTCTCTGTAGAATTTTCTGTTTCTCTGCTTGAATTCCCTGTTGGGGAAAGAATGGCTACGTTATCATCATCATGGTCGATTCTTGTGACATCAGGCAGGACACGAACAGACCGCGTGGTGACGACATTAAGTTGTTCTGGTCTATTTGGGTTATGACGGGGGTTTGCCTCTGGTTGCCCAGTAAAAGTGCCGGCTTGAGGTTTCAATTGAGCGGCAATCTGTGCCAGTTGGGCTTCTACGGCTTTTTGTTGAGCTTGTTGGTTTGCAAGCATGGTTTGTTGCGATTGAAGCATTTGTCTAATCAAGGATATCTCATCAGATGATTGGGGAAGAGCACCCCTTTGTTGATACTGAGTGACTTGCTGTCCTGGTTGTTGTAGAGGTGCAGTTAACTGTGGCTGCTGCAACTGGGGTTGTTGTGGCTGCTGCAACTGGGGTTGTTGCAACTGAGGGTGCAGTCCTGAATGGGCATATTGGTAAGAAGGATTCCTGGGATAGTTAGATCTTTGAAAACCTTGTCTGTAATTCCCTTGATTGAAGTTATTCTGAAATCCTGGTGGTTGTCTATTGAAAGATCCACCTTGTGCCTGCTGCTGTGGGTTGGTAGTCCCTGCAGGATTTCCATATTGAAAACCAGGATGGTTCCTTGGTTTGTCTGGGTTGTAATACACTTGGCCAGGTATTGAATGTATGGAGTTGACTTGCTCTGGCATTTGGTCTTCGGGATGCTCGATAATGGGTTCATATTGCGGCATAGGTGGTTGTAAATCCATCATGACATTGTATAACAGGCCACATGATAATGTGGGATGGTCGGATGCATGACAGGCTTCACAAGTTCCAGTAGCTGCCTTAACTTGTTGAACCTGAGAGCTTTTCTTCTTATCATATTCCCCGAAAGAAGTTTCGAGGGCTTGTTGCTTGCTAGCAATAGTCTTCAAAGCCTCAACAATGGCCTTGAGTTCCATGGATTCTTCCGCTTTGTAAACCTTGAGAACGCCTTTGGGTTGGTTAGATGACCTTCCCCAATTGGATTGGTTCTCGGCCCCCAGCGTAACTATATTCCAGGCAT
Source organism: Alisma plantago-aquatica (assembly GCA_963693085.1). NCBI lineage: Eukaryota > Viridiplantae > Streptophyta > Magnoliopsida > Alismatales > Alismataceae > Alisma > Alisma plantago-aquatica. Next base: position 702,319,869 of record OY856410.1, on the reverse strand, counting down.
CTTCATAATTCTTTCTCATAAAGTTTCCTCCAGATGAGGAATCTAGGAATTGCTTAATATCATCACTTACTCCTCTGTAAAATGTTTCTATTAGTTGATTTTGAGATATGCCATGGTGAGGACACTTTCTCAGGAGTTCTTTGAATCTTTCCCAAGCTTCAGCAAGTGTTTCTCCAGGTAGTTGGGAGAAGTGATTAATCTGTCCCCTAATCTCATAGGTTAGCGAAGGTGGGAAGAATTTCTCAAGAAACTTCTCTTCTAAGGGAGTCCAAGTAGTGATGATGGGGTGTCTATCCAAAGCGTTGTACCAGCTTAGTGCTCTTCCAGATAAGGTGAAGTGGAAAAGGTGTAACATGATTGCTTCCATTGCAATTCCTGCTTGGGGTACAAGTCAGCAGAGTGACTTGAATCTCTTAAGGTGATCCATGCAATCATCTCCGGGTGCTCCGGAGAAAGAGATGCCTTGCATGATCTGGATCCATTGCGTCCGAATTTCAAAGTGTGGTATGTTAATAATCGGTGGTCGGACAGGATGATCATCTTCATAATTCTTTGGGAATGCGTAGTCCCGAAGTTGCTTGTTTCTTAACGCAAGTTGAGCAGCAACATGCTCTGCTTGGATGCGGGCTTGTTCCTCAGCTCGGATCTCAGCTTGCACCTGAGCACGAGTGTCGGCAATAAGTTGTGCTCGTTGTGCTGCTATGGCGGCGTTGACTCTTTCTGCAACAAGGCGTTGCTCTTCGGCCATCTGTCTGGCTCTTTGGCGGTTAAGTCTATTCCTTCGGTGGAAACTTCTTTCTACCTCAGAATCATATTCTGGTTCAGGGGAGAATCCGATGCTATGCGGGGGTTGCATACACATTTTCTACCTGAGTAGAAGGAAAATCACACGTTAGGATAATGGAAGGAAATGAAAAAAAAATCAAGAAGTATTGGAGTGGTTATCAAGAAAAAGTGTAAAATCCTAATCAACCAAGAAGTTGGTAAGTAAAAACTAAAAAGTTCCGTTGTCCCCGGCAACGGCGCCAATTTTTGATGGAGTTTTGCAACACCACTAAAAATCCTAAGGTGATGAATCCTTAGGTTTAGCCTTTCTAGTACTATGGTAAGAACTCCACCCACGTGTGTTAAGACATGCGGAAGTCTTATCGTAGTATAGTTAAGGGTCGAATCCTTGGGACAACGGTCTTGACAAAGTCAAGATGGAAAACGTTTTAGTTCTACTTAACTACTTAACAGTTGATATTTAGATCGAAAGTTTGATGTTGGTTTTAAAGCTAAATGCGAGGAAAGTAAAGCAAGAAAGTAAAGATTAAGGTTGTAAACAATTGATAAAAACCACTAGGATGTTATCGGGTTTCACACCACTACACATGGATCAAGTCATGCAACATAATAAAACAACCTGCAAAAAGAGTCAAATCAGTTAGTATCTTGTAGTCCTAGCTTCCTTTCGGATAACTAGCTACGAGAAGCGTGGAGTATTGCAATGCCAGCCATTCCATAATGAATGGTCACATGCTTTGCATTACTCCTTCATGAAATGTGTTCCTCGACCTTACCAAGGTTGCACTTCCATACGTCAACTGATTCCATTTCATAGTATGAAAGTGCAACGATGGGGGTGAGTTTACTCCACTCCTGAAAACACTTCTAGACACTGAAACAGACATATGGTGACTACATACATCCATAACCAACATTCAATCGATATTTAGATCTAAAGGTACAAATGTAGACAATTCATACCAAAAGACAATATGTAACACAAGTTGATGATCAAGCAACTAGTATTCATTAAGCGATTGAAGTCAAACTGAAAGGAAGAGTATCTTTATTACAAGTTATTGAATTACATCGCATGAAATGAAAACATGGGTAGCGGGGCTACTCCCCGCACCCTAGTGAATGAAACTACTCGCTCATGGCAAAGGAGGTGAGAAGAGAGATAAAGAACGTCATCTCCACGGAGGAGGGAAGGTTGAACCCTTGGTGAAGAGAGCAACGATCTTCGCACTTCGTGGTTGCTTTGATGAAGGATTTTCTCTTCCCACCTTCTTTGTTGAAGAGATGGAAAGAAGAGAGAGAAGGAAGCTTGATGATGAGCACAGATCTCAAAACTGGCAGCCTTGGGGCAGTGGGCGGAAGACCAGAGTACTCTGGATCTGGAGAGGCAGCCTTTGGGCGTCTTGGAATTCGATCCTTTTGAAGTGGCCCTTGAGGTCCTATTTATAGGCTCAAGTTGAGCCCAAACGGTCTTGAGACCATTTGGTCTCAAACGGTCTTGAGACCGTGAGGCTTCTCACGGTCTTGGGACCGTGAGGCTTGTCGCGGTCTTGGGACCGTGAGGCTTCTCGCGGTCTTGGGACCGTGAGGCTTGTCGCGGTCTTGGGACCGTGAGGCTTCTCGCGGTCTTGGGACCGTGAGGCTTGTCGCGGTCTTGGGACTGTGAGGCTTGTCGCGGTCTTGGGACCGTGAGGCTTCTCGCGGTCTTGGGACCGTGAGGCTTGTCGTGGTCTTGGGACCGTGAGGCTTGTCGCGGTCTTGGGACCGTGAGGCTTGTCGCGGTCTTGGGACCGTGAGGCTTGTCGCGGTCTTGGGACCGTGAGGCTTGTCGCGGTCTTGGGACCGTGAGGCTTCTCGCGGTCTTGGGACCGTGAGGAGTCTTTGTGAATTTTTTGTGTTTTCTGTAATGAAAAAGAGGAAAAGTTAGTTTATTGATGTATCTGCAATAAAGTAAGAAGGTTTAATGATTCTATTTAGTTTATCTAAGAAAGAGTATGGAAAACTAAAGATAACTAATAAGATAACGTCACAAAAAGAGAGGTTATCAATACCATCAATGGGAGGTTGATACCATCGACCTGACCATAGTGACTTTTCCAGAGAAGAAGAAGAGTTAGTCGATACCATCGACACACACATCGATGGTATCGAGCTTGCCTCAGTAGGATGAGCTCTAGCAACAGATTCCATAGCAAAAGTGACGTTTAAAGAGTCAATACCATCGACTACCTTTCGATGCTATCGAGATGACAACAGCGTGCCATTTATCAGCAAGTCGATACCATCGACACCACTGTCGATGGTATCGAGCCATCTTCAGAGATGACACCAGAAATAGAAAGAGTTTCACCAGCCCAAGGGGTCGATACCATCCACCCGCGTCGATGGTATCGACGCCGTCAGATCAAGATTTGCTAAAGAACATGTCTAATTGTACGATGGTGATTGTTGGGCGACCTAAAGTGGTGCATATACCTAATTAAGGCGGCCCAAAGCAATTGATCATGTAATTAGCCACTACACAAGTCTCAAGGGGGAGAGGAGAAGAGAAAGGAGCTAAGAACCACACCCCAACCATTCCGAAGGCTGTCGAAGGAATTTTTCACTGCCGGAAGGATGTAGAATGCTCACCCTACGCCGAGGAATGCCCAGATCTCCTCCTTTCAGGGTTACACAATATCTATCCACATTTTCTCCATGTCTTCTTTTTCCCTCATGTTGTTTTTCATTGAGATGAACATGCAGGGCTAATCCCCTTTGTCTTTAGGACCGGGAGTAGCCCGGGTAATCGTTGTATGACATTTTTATATAGTTCATCATAATTTATCTCTCAAATCCGTGGTATGCTTTTGTTTTCTCCCTTATATCATTATGATTGAGCACCCTAATGATAATCTAATGCCTTTAATTACTTTGAAAGAAGAATTAATGATTGAAAAGAGACGAAAATCACATTAACTAATAAATCCTTTGAACAAGGTGATGTACAGTTAATGGTGGAAACCCAGGGTAGGATCTTAATGCACCTAGTTTAGGGTATAGGTTGCTACTACCATGGAACCGACCTAGATTTAGGTAGTGAATTGTATTGTGAAAGCGAACAATTCTGACTACAAGCCACTACCCAGAATAGGAGACGAATTAGGGTAATTATGTAGAGATTGTTTCGATGAGAGCCTGCGGTGAAATTGCAATCCTAAAGACTCCAGTTTAAATTGATTAAACCAAAAATTTAATCGGTTGCGTTGTTTTCTTTTATTTTTCTTTTCTTTTCAATCAACTCTCAAATAATTCTAATCGGTCTAGATGATTGCAAGTAGTTAGTAGTAGTCTACCAACAAGTATGTTTTCCTGAGTTCGACTTGGGCCTCACAAAGGCCTATACTACTCTAACGTGTGAACTTGCATTATACGCATGGTAAAATCGTGTCACCTGGCCATCAATACAAATCTTTCATATCATTGTACATCTTGAAACTACAAACAACATTATGGAAATTTCCTCTTCGATTACCATATCCCTCAAACCTCCTACCCCATGAATGCAAAAGCTATCAAGAAGGCATACAAAATCATCCTCGTGTTCATGAAAACCACCAACTTCATGTTACCAAGATCTAATTATATATTATGTATCATGATGCCTCCATGACCTATTGCAGCACAAATTTCTTGATCAAAGTTGCACCAAAAAAATTAACAAATGGATATTTCATATATATGTTCATTTATTGAGGCAATACTAACATCTTTTTCTTACTACAAGCTTGGATTGTAATTCTACTCTATCTAATGAACAAGCCGAATATGACTTCTTTATCAACACATTATCCACTATGTTCCCATTTCTTATTGGTAGCCTATGGTGCACTCATAATTCTTGCTCAACTCCAAAAATCACCTCTACTATCATTCACCTCTTTCTAGATAAAGATAAGATACAAACTATTGTAATATGTAAATATTTAGACATTTCTTCATAAAGATAGTGCACTCACACTTTCAAAGAAAGAAACAAAAGTTAAATCCATGATGGGGATCGAATAGAGTCTAGAGAAGAAAGGACCATATGCAAAGTGCAAATTCTTTTTAATCTTGATCATTATTCAAAATTTATAAGATTGTGATTTTTTTTATCATAAACACACACTTCATTCAAAATTGTATCCCACCTTTTGGACCCAACTACCACATATCATCAATCAAGGAACATTGAAGATATTGATAGCGATATTGGAATTTAATTGAGATCTTCACACCATGCAATGTCACTGGATGTTAAAAGACATTAAAATAATGACTTTCTTAGAGTTGACATAAAGAAGAACTTTAGATGAATAAGAAAAAAGATAATGAGATAGGAAGAGGAAACAACATCACAAGAGTATGTATGTGGAGAAGTATACAAAATATTGATTTTTCTATAATATCGAGGATGGTAGAAAAATAATAATAACAAGCATCTTCGAGTTGGCACCAAGCAGTATTTGAAGATAATTTCTTACAATAAAGAATTTCAAACAAACAAGAGATACCAATTATCACATATTATCCAAAAATCATTTATAACCAATCATGGGGCACCTATATGTACATTGTACTAACTTGCTATAGTCAGTGTTGGTTCTCATGTCCAATCAATATTAGTGAATTTATGTACACAGACTAGTACAATTTTTACCTATAGTATCACTTTTCCTAACCTCGATTTTTATGAGTTACCAAAGTTATAGATTTCTGATGTGTATCGATAAATGACAAACATCGCAATTGGTCAAGCCACGATGTTTAAAAAAAAAACAAATGTACCATTTTTATTTTGATGTTGGTTTCTTATGGGAGGAACCAACATCACAAATAGCCCGTTAAATTCAATTTAGAAAAAAATTGGTATAGAACGTGATCAGTCGACAAGGAACCGATGATGCAAACCTTCCCACAAAATATTTTTTACATCCAACCAAACTACGGTTCTGATTATTGTTTGAAAAGTTTAATGCCATAGGTACTCACAAAAAAAAATTCCCTTCAAAAATTCTATTGTGTCATTTCACCCTTCAGGAATCAATGACACTTTATTCCCACCATGAGCCAAGCAAAATTTTCCCCCTAAATTGGGTTATGTCATCTGTTTTGGTCTTATAACTGACTTATAGGTCTTAGTGCAGTAGGCCGTTTTTTTAAAGGGAAAAGGACATATATCATTGGTTTGGAATGAGCAACCGACGACATCCTTGAACCTATATCGTCAATCCTTATGACCAAATTGATGACATTGTTTTTTGTATCAATTTTATCATAAAACTAACAGTTTATTTCCCCTTAATAGAACCTGTGAAATTTTCTTTCACCAATTCTCTATTTCATCACCATCGATACCTAGATCTAGAGATCATCTTCCTCCCCTTTGACCATTATCATTCTCTGCTATTGTGGCAGAATCTATAGAACCACCACCTCAGTCATCCCCCTTCATCTTTTGCCTCTTCTCTCCACTCCTCTCTCAATTTCTCATTTGACTGCCCACTATTATCACACTCCTTCTCTATCTACCATCAACCATTGTTGTTGGTTGAAGACTACTATTGTTTTTGTTGGTCAACATGTCTCCATTGTTGCTTTTTCTCAATGTGTCGGTGCTATGCTTGACACCACCACTGCTACTGAACACCATCGCTGTCACCACTTCCCCTTCTTATAAATTCCTTGACATTAATGTTGCCATCTACTTGAGCTCATTTCTTAATATGTATTCTTCTTCTCTCTGATATATTGAACTGATGTCAAGTATTGAAATGAAATCAATTTATGTTGGTTTTCTGTAATGTCTTCAATTAAATTTTATTTTCTCAAACTACTTACTCGATGTACATATTGAAATGAAATCAATTGATGTTGGTTTTTAACAAGTTTTTGTTTATGTTACATATTGAAATGACTATAAGATGTCATTTATATAAGTCCTAGAAATTCTAGATTATAACTTAATTTATAATTTTTCTTACACCTAGGATATGAATGATGAAACTAGGTCATATGTATATAAATGATAGCATATGTGTATTTTGTTGGACTAGAATCCTCACCTAGATTACTAATTTGGAGTAAATCTTAGATAGTCCCCAATTTGGGACTGTACTTGAGAACATAATCTCACTTAGATGTAAGTGTATAATGTGTATTCAGTTTTCAAGATATTTCATCAACACTTCTCTGTTTGTTCTCTAAGTACATATGTATGTGGGTATTTGACCAACTACATTAATGTACTTGGAGCAGAGAAATGTTGCTAGAATATTCTTAAAAACTGAATACACATTGTACATGTACTAGTGAGACTAGGTGTTCAAGAATTAGATAGGTGGTACACATTCATTACTAAACCAAAATCCCTAAACACAAAACCCTAAACCCTAAACCTTAAACCCTAAACCCTACATGCTAAACCCTAATCTCTAAACCATAACCCTAATGTCTAAAACCTAACCTTAAGCCCTATTAAATTTGATGTAGCTAACACCTGATTCAATACTTATTTTTCCTATTATCATGGATGTGCATTCTAAATTGCTTCCCTCCAAAGTTTATTTCTAGTCTTGATCAGTTTATAAGATGTGTGGAGGAGCATAGAAAATGACTTGGGGATAGGTTCTATTGTTCATGAAGGAACTACAATACAACTTGGAAGTCAACAATGTTCATGAAATCAAAAGTCCTATCATGTGAATGGGATTGTCCAATTCTATATAGAATGATACTGGCATTGCGATATTCCTACTATGAGATCAATAGATGTCGATAGTAGTACTTATGTTGAAGAAGAAGCTATCAAAAATATTGATGTGAACAAAATGTTTTCGATGGACATGGTTGATGCGTACTAGATAGTTATGGGATAAATGTACTGATCCTTATTCCATATTTAGAGACATGGTTGTACTAAGTTCACAAAGTTGAGCATGGTGTTGATATTATATACTTTTAGGCTAACAATCGATGAAGTGACAAAATCTTCATGTCTCTTTTGTCTTTATTGAAAGAAATTCTTCCTGAAGACAACCAACTTCTTGTTTCGACATACAAAACAATTTTTTTTGTTCCATATGGGAATGGGGGCTAATAAGATACATGCATTCCCGAATGACAATGTGTTATTTTAAAAATACTATATCAATTTGAAATATTGTAAAAAGTGTGTGCATCAAGGTCAAAAAGAAAACTTTGGGTAAGGCCAAAATTGGCTATGCTCCCAAGGTGATGTGTTGCTATACTCCCAAGGTGAGGTGGTATATACCTATATTACAATGGTTTCAATGCTTGTTTGCAAATACTATACATGTGCATAATTTATATTGGCAAGAAGAGGTAAAGGAAAACAATGATGGGATCCTGTGATATACCTATGATTCCCTACAACTGAAGAAAATTGATTTATTGAACCCTGAGATTGGTGAAGAATTTAGGAATTAAGACTTGGGATTTGTATCGATGAGATGAATCCATACAAAACATTAAGAAACCAACGTAGAACTTGGCATGTTATGATTGTTACATACAATCTTTCTCCCTTGTTGTGCATGAAATATAAGTACGTCATGTTGTCCTTGTTGATGTCAGGCCCCTGAAAAAATGACAATGATATTGATTTTTTCTTGAACCTATGATTGATGACTTGAAGAAACTCTAGAGAGAAAGTGTGATGGCCCACAGTGCTTCATGAAAAGAGACATTTTGTTTGCATGCTATGATGGTTTGCACTATTAATGACATCCCATCATATGGGAATTTGTATGGATATAGCACAAAAGGATCCAAAGCATGCCCTATATGTGTGGATATGATTGATTAAATATGACCAAAACATGACATTAATACTATATATCTTGGTCATTAAAGTTTTCTTCCAAAAGTGCATCCTTATCAAAGGTTCCACAGAGCATTCAAATGCTCAACTGAGGAATAGAGTGCCCCTAAACCTATATTAGGGGAGGATGTTTATGAAAGAGTGAAAGTCATTGTTAATGCACTTGGTAAGAGATCAAAATGTACTATTCACACACGTGGCAAACATTTGTTCAAAAATAGGTTAATATTATGGGGCCTTCCCTATTGATGTCATGCATGTTGAGAAAAATGTCCATGATAGCGTCATTTCAACTCTGTTGAATATAAAAGGTTAGACTAAAATTGATCGAATCTAGAATGTACATACATGAAATGGGTATAAGGAAAGAACTAATAGTTGAATGTAGAAATGATCATAATACATATTTACTTGCATTTTGTTACGCCTTGTCTAGATAGGATAAGAGATAATTCTGTGAGTGATTGCTTAATGCTAAGGTACTACAAGGACACTCTTCCAGTATCCATAGATTAGTATCAACGAAGGATCTAAAGCTAATTTGTCTAAAATCTCATGATTGTCACACTCTTGTGCAACAAATATTACCTGTGACTATTCGATCTATACTGCTGAAGCATGTAAAATTTGCAATCACCAAGATTTTCTTCTTACACAACACTCTATGCAACAAAGTTTCTGATCCTAAGAATCTTGATAAGTTGCAAAGAGGAGTGGTTGCTACCTTGTGACAACTTAAGATGTATTTTCCTCCTTCATTCATTGACATCATGGTACATCTTGTAGTCTATTTGAGTAGGCAAGTGAAAATGTGGGGTCCACTTTTCTTGCATTGGAAGTATCCTTTTGAATGGTGCATGAGTATTTTTAAAGGTGACATTTAAACCGTGATTGGTATGAGGGGAATATGTGAATAGAGAGGTTATGGACTTTTATAATGACTTTCTAAGTTGTAATGAAGCTCCTACCATTAAAAATAATATTGATGCTTATTTTTTCAAAGGAAGTTTAGGAGCAGGAGTAAAAGTTATTAATCATGAACTATGGGAACAAGAACACTTGTACATTTTACACAACATTGATGAAGTGGGTATTTATGTCACCAAAAAAACCAATTTAAGAAAGACAAATATCCTTGAGTTGGTTATGTATGCCTTTCTATAGAGAATAATAGGACATCAATTAGATGATTTAAAGATAAAATCATGAACTATCTGAAACATCAAATCATATTGCTAAAAAATCAAATGGCTAAAAAACCAAATAATATCGCTGAAAATATCAAATGGCTCACCTTTAAACAAAACTGAATGTTATATATGTAGTTAAATACAAGAACAAAGTATGCAGTAGGAATAAAAAAATTTCTATTTGTATTCCCTAAGATAACCAGATTGCGTCAGCAACCTTGTAATGAGAAGGATGGTTTAACAAGTTCATACATGATCCTGGACCAATTTGAGTGACCATAACTTGTTGTAGTAGTGCAACAATCCTTGTTGCATTGGGATGACATCTACAACAACTCCTGGTCTTCACCACTGACTACATCCTAACATTGTCCTCTTAGAGGTAGAGAACAACCTCCTCTCCTCTATAGTAGTCCACACATACCACATAGAACTCCTATCTTTCAACTAGAGCAGAATGGAATGAGTTGTCCTTCCCGTTGGTGTACTAGTCACCAACTTGCTCTCCCACAATTATTCTCCCTTGCTATCCCTCCCTTTATTGGGTAGGACTTGCTCTATCTTTTTATTGGTTCCCACAACTAGAGAGGACATCAATTGTTAGAGCCAATCCCGTTGTGTCTAAGAAAACCCCAATACCCCTCCAATTATTGGAGGGGTAGGGTCTGGGTTCACAGTTTGTGGGGGAGTGGAAGGGACGTGAAGATAAGGAAATTCATAACATGTGAGCAGCGAATCGGTTGGTTCACCAATGAGCTCGTCAGTTCACTCAGCAAACAGGTCATTTTTCCATGTTGTCCAATCACATATGAATTGACAATTTAAAGCCAATTAATGCATAACATGATGTAAGTACTAATCCTTGATGCAATTGAATTTCTTCATGAACCAAGCATCTCACTCAACCAATAAGTCACTTGGTGGAAGGAGCCGATTGGTTCAATAAGTGAACCGGTCGGTTTGGTCCCCAGTTCAGGCAAAACTTAACCAATTCAATTTCTAACAAATTTGAAACTCCAAACGGTCGGTTCAACACGAACTAGTTGGTTGGGAGTCCAGTCAGTTGATTTTTTTCTTGAATGAAATACCCAAATACTTTGGTAATCATTCAATTACCATTCAAGATTGAATTCCTCTTATTGGTTTATACTATGTGTGTGACCCTATTGGTCCCATATCATATTGGTAGTGAATGCCCATAACTAGTTTATGACAACACAAGAAAAGGTGGTGCCTAGTCGCACATCAGTGCTACCCAAGTGAACAAAAAGTTGGAGAACAACTTCAACATACAATTTGTGTAAGGTGTTACAATGATTGTATAATTCCTTTGTCTCTAATATTCGGAGTGCATTTCAGGCATGGAATTGTCATCCTCTCATTGTTCAATCCTTGTTCCTTGAACTAGAGCAGAATGTTTGAGATATATTGTCCTCAATATCATATATTGATCCACATGTGCATGCACATACTTTTCTCATTCTCACTTATCAAGTGTCCTGCATGTCAAACTCCAGTAGGAGGGACAAATCCCATCTATATTACTCACAGTCAACCCCCATGTGTCACAACTACCCAATCATCATGATTATTGCAATTCTTATTTAGGGTTACATTGGATGATTTTTTTTTGAAGCTAGGGGGTCCTCTTATTCATCCCACCCCTCTCGTGTGGGAAAAATCAATCATAAATCATATACATCTCCTACTTATAGGCTCGCAGGTAATCTCCCCCCTAAAAGAAAATTAACCAAACACCATCACATCTGTCAGACCCAGCCCAAAGGAACAAAATGGCCCCAATGGCCAGCCACGCCAACCAAAAGAGAAGCAAGAACAATTACGCAGAGAAAAAAAGATGGTTCGATTCATCTTCTCTTGCCAACATAGGGAACATTTCTTCTTTCTAAAATGAGAAAGCCTCTAATTCTCATTGGCAGAAGCACAGCTTCAGTGCAGATAAAAGGTCCGTTCATCATGCAACCCCATATACCCAGCTCTCTTGATGTCGAATTGATAAGCTTATGAACATATTGTCCCATAATTGCATGCTCCTGGATAGAAAATCTGATGTCCCTGGTGATCGACGAGGCTTTCCATGGATCGGGTGCATTCACCCAGATAATGTCATGCACATTGATATCATCAATTTCAACCACCAAAATATTGATGTTTTTATCATCAACAATCTTAAGAGTAACTACACAGGATGTGAGATAAGCACAAATAAAGTTATCCTCTACAAGCCAAACTCTGAAAGCAAGTCTCATTCTACATGATGAGTCCTGAATGATCCCCGCCGCCCATCATCTATGAATGCCATTAGGGTCAACGTCTCTCCCTATAGTAAGATTCAACTTGAGATTAGCAACATCAGGAGGTGTCCATCTTATGAAGAAGATGCTTCTTAATCTAGTTTGCGGTTCTTTGAAACCATGCGTCGAAAATTTTTCGTAAAAGTCAGTAGATTCCATTTTGGAGAAAGATTTATTTTTCAGAAAATGATTGACAATGTGAACAATAGAACTCCATATAGAAATCAAGTTAGAATTTCTATCCTCAAACCTGCGTGTGCATCTATCACACCATATAGACCATGTGATGAGGCTACACAATCGACCTTGCAGCCATGTCTTAGTGGAAAATTGTCGACATGAGTGGCTGCAAATATGAATAATGTCAATGAAACTATAGGGAGGAGGCCGGTCAAAGATCACAGTAAATTTCTACCAGAAGAAACTTGCGGTTTGTCCTTCAAAAAACAAATGATGCATTGTTTCAATAGAGGGAGAGTCACAACAGGAGCATCTAGAGGGCATCATAATATGACATATAGAGACATTGTCGTTAGTAGGAATATCATTGTGTATAATCTTCCAAAGTAGTGTGCAAGCTTTGGGAAAACCGAGATTCCAAGGGATATTCAGCTGGGGGCAGCAGGAGTAGCATTTGCATAGAGGATATGCATCTTCATCGATTTGATGGAAAAGTGTCCTCGTGAGGTAGGATCCCATATCATCTTATCATCATGTTCAGAGATGATTGTTTTGCACCTTTTTATAATGTTAATTCCATCCTCATTGAAGATGTGTCTGAGAGATATCCAGTCCCATCCCGAATCAGGAAGCCAGAAATCAGAGAGATGAAAATCTAATCTTCTATCACTCGCATTAAGAGTATAACTAGTGAGAGAAATACCACACCATCTAGAATCTCAGATAGAAATATTGCCTTTACCAACTATCCAATGACAGAAGGAATTAAAGATAGAGAAGGAGCGCCATATAAGCTTCCATTGGGAAGATGCATTCGAGCTTAGCTTGAGATAGGGAGGATAGAACCCAGCTCTGTTAGAGAGGGAGGAATGATATTGGTCACAGAAGAAAGAGGCCCATGAGGAGGTACCATTGGTGATTTCCCAACATGCCTTGTAAGTAAACGCCCTATCAATGATTCTCATGGAGTCCAGATCCAGACCACCACAATAGGTAGGAGTAGCAACTCTATGCCGTGAAAACCCAAGCTTTTCTTTTGCACGCATCTCTACCAAACCAGAGAAAATGTGACATGATCTTATCAAGTCTGTCACATATGCCAGCAGGGATGCCTATGGAAGCAGCAGTATACACAGTCGTGGAGGAGAGGGCATGTTTGATGAGGAGACAACACCCAACAAAGGATAAGAGGTTAGCCTTCCAGAAAGGAATTTTCTTGTTCATTTTCTCCATGAGAAACTCAAAATGAACCAATTTAGCTCGACTAGGGATAATTGGGACTCCAAGATATGTGATGGGTCCATCTTGTAGAGCAATATTGAGTGAGTTAGCAATTCCAGCAGTAGAAAGTGAGTTATTTCCCCCAATCAAACATGTGGATTTGCTACGGTTGACAATCTGTCCAGTAGCTTTCTCATAGCCACCAAGAATTTTATTGATGCTAGCCACACTGCTGGGATCATCATTACAGAATACAATGATATCATCTGCATAAAGAAGGATAATAGGTGCATGACCAACTCTACGAGTATGGAATCTTTGTATATCATTTCTTTGGACAGCAACCTCCATAGCTCTAGCAAGAATCTCTTCAAAAATAACATAGAGGTAAGGAGTCATAGGATTTCCTTGTTTGAGGCCTCTTTAAGTTGGAAAAAACCTTCAGTGAAGTCCCCTAAAGTGACCGAAGCCCAGGATCCATCATATAAGCTAAGGCATAAATGAATGGCTTCAGGTAGAAATCCAAATCTCTCAAGAATACAATAGAGAATTCTCCAATCAACTCTGTCATACGCCTTACTCATACCATACTTAATGATGGCGTTTGGATAGTTACCTCCTTGATTAATATCATGACATAATTCCTTGGTAAGTTTGATATGATTGAAGATGTCCCTCCAATGGACATAGGCACACTATGACTCATAAGTCATTTTGTGCATGAGCAGTTTCATACGATTTCTAACAATGGAACCAAGGATTCAGAGGATGACATTCTCAACCGCAATAGGTCGAAAATCTGCAATAAGATCAACAGGTTGTGAAATCTTTGGGATCAAGGCAAAGCGACATGCCATCAAGCCTCTGTGGCATGTTTGATTTCTGAAGAACACATTTACAAGGAGTAACACATCATGTTTGATGAAATCCCAAGCCGCCAAAAAGAAGCTAAGAGTGAATCCATCAGGACCCGGAGCAGCATATGCATTCATACCTTTCATGGTGGCAAGGATTTCTTCCTCCAAAGGTATTGTAAGCAAAGTCATGTTGTCATCTATGGAAATGGACAAGTCAATGGATTCAAGATAGGAAACTACCTCATCTTCATTCGTTGGTATAGCAACAGAAAATAAGTTTTGAAAATGCGCGGCCGCAACTCTTGCCATAGTTTGTTGATCATTAGAGACAGAACCATCAGGGAGAGAGATTTGTGAAATATGTCTTCTCCTTTTCTTCTACCTCACCACATCATGGTAGAAGGATGTGTTGCGCTCTCTGCCATTCAGCCAATTAATATTAGATTTTTATATCCATAAGAGCTCTTCCTGGTGAAGAATGCCTCGAAGATCCTCCTCTGCAGCTATAAGATTAATTTCATTTATACTGGATGGGTCTTCATCATATTTTATCTAAAGGATATGTACCATGTCCTCAAGGTATTCCTTCCTTTGAAAGATACAACTGAAAGTATCTCTATTCCATATTTTGAGAGCATTTCTAACCGATTTGAGCTTCGAAAAGAGAATGAACGATGGATTCCCTACGACTTCATGGTTCCATGCATCCTTAATCACCTGCAAACAGTCAGGGTGCTTGAGCCAGATAGAGAGAAAAGAAAAGGGCGGGTGCTTTTTGGCTTGCTACAGATGACCAAAATTGACCAAAATGGGACAATGGTCAAATTCCCAAAAATGTGTGAGATGGTGAGAGGTAGAAATTGGCTTGTTGATTTTCCATTTGTCATTAATCAAGATACGATCAAGTCATCTCCATTTCATGGGGGTTCTCCGCTGTTTGTCAACCCACATGAATCTGCTTCCTTTGAACGGTATCTCTCCAATGTTGGCATTAGTAATGAATGAATTGAACTCGAGCATAGCTTGGAACTCAGGTTCCGCAGCACCACAATTCTCATTGCGGTTTCTGATAATGTTGAAATCTCCTGCAATCATCCAAGGATTATCACCAATACATCGGGTAGTAGCTAGAAGAGAATCCCAGAGCAATCTTCTCTCTGTGTAAGAGCATCTAGCATAAATAGTAGAAACATAGAAGGTATTTCCGGATTGCTCTGAGTATTTGACAGTAATATGTTGTTTGTGCTCGCTCAAGTTTAGAGTCTTATCAGCATAGAGCCATATCTTGCCTCCTTGTTGATTGTCTGTCTCCCAATCAAGTCTCACAACATCAAGAAGTTCATCAGCTCTGGAAGCATGGATAAAGGGTTCAAACAACGCCACAATAGATGGTTTGTGTTTATGATAGAGCTTGCCAAGGAGTTTTCTAGTTTTGTCATTAGCAACGCCTCTTATATTCCAAAATAGGTGTGGTAGCATAGACATATTATGAATGGAGGAGCACTATCGCCTCTATATCATCATCAATCAGGTCACCGACTTCGCCTCTTGCCACCATCCTAATCATATCTGTCTTCCTAGCAATCTGACTCGTAATAGTCATCTCCATCAGAATATGGTGTTCCTCTTTCAAGATGTCCCCATCTTCTATATTCAGCGTGAGTATAGTTTCTATCAAGTTGAGAGTTTAAGTCAAATTCAAATCTTATGGTATGTCTAGTACCTCTTGTGGATTCCACATTATCTAAACGGATGAAATCTTCCAATTGATGGTGCTGGAGGATAGCACTATTTCCATCTTTATCTACAATCCTTCTTTCCATTGGTATATTATCATCAACACGAGCATGAGAGTGCTGATCTTGATCAGAAGAATGAGGGATTTGAGTTTGATGAGGGAGAGGCGGCTGTTCATTTGGAATAACAGTGAATCTAGGTTCTCCTTCAGCCTACAATTCTTCAGCAGGTATGTGAAGTTCCTTTCCAAACTCAGAGAAATGGAAAGCATCTTCATGGTTGTTCTTCTTGGCTATCAACGGTAATTTGAGCATGGCTCTACAAACTCCATGTGACAGAACAATATACTGAGGTACATTCTCCTTGAATGCTTCAATGAGAATGGGAATGCCAGATAGATCATCATCACTGTGCTGTCATTTGGAAATGAAAAGAAGATTACCGAAGGGTTGAACAATCTCACGGATAGTGTTTTCATCTCTGAAGACAATGGGAAGATCAGTAAACCAAAACTAGAAATTTTCTTTGTGTGCTCCATCATCTCCAATTTCCATTCTTTGAATCATCAGTCTATGATGTTTGTCGATAATCAAACCAGCATTCCGTGCTATTTCTGCCTCTCTTTCAGTGATGAAGAAGACCACCGCCTTCCAGTATGAAAACCTGTAGATATCCACCGCTGTAGGCGAGAACACCCAACAAAACTCACAGAGGGGAGGCCAGGCAATGCCATCTTTCCAGGATATCTCAACGATGCATTTGAAGGATTTAATTCTCTTGTTTCTCTCATCATCATCAGGGCTTATGGAAACAAAAACCTTCTTGGGTACATGTTGAGGCCCCGCACGAGACGGTATGCCAACTGACAAGTTGGGAAAAGCATTACATGAGAAGATGTCTGGAGGTGGTGGCGGGAGTCGAGCATGAGCTGCAGGGCAGCATCTGGCAATATGTCCAGGTTGTCTACAAGTGTAGCACACTTTGAGAGCTCTACATTGGGATTTCCAATGTGTTCATTACATGCATCTGTAACATGAGTCATGGCGAATACCATACAGCGGCTGCCTTCGGGGTTGAGGATTAGAAGATCCAGTAGGAGCCACTCGAGTCACCATCATACGGCCAACAAGGGGTGGCGGCGGGGGAGGAGGGAGAAGGCCTGTTTGATCATTTCGTACCGATTGCACCCTATTTTGATTTTGAAGTGGCAGTGACAATGATGAAGTGAACATCACAACTTGTGCCGCTATCACATCTTCTTCACGGGACAGTGGTGGAGGAGGAGAGCAAAGACGAGCTTGAGTCTTAGATTCAGGCAGAGGCATCTGCTCAACTCTCGTAGCTTCATAGTTGGAGACAATGGCTGACATGGTCTATACTGTGACGGCCAGTGGTATCACAGATGAGAGAGGGTTCACAGTCGAGGACTGGATCACCGGCGGGCACAACGTTGTGTCATCAGTCATCGTGGGAGGGGGCAGAGGGACCACCAGAGAGGCCATCGAATCTTCTTAATGTTGTGACTCCTTGGCGTTCACAGTTTGTGGTCGTTCAATCACATGTTGAGACACAGGGAACGCTGGCGTTGTTCCAATAGCATCCATCTGCGGAGGAGGAGGACAATTTACCATCATATTAGGAGTCAGCGTCGGCATGATGAAGGGCTGCCCGTATTCGATCATCGTCATAGGTGGGGGCGATCAGCGTAAGTTCCTGATATCTGGGATCACGCTATCTGGCGGCGTGGAGCAAGAGGCAAAGTTATTACATTGCTCCGCGATAATACTTTGCACACGTCGGCCTTGCAGGTTCTGCTGCATTACCCTGTGGAGAAGAGATGAAGGCATCATCTGGATGTCAGAGGTTTTCTGATAGAATGGTCAGGAAATAGGTAGCGTGGAGCCGAGATGGTGGAGCGTATATCAAAACCCTAATTCACAACATCAGTGGTCAACCATCATCTAGTACTCAACAGGAAGGGGTAAGGACGCTGGCGAGGAGAAAGGGGGTTAAGGGAGGACGATCTAGGTGGACTCCGATGGGCGGGGTGCCCAACCGGAGGGTTCTAGCAGTGGTCGCCGCCAGTGGCGGATCATGCAAGGAGCAACCTGGAGCCTACAAATATCTTTGGTTCTGATGTCAAAGTATACCGAACAACATATGATGAGTGTAGTGACTATAGGTCTAAGAACCACAAGCACCACCATCACTATGAAACATGACTATGACCACCATTTAAAGTTTCCATGTGTCACTCTCAAGGTGGATCTATCTGATACACTATTCCCTAACAAGTATCAGTGTGTTTGGTTAATAATCACGTATCATGGCTGATGATATTCTTTCATCAACCAACCCACACTGCAGTCTTATGTGTTACTATTGTCTATCTACCTTCCATAGTAACAACCAACTAGGTACATAATAAGAATGTGCATACTCTGAAGATCCATATGATATCATTATTCAAGTCAAGTACTTGAAGACATTCATCATTGAGTATTTTCATTCTTTAAAAACTCATTATGTTTCCTCATTATCTCATGACTGAGTGAAACAAAATGAATTGTAAGCTTGCATATAAGATGCATAAAGTAAAAATGTTTCTATTTATCGACATAATGAAACAACAGTTCAACTAACTCTATTACATGACCAATGGGTTAAGATAAATTTTATATGTAGACTAAAGCTACAACAACTCTTGCTCCATACAGTCTATCCATGCCCTTTCATAAAAGCTTTACTTCTTATCAGATCCTACACATAAACATATGTCAAATTTACATCCGGTATCACATACCAAGATGAAGAAGAAGTAACTAAATCTATCTTATAATGTTTATACTTGAAGTACAGGTCTCTGGCCCTTCCTTCTTCTTCTTTAGTTCCTCTAGGAAGAAGGGAAAATTCCTTTTCCAATGTCTAGGCTGGTGACAGTGGTCATAAATTGCCTCCCTTCTTTACACCTCGCTTTTTCCTTGAGATATGAAGATTTGGGCTTTTGGTCAGCTTTAGAACTCTTCCTAGCTTTGCCTTTACCTTTTGACTTCCCCTTTGTCTTGATTGATCATTATCAAAGACTTGGTCTTTTCTTTCTTCATTTGTGCCTCAGCTATTCTCAACATGTCTAATAACTCTATCAAAGGCTTGTCAAAGTCATTCATGTTGTAGTTCATGACAAACTGACTATATGATTTAGGAAGAGAATATAGAATCACATCAATGGCCAACTCTTAACCCAAGGAATATTTCAGTTTAGCTAAGTTCTCCACATACCCAATAAGCTTGACCACAGGAGGACACACTGGATCTCCTTCTTTCATGTTACATTTGAACATCGCCTTGAGGACATCATATCTCTCTTATCTTTCTTGATCTTGAACATGTTCTTAATATGTGTGACCATCTCAATAACATCCATGTCCTCATGCTACCTTTGCAACTCATAGTTCATGGAGCATAACATCAAACACTTGACATCAACGAAATCTTTAGTATGCTTCTTGTATGCATCCATGTCAGCCTTAGGTGGGTTTCATTTGGCTCCGCTATTTCCAAGTCATAGATCTTGTGGTCCTTTGTGATAATGATTCTCATCGTCTTGAAATAGTCATGGAAGTTATTCCCATTTAACATGTCCTTAACAATGACAAATTGTAGAGAAAAGTTGTTGTTATGTTTATCCATTTGATTCTACAAAAGAATTGAAAATTTTGTCAAAAACTCATTTTGATTTTATTTGATTTGAATAAAACTGACGATATTAATTAGGTTTTTAATTATCTATCTCACTCATAATTTTGATCAAATTGACAACCCTCAATTATCAATTTCGAATATTTCAATGAACAATCTTCTAATGAGACAAGATCCAAAATGATTCAATTATTACTAGGCCAACGCCAACATCCATAATCAATCATTAAGGTAGGCAACATTTGCAAAATTGCATCTTATGTGACTCTTGGATATATGATTTGTACAATGCTTTTCCATGGTCATATACATGCCTCTACTACCTAATGTCATTAAGGTCACTCATTTAACCCTGATCGAAAAACTGATGCAATAATAATGCACCTCACTTGGCAGACCCACAATATTACCATCACACTTCCATGAGATAGACAATGTACCACCCTTGGGGTGCCCATGCTTAATCAATCAAGCTTTTCATGTGTGACAACTAATAGAAAGCAAATTAGACTTAAGATTTTGATTGAAGGACTTTATACACACACACACACACACACACACACACACACACACACATATATATATATATATATATATATATATATATATATATATATATATATATATATATATATATATATATATATCTGTGTGTGTGTGTGCATGTGTGTGTGTACATATACATATCTAATTACCACACAATACTACATATCATATACATGCTATACCCCACAAAGTAAACTTGAAATATATAACATTAGCGATGGTTATGGACATACCTATTGTAATTCCTTGGAGACACAAGGAATTGCTACCACCTAAGCCTACATCACATGTAATAACATGTTGTTTGTGTAGATCTATGGTTGCCAATCCAAGTTGATCGGTTCAACCTTTGAATCGGTCATCTAGCCCCTTTGTTGGTCGATTGGTCATCTGAAACGATCAATTGACCTCATGTCCAACTAATGCCTGGACGGCTTCAAATGGTTGGTTGGGATCAATAGCCATTCGGTTAGTTCCTCCTATGGTCCTCTAGTTGATCGGCTTGTCATGTGAAACAGTCTTCTTTCCTGATGTTGATCGTCATCTTCATCATTGATAGAAAGGAAACTATCCTATTTCTATTAAGCTTTTACATGATAAAGAGAAACCTTGAATTACATTTGAGGGGAGAAAAGGTAGGAAAGAATAATACTTTTACATTGGGAAGTATAAGGTACATGCTCGATATACAAATTGAGATAAAATAGGGATAAAATAGGAATAAAATAAACCATTCAAAACACATAAATATTTGGTTTATTGGTCATAACCATGCTATACATTCACCATCAAAACCAGTTTTGGGGTGACACATGTAAATTTCATATATATATATTTGTTTAGGATTGTATGTGGTCTTTAATCGAATATGCATATTTATCATTCTAAATATTCAACATTGTATGCAATAAATCAAAGTGATAAACCAAAAATTGGATCACTTTGATAAATCCCAAAACATAGTAAATTGACGTGGATCTGATACCACTATAGGTAAATATGGGCACAAAGTAGGCAATGGAAACAAAAAATTTCTATCCGCATTCCCCATGGCAACAAGATTGTGTCAACAACTATGTAATTGGAAGGATGGTCTAACAAGTTTTTACCTGATCCTGGAACAAGTCCAACAACATAACTCATTACAGTAGTGCAACACTCATAGTCGCACAAGGACAACATATGCATCAGCTCCTGGTCTTCACCATAGACTGCAGCCTGACAATATCCTCCTAACACCAGACAATAGTCTCCTCACCTCTATAATAGTTCTCACAAACCACCTAGAACTCCTATTGTTCAACTAGAACAAACAAGAAGGAGTTATCCTTCTCGTTAGTATACTATCGCCAACTTGCTCTGCCATAATTGTTATCCATTGTTATCCCTTCCTTAATTGGATAGGACTTGCTCATGCTCTATATTGGTTATCACAACCACAAAGAACAACAATTATTAGAGGAAATTGAGTTCTATCTAAGAAGCTCTAAGTACCCCTCTATTTGTAGGAGAGGCTAGGGTTTGGGTTCCCAGTCTGTGTGGGAGTGGAAGGGACAGGAAGATCATGAAAATTGCAACCTATGAGTTGCAATTTGGTTGGTTCTTCAGCAAGATGGTCGATTCACATGCGCGACAATCAATTTTCTTAGTGAAGCAATCATTTTGCCATGTTTCCCAATTGTAGATGAATTTGCAATTCAAATCCAATTAATGCATAACATGACGTCAACACTAATCCTTGATGTAGTTGAATTTCTCCATGAACTGGGCATCTCCCTCAACCAACTGGTCAGTTGGTGATCAGATCCAACCGGTTCACTAAGTGAATTAGTCTTTTCACTCCCCAATTCAGGCAGATTTCAACCAACTCAAAACGTGACTCTCCAACTAGTCATTTCAACACTTGAACTGGTCGGTTGGGAGTCCAGTCAGTTGATTTGTTGCTTGAATTGAATACCCAAACAATTTGGTAATCAATTCAATGACCATTCAAGATTAAACTCCTCTTCTTGGTTTATCCTATGTGTGTGACCCTATGGGTCCCATATCATGTTGGTAGTGAATGTCCATAACTAGTTTATGACAATACAAGCAAAGAGTGGTGCCTAGTCACACAATAATCCTACCCAAGTGAATGGAAAGTTGGAGAACATCTTCAACATACAATTTGTGTAAGGTGTTACAATAACTGTATAATTTCTTTGTCTCTGATATCCAGAAAGAACTCGAGGCATGGAATCATCTTCCTCTCATTGTTCAATCCTTGTTCCTTGAACTAGAGCAGAATGTTTGAGAGATATTGACCTTAATATCATATATTGATCCACATGTGCATGCACATGATTTTCTCAGTCTCACTTATCAAGTTTCCTAGATATCAAACTCCAGTAGGTGGGAAAAATCCCATCTACATCACTCACAGTCAATCCTCATGTCTCACATCTATCTAGTCATCACTGTTATGGAAATCCTTATTCAAGATTACGTCGGATGATGTCAAAGTATACCAAATGACACGTGATGAGTGTAGTGACTTTAGGTATAACAACCAAAATCACCATCTTCACTATGACAGATGACTGTGACAACTATTTATGGTTTCCATGTGTTACTCTCAAGGTGGGACTATCTGATACAATGTTCCCTAACAAGTATTTGTGTGTTTGGTTTGATATCACATATCTTAACTGATGAGATTACGACATCAATCAACCCACACTCCAATATTGTGTGATAATGCTATGTATCTACCTTCCACAATAACAACCAACTAGGGACATAATTAGAATGTACATACTCTTAACATCGATATCATCTCATTGTTCAAGTCACGTACTTGAAGACATAGTAATTGAGTATTGTCATTCTTTAGGCATTCATTATGTTTCCTCATTATCTCATAATTGAGTGAAACATAATGAATTAGAAGCTTTCCTTATGATTATTAATCAAATACTTTATGTGATATGCCATCACAATCATCATATGATTGGCTCTATGGGCATACCATACCAACAATATCTTACAAAGGGTTTGACATAAATGGGTATATATACTACACAAAATTTTAAGATGATAATGTTTCGTCCAAAATAGTGGGGTCACCCTTCATGTCGATACCTCTCTCTTAAGAAACATAAATTCCAAGCATTAGAGATAAATCCTAAGACTAATCCCCAATTATAAAGCAAAATAATAAATTCTTAACAAAGGTGATTAATGAAATATATGAAAACCACATATTTTTTTCCCTTTTTCTTTCTCATAAAACCTTATAAAACAATGTTACATCACAAACATCACATCGAGATATCACAAATAATATTCAACTCTACCAAATCCAAAATCAAATCTTATGGCTCACATGCGGCTCAATTTACATTAGTTACATGTGCATGGGATAACAAACTCAGTATACTACCCAACTTGGGAAAGAGAGTGTACAAGGACATTCTAAATATGTCTTCTTTGTCACAATCTCTCTGCTAGATAGCATTATACCTAAAAACATTTGAAAAAACCTCATGAGACTCATATAGAGCCCTAGTGAGTAGATACCTCCCACTAAATCTAGGTACATGAATCATCATCAGATTAAGTATAGAAAACTCAATACAAACCTACAAATATTGAAAGGTCTAGTGGATAGTTCCATCATAAGTCAAATCTAGTTTACAACGGTAATCTAAACAAACAAATAAGGTAATCAATTCAACCACATATACATTTAAAACATATTTTAGAGCATGTCTTGAATAAACTAATAGATACTTCTTAGTTCATATTAACAATCCTTTTGCATGGGCAACAAGTCCAGATCTAGGCATTCTAAATCAATACATAACTATAACATCATCCTTGTGAAACTCCATCAGCTGGATGAAGAACACATCCTGTAGTCATGAAGTTGAAGTACACATAAGAAATGTCTACCAAACAGTACCATCAAATGACAAGCAATCCAAATCATATTCAGAGTAGATATAAATCCCAACATTTACTACTTATCAACAAGACATATCAGGATATGAAAAAATCATCTCTATAACCACATGATGACTTTCCACAACAAGAAACATAATCAATAATATCAAATCATGAGCTATAAGTACAAGGAATGTAATAAACATTCAAATTATATTATACACATCTTGTCATTTTTTATTCGTTTTCCCTAAAACTACTTGGTTTGTACCTCACCAAGTATAAGTCACCACACCTAATTCTCGTGTCAATGACTCACCTTCACTATCTTAGGGTTTAGCTGGTTACCCTAAGATACGAACAACATACTCTGGCTACCTCAGGGTTGCCTAAAGAGGCTTACGTCCTCATCTCAAGTACATGAGATAGGAACCAAAAAAGTAGTATATCACATATCACAACATTTTGCATATTTTCATATTTCACATATCATTTCATTGGAGTCAATTACTCATGGACATAGACTTTCACAACAAGGATTTAGGGCTAGAGACACTCTAGATGACTCACTCCTAAATCCTGGTGGTCTAGCTTTTAAGGTGGCAATCTGCACTATGAAAATCTTTCCCATAATTCATCGATGACTATAAGGAGATAATTTTTTTCCCCAGTGTGGTACTCAGGGGAAACTCATGGTATTTAGGGAACCTAACGACATGTTTCAACATTTCACTTGTTATTAATTTCTTTTTCTCATCTTAAAAGAATTCAAAACATCATATATCATATGCGTGTATACTTGTGTAACTAGAATAACATGAAATATGTTAGGCTTAATAAAATGACAATGATTATAGGAAGAAGCATAACAAATATGTAGATTGCAACAAATGATTTTTTCCCATTATCTACATCATCTCATTGTAGTCATCATTAGTTGTCTTTCATCCTGAGACATAATCTCATTGTCTAGCATATACACCATCAAGGTTTTATCATCATCAGTGGGCTTTCAGCCTGAGACATAATCTCATTGTCTAGCACTTACCCTCATCAAGGTTTCTCAAGATCAGTGCATGTTAAATTCAATGCCAACATATTTCTTATCAGTTCATTATACACCACAATTCTCAACAAATATTTATAGAGACATTAGAACTAGAAACTGCAAAAGGATATAGATATCTTGTATCATTCATCATACTTAGAATAGATTTTTCATACAAGATATTCCATCCAATTTCAGTAGTTGCAAATAAATTACATCCATAAACATGCATAACACAATTAGTTCTCTTCTTATATTATTTCACATTATTCAGTTAGAGTTACTAATGAACACATGTTGAACATCATTTTAAGTCCATCAAGTAGTCCATACTTATAGTAAAAGTATTCTAGCAAATAATCACAACCCAAGAACACATTCTTGTAAATCAATTCAAATGCTTGAACCTCATCTTTTAATTGAATTCAACTACAATTATGTGCATTCCTTAAAACCTCATTTGGGATCATTATTCATTAGCATCATCTAACTCATTATTTTAGGGTTAGGTTCTTAGATTCATCTATTTATTCCCATCTTTTGTCTACATTTTATATTCATTAGTCTCAACTTCTTTCATTTCATGTTAATTACATTATTGGAACCAATCATTCTTGATTCACTTGATGTATGATGCTTCTCTCCTCCTTAAAATCCATCAAAGTCCAATTTGAAGGGTTTTCATTCAATTTTGGTTAAGCCATGATAAATTAAAATAAAAGATTCAAAACCTCTATATAATAACTTGATTAGTTTCACCTTTAACTTGCCATCACATTCAATACATTCTTGTTCATGTCATTTCTTATATGTAGATAAGTGTACCATGTCATTGACTTCTAGTAGAATTCCCATATCAACAATGATCATTCCTTATTATACTAATCACATTAGGTAAAACAAATGACTTAGGGTGATATCCTCTTACACCATAATCTCTAATCATCCTTCACAATTCATTGTTATGTAACTTGTATAAAAGATTAAAATTCATATCTATTTCCATAAATTATGCTAAATGGATGACTTAGTCTTATATCATACTGATAAGACTTATCATCTTCAATTGAAGTATTAATACCTATACTTCATCATTTCATTACATTTACAACATTATATATAAGTTCTAGCTTTATTACTCATCCCCGTGTTAATATTAAACTTCTAGGGTTTTCAAGAAGCCATCCTTAGTTCAACACATCATAAGAATCATATGATTCAGTAATTCCATCATGATGCAAAATGGTTGATTAGGTCTATTCACACACATGGAAACTCTAGTTTCTATTTCCACATATTTCATTCATCAGTCGTAAGTATACATTAATTATTTGACCCATTTGGTTCAATCCGTCAACACAAACCCTAAATAGGCAATATTGCCACCTCATACGGGTCCTTATGTATATATCATATTCAATTTCAGTAAGACTCACAAAACACTTGCATAATTCATATTAATACAATTCAAATATGATATTTTACATGTCAACTCATTTCCCAAGCATATCAACCATTGGGCTGATTTTTTTGGCAATATTCACATGAAGTAGCATAGTAATCTATCCATAAAGTTGTCCATGGAACATCAAGCAATATGTGAGGAACTTAGAAAGCTACAATCAATGAGGGTTAATTTAAATTAGTAGAATTTGATTGCTAAATATCTTTCAAAATCAATACCTAGTCACATACAAATACAAGTAAGATTTCATATTATATTAGCCAGATAGAATTAGGCTTTCAACATGAATACATGGCTTAATAGGGAGATAAACACTCACCTAAGGTGACAAACACCTTAAAAACATTGGTAAAACTCTAAATGTCTAGAAATTCAATCAAAATCTTGCAACTGCATCCATTTCTTCTTCTCGTCGACTCAGAAACCTTAGAAATAGAGAATAGAATAGAAAAAGTGATAAAAGAGGAAGATTTGATATCATTTCGAATTAAATTAGAGGATGTATGGTATATTGACACGTGAGATAAGATTCACCTTGAAGATTATGCAAAGACTCTAAACTTACTTGATTTCATAATATATCAGATGGTGAAACCCTAGGTCAACATCTCCACCACTTTCTCGTTTCAAAGCCCTAGCTATCCTCTCTCTCTCTCTATAGGATTTTGTTTCTATAGAATGTATCATGAAATATGAGAGCTCCTTGTGTTATATGTTTCTCATAAAGATCAATTAACGTGCTTTGTTAAATTACAAATTGACCCAACTTACACTTTCTTTTATTTCAATGGATTTTTCTATCATAAAACATGTTACTGAATATCATTACTGAATAAGTCACGCCTCCTCCAACAATTATGAAAAAATAGTGTATTGTTTAAAATAGCATTTCAGAGCTCCAGTAAAAAATTTCGGTCAATCACAGTTACCAATAAAAAGATAAAAATCAAATATGAACTGCTATATTTTATCCAGAATGTATGGTCGGCTGAGTATGTCATGGGAGAAACTTTACCAATGCTACACTCTATAGAAATCAAACATCATCCAAAAATTAATCAAATTTTACAGGGTATTTAAAACAAAATTTCCCAAGTTAGTAAAAGTTGTAATCAATTGTACCTACTAATAAAAAGAGAAAATTCAAATACCAGAGTGCTAAATTTCAATCTGAATACATGATCGGTTGAATTTGTCTTGGGGAAACTCAAGCAACAAATATGTCAGAAAATTCTTCAAATTTTTTGATATTTTGTAAGAACACTAACCATTAAGTTACCCAAACTATATCCAAATTTCCACTAAATCAGAGTCATATATAACATATTAAAAATCAGTAATTGAGCCACTATACTTATCAAGTTATGTATTCATATGCTATTTTACCCTAATTTTAGCCGATTAGGGTTTTGAATTATCAAACCCTATTTATTTGGTAAAAGCTTATTCAATGTTTTTCATCAGGTTCAAAGAAGCATGATTATAATATCATCATTCATCAAGATTTTAACAATGATCAATCTGGTTTTGCATGCAATCATCTAAGTAAACCTAATTAGATGACTAACTTGAAAATGTGTGACAAAGTGGGTTTTTCTGGCTTAATTTTGAGGACGGAATTTCTTTTAAGATGTATATGATGTGATGGAGTGAACTTTTTGAGTATTTTGAATACCTAATGAGATAGATGGATCTTTGTGCTTGAGTTATTTTGAGGAATTTAATTGATTGGTCAATTAGTGATAACTTGGTACCTCAAATGTAGAAGGAATGGTTCTGAAACCATGGTTGGAGTTTCATCTTGTTGGGATGATCGTAGAGAGAGAGATGGTGGAGTTTTGGATGATAACATAATGTATGCAATTGAAGGATTGGTAATTACAAGCTTTGCTTTTGGGTTTATGACTTAGAGCCATATCTTATGAAGTCACGCTTCCAATGAATAATGACTAACCACCGTATCAGTAGCACGAATTAGTGCTGGCCATGCGATGTCCAGATCCGATGATATAGATATCACCATCAATCCCTATTCAGTGGGTACGTGGGTTGGTATTTCGGCTCGTGTGAGAGATATCCACCTTGATCGTTAGTCATGGGGAGCAGTTCCTTAGCAAGCGATCGTGGCCCGGAGGTGGTTTCTATTTGAGGGAGCACTGGTTCCTCATCGTGGGCTGTCTGTAGACCCATCTGGTGAGTTAGTTGGAGTAGACAAGAGTGAAATCCCCCTCCCCATCATTGCTGCTTCTCCACCGTCCACAGCAGGTGGTGCGAGGAGGAGGGATATGGGAGAGACGAGGGTCATCTTTTGCAGAACCTGAGAGTACGACGGTGCCCTGCCTTGCCGTGGAAGGAGACGCGCTGCGGAGCAGCGAGGCTCATGCAGGCAGCGTCGAGCACTGCACCTTGGGAGGCTAGACCGCTCATCGAAGGAGGACACCGCCACAGTGGAGGCCATCATCGACGGCCATGGATAGGGCCCAGCCACGGCGGCGGATGCAACGTAAGGAGCCACACGATGCCACCATGGGGGGAGAAGTAGTTCGGAGATCTGGAAACAGGCTGTGGTGGCGGCTATTCCAGGAGACGACGCAGGCCGGGCATCGAGAAGGAGAGGGAGGAGCTTCAAGCTACCCACTGGAGCAAATCCCTCAAGACGGCGGCAACAACTATCATTGCTGTAGGATAAGGGAGGAAAGAGAAGACACCCCGCGGCGGTGCGTGACACAGCTGCGACAACAGCGTGGAGGCCGACATCATGGAAGAAACTGTTGGTTACAGTGTGGAAGGTGTTGGCTTTAAGGAGTCCAGCGGTGATGCTCACATAGGCGGAGACCCAGACCTAGACCGGAGCAGAGCCCTAGGCGGCAGCGGCGGTTGCACTGCGGAAGCAGAATCCCGCTGGGGACTTGGGCGTGAGTTAGCATGGACCAAAGAAAGAAAGGACGGATCAGGTTCAAACACTCAAGCTGACCGGCTCAATGATGAACCAGACCAGCTGGCTCAAGCAAGGTGCAGCATCACCTTTGTGTCTACGTGGCCATCTCTGATTGGCCCTAAAAGGTAAAAATCCCAAAACTTGCTTAGTTCTTCGATAAATCACATTAATTAGCACACTTATCAAAAAAATACAAACAATATACCAAAATTCTTAGAAACATTTGTAGAATGCAGTGGAAGCATAATATCTGTTATTTTATGCACTAATATTAGTTATATCATGAAAGATGTGTAATGCTTGTTTAGTGGATAATAAATAGAAAATGATGACATAAAATTATGGAAAAATGTCAGTAACTCCATAATAATGTTTATAATGCACCTGATGTCAAGGATGGTCATGATGATGTACTAAATCATGTAATTTAATTTATATGGTTAATTATGGCTAATAACACTAAAGATAATGCAATAAATACATACATGCTTAATAAATGATGAAATTTACAGAACAATCTTATATCAGTAACTGGAAGCTAATATGGAACTTTGATATTTGTTAGATGCATAAAATTCATGTTAGACGAAGATGACCTATAATACATGTGATGAAACCCTAATTTGAATAATACATGTAACTTAGGGTTAATATGTATCAATAATGATATGGAACCTGATATTCAGATGTTCAGATGATGAACTTTGATAATGAGACATGATCTGGAAAATGACATCAGTGAGATAATCATAATATATGAATACAAGTAATGATACACATATCCCAATGAACTAAGTGAAACCCTAATATGAGCACGACTAGGGTTAAGATGAGATATAATAAGATGAGAACCTGATGATAGTATATGATCTTGTCTTGATCAGGTTTAACAAAGTTATAGTTGACATGAGGATATGATGATTAGGTTTGTCTCTATGATCAAGGTACGCCATTACCTCTTGTTTGGCTTATTATACATTATGCTTGTGTTATATGGTAGTAAAGACTTGGCATATGGTATTGATTGAAATGATTATTCTTGTATGTTACGTTTCTTGAGCTTTCCATATTTATGGCTATGAACACCTACAAACATAATTTAGATGTTCCATCATAATATAGCTCATGAACCACTTGGTGGTAGAGCGCATGCATAATGATCACAAACCACTTGGTGGTAGATCATATGATGTTTGTATAATGATCACAAACCACTTGGTGGTAGATCATAAGGCCTGAAGACGTCAAAGCCACTTGGTGGCAGACACACGAGATATATGATGGAAATGTGCTTAAAATATATGTGTTCTCTTTTGTTAATGAATATCTTCGTACAAGTATACACTTTTCTTATATTCTTCTGTTACTGCCAAGTATATTAGTTTTATCTTATTGCCAAGATATGATGAGAGGTAAATAAAAGACACGTAGGCGTCCTCAGTACAATATTCTTGAATATTGTGCTGACGTGTACCACATGTAATCTTTTGTATAGGTTATGGTTATGCTCTTGAAGATCCAGGATAGTGAGAGTTGTATAGAGAGCTGATGTACAGGTGGACCTGTTGTCTTAAGATCCTATAGTTTAGTGGTAGTACATGTATATGTTTAAGTTTGTTGTTCAATATGTAATATCAAATGTTGTAACAATTCATGTTGTAATTATATGTTGAATGGTGAACATGTGTGTATGGTTTTATTATTGTTCATGTACATGTGCTACTGTTGTTTCCTTCTAACTCCCTCGATTTTCTTCTTCTTAGCCTTGTGTGGGATGTTTAAATTGGGATTCTCACTGAGGTGAGGGTTTCAATTTGGACGTCACACATCAGATTAAGTTGTGGAAAATCCGGGGACATCACAGGTGGTATCAGAGCATGAACAATAGCAAAGCCTGACATTTGCTCATTATGGAACTCAAAACTAAAGAACCTTGAACCTTAATAATCCTTTAGGGTTAGATTAGTCATCTTTTAGAGACTAGATCTGACCTAGCCTCTAGGTTAGCACCTAGATGTACGAGAACTAGGTCTAGACTGGTGCTTGTTGAGTAGATAGTCCTTAGATGTCGTTCTTTCCTTGTAGTGCAGCGGTATGGAAAGTTGCACTATTTGGAAATGACGTACATAAAAGGAAGAGAAACCCTAGACATATTGCGCACGTTGTCTAGAGTAGCTACAGTAGTCTACACCATGTTCTCACCCTTTTCACTAGTTTTCATGACACTTGACTCTCTACTATGTGTGGGACTCTCATTTTCAGGATTTGGTTTTTGATTCCAAACGGATCGAACCTCGATAGTTTTCTCTGACGTTTATTTTATCAGAGAAAAACTATATAATATTTTAATATGTATATGTATTACAAAATGTGTCCCCACACATGTACGAGTAGGAGGTGGTCATGCAACCTAAGTGAAAGCATATGACATCAGTCTAGAAGAGAGAGTAGTTCTACATTAGATGTCTAGAGCCTTGTTTGGAATATGTGATAGATTGAATAAGTTTGATGATATGATCTAAGTCATATATAGATGATATAAGATAGTTGTGATGATCTGTGTTTGTCTTTGAGGATGTAAGTTCAGTTTTGAGGATTTGAGATAAGTTCTGATGATGCAAGTAACTAGGCTTTTATGAGATAAGATATCTTAAGTTAAGACTAGGTTGTGAATCAGCAAGAGCCTCAGTCTCTTTTACGAAGGAGGACCTCTAGTGTTAGGACCAGTTTTGGGGTTAGCTCAAGAGAGAGCAAGGCCCACAGGGAGAAGGTTAGAGAACCTAAACTCCAAGATATGAGAATTCTGAGATATGTGATATGATATGTCCTAAACTAGAATACTCCTAAGTGATTGAGTTGAGTCACTCTATGCATGATTCCTATAGTTTGTTGAACCCTATATGTCCTTGGGAAGTCCAAACCCTAGAGTCAGAGAGAGGCTGGTTATGTATGCATATGTGAAGAAGAAAATACGAGTGCCTACCATCTGGGTGAGGGAGAGAGCCCAAGACCCTGGAGGAGGTAGCTATGTTAGCTTCTGAGAAGCCTCATGCTCGGGTTGGTGGTTTCCCATATAGGAATCTAGTGGTGTGTATATAAGAGGAAGAGAGAGTTGAGAAATATTTTTTTTCATGATAAGAGTATGTCATAGAATGGTTTTGTTTGTGCTTATGTGGCTGGAGCTTATAAAGCTAACACTAGTGCCAATGAGGTAATCCGAGGACCCTAGACTAATAGAGGGAAAGATAAAGTTTGTGATTATGAGATACTCATTGAGTTGAGTTAGCTCAAAGAGTTTGAGCATGACAGTACCCTCATGATACGGGTTAGGAGAACCTCAACTGGACTAGATGAAGTTTGATATATGTTTAATAAGCCACTTGTATAAGTTTGTTTTAGCACAACCATTGGAAAATATAGGTAAGCATGTGATCTAATCTCAAGATGTGAAATATAGACATGATATGATGGAAATCTTGAAATGGTTTAATAGATATGAATGCATAAATGGTTAACCATATGCTTTAATAATGATGATATTGTGATAGTATTGGTTAATCTTGTGATAAAATCACTAGTAAATGTTGTAATTTGTTATGAGCAATGAAATAAGATCATATGAATGAAACATGTGACATGAGGTGTTAATCTGAACACTTAATAAAGATGAAAAATATAGTTCGACAGTTAGCACCACATAATGATTATAACACCTTGAGGTGCTCTAGATGAATAAAGTGGGTTAACTTTAGTTAACTCCCTCCAAAAAGGCATATGTTAATGTTGAACATGTTCTATCAAATTATCTCAATAAAATGTTTATGACACCTTGATATATGGGTTAACCTTAGTTAACTCCTTTAGAACATGGTAATATGAAGTTGAATAATAATGCATGGGTGACGATAAGGAAGCAACCCTAATATATGAGATATATCATGAGGAAATCTGAGTTTCTAAATGTTGAGTTCAACCTTGAATGAAGTGTTTGTGCACCAAGATGGTTGTAAACCCCCCCCCCCTAATACTGCTTTGGATACATGGTTCTAGGTAACCTTTGCGATGATATGTTACACCTACAATAGTTCATACATGTGGATGAAGACATGGTAGTTTTCCTTGGAGTACGAGTTTGGTTGACTTTCGAGGACGAAAGTTCTTTTAAGATGTATATGATGTGACAAAGTGGGTTTTTCTGGCTTAATTCTGAGGATGAAATTTCTTTTAAGATGTATATGATGTGATGGAGTGAACTTTTCGAGTATTTTGAATACCTAATGAGATAGATGGATCTTTGTGCTTGAGTTATTTTGAGGAATTTAATTGATTGGTCAATTAGTGATAACTTGGTACCTCAAATGTAGAAGGAATGGTTCTGAAACCATGGTTGGAGTTTCATCTTGTTGGGATGATCGTAGAGAGAGAGATGGTGGAGCTTTGGATGATAACATAATGTATGCAATTGAAGGATTGGTAATTACAAGCTTGGCTTTTGGGTTTATGACTTAGAGCCATATCTTATGAAGTCACGCTTCCAATGAATAATGACTAACCACCGTATCAGTAGCATGAATTAGTGCTGGCCATGCGATGTCCAGATCTGATGATATAGATATCACCATCAATCCCTATTCAGTGGGTACGTGGGTTGGCAGTTCGGCTCGTGTGAGAGATATCCACCTTGATCGTTAGTCATGGGGAGCAGTTCCTTAGCAAGCGATCGTGGCCCGGAGGTGGTTTCTATTTGAGGGAGCACTGTTTCCTCATCGTGGGCTGTCTATAGACCCATCTGGTGAGTCAGTTGGAGTAGACAAGAGTGAAATCCCCCTCCCCATCATTGCTGCTTCTCCACCGTCCACAGCAGGTGGTGCGAGGAGGAGGGATATGGGAGAGACGAGGGTCATCTTTTGCAGAGCCTGAGAGTACGACGGTGCCCTGCCTTGCCGCGGAAGGAGACATGCTGCGGAGCAGCGAGGCTCATGCAGGCAGCGTCGAGCACTGCACCTTGGGAGGCTAGACCGCTCAACAAAGGAGGACACTACCACAGCGGAGGCCATCATCGGCGGCCATGGATAGGGCCCAGCCACGGCGGCGGATGCAAGGCAGGGAGCCACACGATGCCACCATGGGGGGAGAAGTAGTTCGGAGATCTGGAAACAGGCTGTGGCGACGGCTATTCTAGGAGACGACGCAGGTCGGGCGTCGAGAAGGAGAGGGAGGAGCTTCAAGATACCCGCTGGAGCAGACCCCTCAAGACGGCGGCAACAGCTGTCATCGCTGTAGGATACAGGAGGAAAGAGAAGACACCCCGCGGCGGTGCGTGACGCAGCTACGACAGTAGCGTGGAGGCCGAAAGCATGGAAGAAACTGTTGGTTACAGTGTGGAAGGTGTTGGCTTTAAGGAGTCCAGCGGTGATGCTCACATAGGGACCTAGACCGGAGAAGAGCCCCAGGCGGCGGCGGTGGTTGCACTGCAGAAGCAGAATCCCACTGGGGACTTGGGCGTGAGTTGGCGTGGACCAAAGAAAAAAGGACAGATCAGGTTCAAACACTCAAGCTGATCGGCTCAATGATGAACCAGACCAGCCGGCTCAAGCAAGGTGCATCATCACCTTTGTGTCTACGTGGCCATCTCTGATTGGCCCTAAAAGGTAAAAATCCCAAAATTTGTTTAGTTCTTCGATAAATCACATTAATTAGCACACTTATCAGAAAAAATACAAACAATATACCAAAATTCTCAGAAAAATGCGTAGAATGTAGTGGAAGCATAATATCTATTATTTTATGCACTAATATCAGTTATATCATGAAAGATGTGTAATGCTTGTTTAGTGGATAATAAATAGCAAATGATGACATAAAATTATGGAAAAATGTCAGTAACTCCATAATAATGTTTATAATGCACCTGATGTCAAGGATGGTCATGATGATGTACTAAATCATGTAATTGGATTTATATGGTTAATTAGGGCTAATAACACTAAAGATAATGCAATAAATACATACATGCTTAATAAATGATGAAATTTACAGAACAATCTTATATCAGTAACTGGAAGCTAATATGGAACTTTGATATCTGTTAGATGCATAAAATTCATGTTAGACGAAGATGACCTATAATACATGTGATGAAACCCTAATTTGAGTATACATGTAACTTAGGGTTAATATGTATCAATAATGATATGGAACCTGATATTCAGATGTTCAGATGATGAACTTTGATAATGAGACATGATTTGGAAAATGACATCAGTGAGATAATCATAAGATATGAATACAAGTAATGATACACATATCCCAATGAACTAAGTGAAACCCTAATATGAGCACGACTAGGGTTAAGATGAGATATAATAAGATGAGAACCTGATGATAGTGTATGATCTTGTCTTGATCAGGTTTAACAAAGTTATAGTTGACATGAGGATATGATGATTAGGTTTGTCTCTATGATCAAGGTACGCCATTACCTCTTGTTTGGCTTATTATACATTATGCTTGTGTTATATGGTAGTAAAGACTTGGCATATGGTATTGATTGAAATGATTATTCTTGTATGTTACGTTTCTTGAGCTTTCCATATTTATGGCTATGAACACCTGCAAACATAATATAGATGTTCCACCATAATATAGCTCATGAACCACTTGGTGGTAGAGCGCATGCATAATGATTACAAACCACTTGGTGGTAGATCATATGATGTTTGTATAATGATCACAAACCACTTGGTGGTAGATCATAAGGCCTGAAGACGTCAAAGCCACTTGGTGGCAGACGCACGAGATATATGATGGAAATGTGCTTAAAATATATGTGTTCTCTTTTGTTAATGAATATCTTCGTACAAGTATACACTTTTCTTATATTCTTCTGTTACTGCCAAGTATATTAGTTTTATGTTATTGCCAAGATATGATGAGAGGTAAATAAAAGACACGTAGGCGTCCTCAGTACAATATTCTTGAATATTGTGCTGACGTGTACCACATGTAATCTTTTGTATAGGTTATGGTTATGCTCTTGAAGATCCAGGATAGTGAGAGTTGTATAGCGAGCTGATGTACAGGTGGACCTGTTGTCATAAGATTCTGTAGTTTAGTGGTAGTACATGTATATGTTTAAGTTTGTTGTTCAATATGTAATATCAAATGTTGTAACAATTCATGTTGTAATTATATGTTGAATGGTGAGCATGTGTGTATGGTTTTATTATTGTTCATGTACATGTGCTACTGTTGTTTCCTTCTGACTCCCTCGATTTTCTTCTTCTTAGCCTTGTGTGGGATGTTTAAATTGGGATTCTCGCTGAGGTGAGGGTTTCAATTTGGACGTCACACATCAGATTAAGTTGTGGAAAATCCGGGGACATCACAAAATGGCTCATTACAAATTCTACCAAACTTATAGTATTTCATCCTACAATTTAACAAAAGATATGGAAGAATATCATATCCTCTAATTGTTCATCTCTCTTGGCATCAAGTTATAAATACTTCCATTTTATCTTTCTTTCATATGTCATTTTTTACATTAGATGGACATTTCACCCCTTGTCATCATCATATCTCTCCTTGATTATTACAAATGCTTATATAAAAAATATTAGTGATACGTCATATATCAAGATGTGGTTCTCATGACCTTTGACATTCCTTTAAAATTTGATTATGTATCTCATGGATCAAGATTATGACTATTCTATATTATCATCCACATTCATCAATTTTCATTCATAGAGAAGATCATTTATTTTGCATCATTCTTAGTTCTTAACTTTTTCTTACAATTTCAAATTTCATACTCATATTGAAACTCATTAGAGATTATATTCATAATCCATTAGGCTTTCATCTTTCTTATATAAAATTTCCTACTTTCCGTAAGTTCCATATTGAATTATAAAATGTGTTTCTCTTTCACTATTTTATCACCTTCTTTTTTTATCATCATGCATCTTATCATACTCCCAAACTGTAGTCATATGAATGTTTGATTAGGATAGCTAGAAGATGTATAGTCGGCAATTCCATACTAGCTTATTTGAACACCCAAATACTTGACCAAAGTATCTAGATACTAATTTTAGTCAGTTGGCACACCATTCAGGTTATATTCAAATCCATATCATCATTTAGCCCTAGATCTTATTGTCCCTACAAACTCATTTAACCTAGGCTCTAATACCATGTTGTTGGGACCTCTCTCTTGATTATCATAAATGCCAACCATTAGAGAGAAACTCTGAACCTGATCGCTGATGATGAAACAAAATAATAAATTCTCAATAAAGGTGATTAAAATAATATATGAAAAACATAGATAAACTTTTCCTTTTGTCTTTTTCATAAAACCTTCTAAAATAATGTCACATCATGATCATCACATTCAAATGACATAAATAATATTCAACTCTATCAAATCCAAAATCAAATCTTACTACTCACATGTAGTTTAGTTTACATTAGTTACATGTACAATGAAAATAAACTCTGTATACAATCCATCTGAGGAAAGAGAATGTACAGGGACATTCTAATCTATCTAGATTATTCTCTTTATGTCTTATTTTTCATGACATCTCCACTATATATCATTATACCTAAAAACATTTGAAACAACCTCATGAGACTCATATAGAGACCCACTGAGTGGATACCTCCCACTCAAGCTAGGTACATGCATTAGCATCAAATTAAGTAAAATAAACTCAAAAGAAACTTGTAGATATTGAAAGGTCAAGTAGATAGTTCTATCATAAGTCAAATATATTTTGCAATGATAATATAATTAAATAGATAAGGTAGTCACTTGAACCCCATATAACTTCAAAACATCTTGTAGAGCATGTCCATGAACAAATAAGTAGAAACTTCTTAGTTCATATTAACAATCCTTCTACATGAGTAACAAGTCAAGATTTATCCATTCTGAATCAATACATAACAATAAAACCATCATTGAGAAACTCCACCAGTTGGACCAGGACACATCCTATAGTTCTAAAGCAGAAGTAAACATAATACATGTCTACCAACCAATACTATCAAATTACAAGATATTCAAATCATATTTAGAGTAGATATAAATCCCACTATTTACTACTTGTTAACAAGATACATTAGAATATGAATAAGATAATCTCTATAACATCACTACTACTTTCCACAACAAGAAACATAATAAAAAATAGCAAATCACCAGCTCAAAGTAAAAACATATAACAAACATTCAAATCATACTCTACACGGCTTGTCATCTTTTATTCATTTGCCCTGAAACTACTTGTCTTGTAACTCACCAAGTATAAGTCACCACACCTGATTCTCATGTCAACGAATCACTATCGCTATCATAGGGTTTAGTCAGCCACCCTAAAATATCAACAACAGACACTGGCCACCTCAGGGTTTCCTAAAGATGCACATGTCCTCATCCTGGGTACATGAGATAGGAACCAACAAAATAGGGTATCACATATCACAACATTTCTTATATTTTCATATTTCACAAATTTCATTTGTTTGGAGTCTATTCCTCATAGACATAGACTTTCACATCAAGTATTAAGGGCTAGAGCCACTCCAAATGACTCACTCTAAAATCCTAGTGGTCTAATCTCTAAGGTCTCAATCCACACTCTGGAAATCCTTCTCATAATTCATCAGTTACTAGAAGGA
This sequence comes from Alisma plantago-aquatica, assembly GCA_963693085.1. Taxonomy (NCBI): domain Eukaryota; kingdom Viridiplantae; phylum Streptophyta; class Magnoliopsida; order Alismatales; family Alismataceae; genus Alisma; species Alisma plantago-aquatica. Next base: position 702,280,406 of record OY856410.1, on the reverse strand, counting down.
GTTCCATTTTGTTTCCCCAGTGTGGTCCTCAGTGTAAGCTCATAGTGGTCAGGGAACCTAACAAGATATTTCATCATTTCACTTGTTACAAATCTCTTTTACTCATCTTAAAAGAATTCAAAACATCATATATCATACATGTGTATTCTTGCACAATTAGAATAACATGAAACATGTTAGACTTAACAAAATAACAATAATTAAAGCAAGAAGAACACCAAATATGTAGTTTGCTACACATATGATTTTTTCCATTTTCTACATCATCTCATAGCATTCATCATCAATGGGCTTTCAGCGGATACATAATCTCATTATCTAGCATTTACCCCATCAAGTTTTTATCATCATTAGTGGTCTTCATCCTAAGACATAATCTCATTATCTAGCATTTACCCTCATCAGGATTTCTTAAATGTAATCAATGCATGTTAAATTCAATCTCAACATATTTCTTATCAGTTCATGATATATCACAGTTCTCAACAAATATTTGTAGAGGCATAACTAGAAATAGTAAAATCATATAGATATCTTGTATCATTCATCATACTCAAAAAAGTTTTTTCATACAACATATACTTATTCCATCCAATTTCAATAGATGTAAAAGAAATTCATGCATAAACATGGATAACAGACTTAGATCTCTTTTTCTTTTATTTCACATTCTTCTGTTAGGATAACTAATCAACACATGTTGAATATCATTTGAATTCCATCAAGTAGTCCATCCTTATACTACAAGTATTGTATCAAATAATCACAATCCAATAAGAAATTCTTATAAATAAATTTAAATGTTTTAACCTCATCTTTTAATTGAATAAAACTACAGTTATGTGCATTCCTTAATTCCTCATTTGAGATCATTATTCATTAACATCATCTAACTCATCATTTCATGGTAAGAATTAGATTCTTAGATTCCTCTACTAATTCCTATCTTTTTCCTTCATTTTATATTCATTAGTCTCAGCTTCATTAATTTCATGTTGATTACATTATTGGAACCAATCATTCTTAATTCACTTTATATACAATGCTTCTATCCTCATTAACATACATCAAAGTCCAATTTTAATATTTTTCATTCAATTTGGATTAAGGCACAAGTAATTTAAATAAAAGATGAAAGACTTCATCAGTTTCACCTTAAACTTGCCATCACCATTTAATGCATTTTTATTCATATAATTTATTATACGTTGAAAGTGTACCATGTCAATGACTTCTAGTGGAAATCCCATATCAATAATGATCATTGCTTATTATACTACTCACTTTAGGTAAAAGGAATGAATTATGGTGACATCTTATTACACCATAATATCTTATCATCCTTCACAATTCATTAATATGTAACTTGTATAAAAGGCTCACATTCATATCTAATTCCATAAATTGTGATAAAATAGATGAATTAGGCTTTAATCATACTAATCAGACTTATCATCTTCAATTGACATGTTAATACCTACATTTCATCATTTCATCACATTTAAAATATTATATACAAGTTCTAGATTTATTACTCATACTCATCATAATGATAAACTTCTAGGGTTTTCAAGAAGTCATCCTTCATTCAACACATCATAAGAATCATATGGTTTAGTAATCACATCATTATGCACAATGGTTCATTAGGGCTACTTCACACACATGGAAACCCTAGTTTCTATTTTCATATATTTCATCCATCCGTCATAAATATACATCAATTAATTGAATCATTTGATTCAATCCCTCTACACAAACCCTAAACATGGAATATTCCCACCTCATATTGATCCTTATGTATATATCACATTGAATTTTAGAAAGACTCAACAAAACACTTGTACAATTATTTCTAATACAATTCAAATATGATACTATACATGTCAATTCAACTCGCAAGCATATCAGCCATTGGGCTAATTTTTAGGAAATATTCACATGAAATAGCATAATAATCTATCCATAGAGTTTTCCATAGGACCTCAATCAATATACCACGAACTTAGAAAGTTCCAATCAATGATTATTAATCAAAACCAGTCGAATTTGATTGCCTTATATCTTTCCATATCAATACCCAATCACATATAATTACAAGCAAGATTTCTGATTATATTAGCCAAATTGAATTAGTATTTCAACATGAATACAAAACTTAAGAGGGATATAAACACTCACCTAAGGTAAAAGGACCTTAAAAATTTCAATGAAACTGTAGAAATTGCATTCATTTCTTTCTCATCTCAAGTCAGAAACCCAAGAAATGGGGAATAGAAGAGAAAAAGTGAGAAAAGAGGAACATTTGATATCAATTCAAATAAAATAATAATAGAGATAGAATCTTGACATGTGAGAGAAGATTCACCATGAAAGGCTACACAAAGAAGCTAAACTTACTAGATTTCATCATATATCAAATGGTGAAACCCTAGGTCAACATCTCCAGCACTTACTCCTCTCAAAACCCTAGTCCTCCTCTCCCTAGGAACTCATTTATATGGAATGGATCACAAAATATGCAAGCTCCTTGGGTTCTAGGTTTCTCATATAGATCAATTAAGGTTCTTGGGTCAATTGCAAATTGACCCAACTTACGCTTTCTTTTATTTCAATAGATTTTTCTATCATAAAATATGTTACTAAAAATCGTCTTCTGAATCAGTAAAACCTCCTTCAACAATTATGAACAATTAACAAGTTGTCTAAAGCAAAATTTTAGAGCTCTGGTAAAAATTTTGATCAATCATAATTACCAAAAAAAAGATAAAAATCAAATACGAACTGCTATTTTTCAACCAGAATGAATGGTCGGCTGAGTTTGTCCTAGAGAAACTCTACCAAAACCACACTCTGTTGAATTCAAACATGATCCAAAAATTATGTAAATTCAAAATAATGTACAAACTAGAGTTTCTCAATCACAATTAAAATTTGTGATCAATTGGACATAGGAATCAAAAGATAAAATCCAAATACCAGACTGCTATAATTCAATCTAAATACATGATAGGCTGAGTTTGTCCTAGGAAAACTCGGTCGAAAAATTGGTAAGAAAATTCTTCAAATATTTGCAAGCACACTAATAATTAGGTTATCCAAACCATATCCAAATTTCAACAAAATAAAAGTTATATATAAAATACTAAAAACCTTTTAGTGAGACACTATACTTTTAAAATTATGTATCTATATGCTATTAAAACCGTAATTTTATCCAATTAGGGTTTACAATCATAAAACCTTGATTATTTGGTAAAATAAAATTTAGATTATTTTTAGATTTAAAGAATGATGATTAGAATACTATCATTAATCATGCTTTAAACAATGTTTAATCTGGTTAATCATGCAATCATCGAAGCAAACCCTAATTAGATGACTAATTTGAAAATGGGTCATTACAATTCAAGCGTATTCATTGTATTTTTCTATTGAGAAGGATAAGAGTTCATGAGAACCTCAAATGTATTATTATGGTGTCGTTGGAGATATATGGGAGTTTGACTAAACATATTTTGGAGTTCTCATTTTTAGTTGTGAACGAGTTGTGAACAAAAAGGGAGTTGCAGTGGATGAAAGGTTTCACATTAGTGAGTTTTGAAAAGATTGGAGAAAAAGGATGAATCATTCACCATTGAATGACAAGAAAAGAAAGTATTCTACAGAGATAATCTTGAAAATGAAAAATGGTTTGTTGTTCTTCATGGGAAAAAGCAATTATTGTAGATCGTATAGACAAAGAAGAGTAGTATGGTAAGTATGATGACTCTAGTCCATTCTTGACTTGAGAAGTGTAAATGTTGAAGCTAAGACCGATGAATATATGTGTGGAGATCACACAAAAGGAATATTAATTGATGACTTGAGACATGCCTTTTACTTAAATGGTATATATGTTATATGTGCATTTTACATTCTTTATCACAGTTATATATGCTTCATATGCTAGACGCACATTTTACATGCTTTATCTATTATATTTCATTCTTTGACTATTTTTAACATGACATTTTTTAGATTGTGTCTGACCATGAGGATTAGCACTGTGACAATGTGCACCATGATGACGTGCACTTTGAGGATGAGTATGGTGTAAGTTATAATTTTTCATATTTCATTTGGCATTCTCTATCATAGTTGTGTAAGTTACATTCTTTATCACTTACATGTGTTTCTTGACTATTTTAGGACAAACACCCTAAGAATGAGCATCCTGAAGATGTGTACCCTTAGCTTGTTGGATCTATTGAGGAGCAGCATGATCATGCATGTAAATGTGGAATATGTTTGATGAACCAGTTAGCAGTTCAAAGGGGTAAAGTTCTAAAGCTAGCCACTAACTTTGTTGAAACAAGAAATCCAATTGAGAAGAATACAATTCCTCTAGGAAATATTTAGGGGTTTTTGTTTGTAGCAAAGTGGCAGTAACAATAGAATATTGGCATAAAGTTGATTCTGCAATTAAAGAGCTCATATATAAGGATGTATTTGTAACATATTATATTTTAAAGATATGCACAATTTTTTTATTAAAGATATGCCATTAAGTCTATGAAGTTTTACGGGTCATCTTTGACCTTGATGAAATATTGCATCAGAAAAATGTGTTGTAGTGCTGGGAGGATGTTGATAAATTGTAGGAGAAATATATCAAGAGACTATACAATGAGAGACAAGAGGAAGAAGGTTTCCACAAAGCAATGGACCTACCTTGATATGTATGTGTGGGAAGCATTTATTTCTTCAAGATAAACTTATAAATTCAAAGTATTAATACGACGCTAAAAATATTTAGATGAATTCAATGTATACAACTAAGATAGGTTTTATATTAACAATGATATACATGATGCTAAAAAAAGGTGTGAAAAGAATGTGTACAACTACAAGTTAGGTCTAAGTGATTACATCTAACATTGCCAATAGAGACATCAATCATCTTCTAATGAGAAGTTTACTCCTGGGTCTACCAAGTCTTCTACTACTCCTACACCTCCATTTCACTATGAGGAGTGTATAGATGTGAGGAAAAAAGTCTCTAGAGAAATACCAAAGCCTACATAAAAGGTAAAATTCAACTCTCAGAGTGAATGTTAATTTTTGACCTTGATTTTATATGTTTTACTCAATAATTACTATTGATGATGATTAGAAAGAGTTCAACAAGAAGACAAAAAAAGGCAAGTTCATTCTTAAGGGCCAAAGGGATGAATTTATTATTTCTCTAAGTATTCAAGAGCATCCTAGATGTGTTAGGGGCATTGGAGATGGTGTTGGGATAACATCCTTGTTTGGCACATCAGAGAAAAAGAAAAAAAATGTCAAGAAAGACAAATTGTTACAAGATGAGGTGAAGGATGTAATTTCAAAGAGAATACAAGATCTGTTGGAGGAAACAATTGCATAGAGAATACAAGAAGCATTGAGACAATTTAAAGATTTTTAGTCTCAACAACCTCAGACATTACTTGTGCCACACTTGTCATTTTACAAGGTGGACCCTCCTTAGATAGAGGTGGTCGGGAGTCATCACATGGACTCACCAGACACACCTTCTATACGTTTTTTTAATGATATAATAGTCTTACAAGTTAGTTTATAATATGTTGTTTTGAGTATATATAAAATTATATACATAATTCTAGGTGTTGAGAAATGTCGTCTTGCATTAATAGAACCTATTTCTATGTCGTAGGATAGGGCCAGGCTTTCCTACATCTTATAGGTGACAAACTTGTCTATCTAAAATGGAAACAAACACCATTACCATTTGACCACCCTGAGCAAGACATGATTAGAGGTGCTAAAGGTGGTGTGGTTGTGTGGCCCAATGCAAAGTTATCTATGAAAATTTATGATAAATTTACATTATATTTATACTTTTCATTATTTTCTAATGTGTATATAAATTGCAATTGATATGAGAATACATGCATACCATAGTACCTAAGAAGCCCCCTAAATTTTTCCCTCTAAAGACTCTAGTACCTACATGTATTGTAAAGTACCTATTTGACTCACTAGGTCCTAAGTGCAAGGGGTTGGCATAATGGTTAGACACTGTGGGAAGATGATATACTATGATGGTGTGTATTCAAGAGGATGTTGCAGGGAAGGAGTACGATAGTTGTATATTCTTGATAGATATTCTGGAATTATTCAAATATCTTTGGTAGAATACAACCATGATAGAACTTTCGATGTGGTGAGATCTTATTCCTAATTATTTTTTTTTCTATATATGTGAAAATATATGCTATATTAATGCATGCATATTCTTTACAACTACTAATATACACTGAGTGAACAATTTGCATTGCCTAATGTGGCATTTTAGTTCCATCATTGATTAGTTATTAAGATAGAGATCGAATTTCTATAAGTGATTACTTCTCTACCACATTTAAGTATTTTGATATTTCGGAAAAGAACTTGATTATAGCTCCTTTCAGTGTTGGGTAAGTTTTAGGATCTTTGCTTAAAATTTTTCCTTATGAATTACATTTCATTGTGAAATTTAACTTCTCTTTTGTTTGTATTCTTTTCACTTAGTAATAAGAATTGGGAGTTGTTGATAATTGTTTCTCAAATGCTATCTGTATATTATATCAATCATTTATGTAGCATAATACAAAGTGGGAAAGATGCAATGAAAGTGACAATTGTAGCATAAGTAAACTTTTTTATCTATCAATATATATTAATATTTGCATCATTACATGGCTATTTACTAATTTTATTAGATATATTATTCTAACTTATAGGGATATAAAAGAATTCAAACAATCCATAGGACAAGTAGATAAGAAAAAGAATATCTTAAAAGAATGTTAAGGTAGTTTTATGACTCTAATGCATATACATACTGACTATGCTTACTTTTATTGATTAATATTTTGCATAATTGTAAATTTATAATATCCTATGCAAGCTAATAATTGAGCATGCATATACTACATGGTGCGATATATGGGCCTAATTTGTCAAAGAAGTGGGATGATACATCTATTGTTTAACAACGGTAATCTATGTAGTCTTCAATCATAAGTAAATAGCCTTATTTGATAATATAAAAAATCAAATCAAATATGAATTATGTGATTCTCTTTGCATTTGTTTGACAAGACAAAGACTCATAAAAAGAAGAGTTATATGAGACATAGTCCTTCATTAAAGAAGTCAATATTTTGTTTGATTGGGATAAAATATGATGTTTTAAAACTTTGATGTCATGATATCGATATACATGTGATGCTAGTGAATTTTTGCAAATTTAAATTTGAGGAAAGGGAATTGTAAGTTCATTTTTGAGTGAGATGCATGTGTATATATACATATGTGTGTGAATAAATGAATACAATAAGAATGGAGTTGCATGTCTATTTTTTGAATTGTGTATGTGCATATGTGCATGAGAACCGAATGAATTGTGGATGAGAATGGGATTGTATATGTGTCAATGAATTGTGTGGATGCGGACTCTTGTATGTGTTTTCTATTGCAATTTTTGTAGGTACTCTTGCTCGATTGTTAAGCTAAAAATAGGATGGAACCTGTAGTTCTAATGAACTGTAGGCTCTGTATCTTACTGAACAATCGGACAACTAGTATGCAGCCATGCTATAAAAATTTAAACTTTCAACGGTGGCCACACTAAAAAAAAATAATAATATAGATCTACGTCATCAATTTTATTACCAAAACTGATGACACAACTCAACTTATCAGTTAAAATTTGAATTTATAAGGAAGTACATCGTTTGTTTTTAAGGAACAAATGACTTAGAATGTTTTTCAATGTCAAAGTCTTCTCTTCAACTGATGACTATAATCCCAGAATATTCTTACTATTATCCTTACATCAGATTGTCTCATCGGTTTCTTTACAACCAACTGACGATACATGGTTGTTGTTACATTGGTTTCACATTTTATAGTAACCGAAACTGGATCTACATTGCCGGTTGTCTCTTAATCTAGAAACTGACACAAAGTATCCTTAGTTGTACTGTCACCCCTGAGGTTTTGATTTTTAACCGAAGCCGAAGGTCCAAAATAATCAATTCTACATATGGTATATGCACTGGCATCATAACTAAAAATTCCACACAAAACACTATTGTAGATATGTAGTCATCACTGTAGCAAAATTACAACATAAAATTGGTGCCCTTATGTAATTCAATTCATAACACATTTACAAAAGATAGTGGTCACTAACTTACACCAAACTAGCACACAGTTACACATTCACTAGTGCACTACATATTCATAAACGATCAAGCATTAACACATATCATTTTTTCACATATAAACACAACTGCAAAAACTCATAGAGAACACCGGTATACTTATGCATTCAAAAATCCCACACATTTACATAGAATATTAATGTACTTACACACAAACTGGAATACAATGAGAGAACATCAATTGACATATGTACCAAAAGATATCACATATTCACATAACAAAAATGTCAACTTACATAAACAACAACAACACATGTTTAAACTTGTTCCCCATTGTAGACAAAACTAACACACTATTATTGGTGCACTTACATATAACATCCTTTTTCATACTTATAACTAATTGTCTATTTCTTTTTCTATGAAGAATTAGTTATTAGTTTCAACCACCATTGACATGGTGCCAAATTCAAGTCAACCTTTCTTTAGGATGAAATAAAAGTATCTTTTGAATGATTTTCTAGGATATTTTTTGATAGATAAGGATCCACTAACTATATTCATGGACCATTACGAAACAATTTATTATTTTGTTAAAATTTTTTGCTCAAAGACATTTTAAATTCTACACACTTGTCACATATTACAAAATTCCTAGAGTAACTAAAATCAGTTGTTCACCCCTACTTTATGCAGCCATATAAATTTCAAAATGTATGATGTTGAATATGAAGAGGGGTTCAACCTTGAAGTAAGATGTTTTTGTAATGGTTACATATCAATTCTCACCATTTTAATGAGAGATATTTTGGATATCTAAAACATTTTCTGCTTCGATAAATCACAATTTACTACCACACATGAAACTAACACTTATCAATGAGTCATGTTATGTATTATGTGTCTCTTTAGTTCTTGAGACACTTTAATTGGAAGTTTTAAGAGGAGTAAGAAAACGGGAAAATATTGAAGTTATGGACAAGTTCACCCACAATAACTTTGTTTACAATCCAATCACAACAAAGGAAGATGAGGTATACTCATTAAATATATTTTCAAGATCCAAACAAGATTTTTAGTAAATGATGTAATTTATACTAGCACAGAACATACAAAAACAGGGCATGAATCTTGCATGTAACATGCTAAAAGTCATAGGGGTATTAAATAATATTTAAACATAGTGTTATCCCATGCTAAAGATGTGTAGTTTGAGTGTACACATATGATGTATGACCCTAATGGATATGAGTTGTAGACACACTCTCAAAATTATGGAGTTTCTAGTCTTGCTTGTTGAACATGAATGGGGAACTCTTCCAACGCCCTACATTATGTTGAATTGAATATATAAACATGTTGAATCGTTGAATAAGGATGATGTACTAACTGGACCAATTGAGGATGGGGAAACTCATGACCTAAATTGAAAATAAAACTACATTATATATTTTATACCTTACATTTATCATTATGATTTCCATGGTGATCCAATATGATGCAACATTTCCCAACCATCAAATACAACAATGGTTGAGTGGGTACATATGTTTTTAGTTGCTTCAATTATGCCAATAAATAAATCATGAAGCTATCATTTCCAATGCAATGCATACTTTGAAAATAGACAAAACATTTTTATGGTAAAGTAAATATGCTTTCAAGGACTTCTAAGAAAAATAAATAACATTTGGTCATGACATTTGTTGTGCGACATAACATATATTATTAGGAATGTTCCATTATGTTGTTATCAATAACCATCATATGGTTCCATCACCCCAACATACATCAATATACAAGGGGGAGGTCACCTTACTCCATCTTCTAAGTATATAAATCAATAAAGAAGGATGAAGTCACCAATGTACAAGATCCATCACTCAAACAAACTTTAATATAGAAGGAGATGGTCACCAACATAGACGCTTCATCACTCGAAAAAATTTCAATATACGAGGGGGTCACGTGTACTGAGAAATCATAATTACTATACACAAGCGGTAATAATGGGTATCCCAATTATGTTTTAGGTTCTCTTGCAAGTATATATACATTTCGAAAGGTCATTCAGTAAGAAGTAATGTAGTGGAATCAAAATACATTGACCATGAATTAGCAAGAGAGTACACACTATTTTTTCATCATTACCACTGGTCTATTTGAAACAAGAGAATAAGTGTACCTTGTTGAGATTCAAGATTGTCTAGATATATAATTGTTGGGGTAAAGATCCTATTATGCGTTCTGTGGAGTCATGGATCAATATTTGGGTTAATGAGTTCCTAGATTCATCTTAGGTGTGGTCATGAATTAATTATCAACATTACCAACTTTTCAAGTATTCTAGATCGATAGTATTATTTTCATCATAATAAATATCAATTTAATGTTTCACACATAGGTCATATTAGGAAATAACACTAACATCATTATCAACATCATCAACCAAATAAAAATTATCACTACAAAGTAGTTATCAAGGTTAAGATATGATATTGCACTACAAGAAGTATTTACAATAATGATGTATCTAGAAACAATACTAATAAGATTTGATTGTTATCCAATTTCAATAATAAAACTATGTGTATTATGATATCAACATTATTTGCATTGAGATCTAGCCTATGAAAGATCTTTTTTCTTGGATTATTCTATTTTTTCTCATAAAAATTGACAATGGATTTGATATATTTGAAGAACAGGTATATTTTTCATCTATAGGAAGTTCAAAGATTTTATTCTATTTTTGGCAAAGAGTAAGGTTATATACTATTATTAATTAAAGAAAATGCCACACATGATTGGGACCATAGTGAGCTTTGGAGATCAGACAATCTAGGTTGACCTAGTCCACTTTGTGATCCCACATAAGAGATGCTCTGACTGAGTGAGTAGTCATTAGATTAGTCATCATTCATGTGTTGATCAAGATCCTATGGATGTGGTTTGTCATATTTGTGTGTTAAACTACACAAGAGAGGGTAAATCCATGACAAAGGGTCTCATAGAAGAACAAGGGAAGGAGGGATAGTGAAACATGTAGCTTGAGAATGATCATGGTGAGTTTGTGGGGTTCTGTCAGAGTCAAGATTAACATCATTAATCCCTAAGGAGTCAAGGAGTACATATGACAAATAAAGGCTTGTGGCTACATTGTAAGGGGATTTGAGGATAAATTAGGATTGACTTGGGCACAAAAGAGGGTTGCAAGGGTGTGGGTGAGTCATGTGTGTCATTTTAGACTATAGTGAGAGAGAGGGAAGCCTAGAGATTTATTCTTCATTGATGGATCTCTAAAAGGGGAAAATATACCTATGGGTAGGGCCGAACTTATGATAGGAAGTCAACATGAGGGAGAACAAGAATACAAATAAGATGAGATGCTAGGATGGAGGGGGATTCAATAGATTTATTGTCCCCTTCACCCTTGATAAAATGAAGAGGTAAATGAAAACTCTAAAGACATTATATCTTGATGCATTTTCTTAGATCTTGCATTTTATATTGGGGCACACACTTGTTCCACAATGGTCCTATGTAGCATTGAATATTTAATGAACACATCCAATGGATGTGAAAAATCCTGGGGGAACAAAAAGAGAAAAAGGAGAGTGGAAAAGGGATTTTTATTAATTGTCTTTAACTAACATAATAATTCACAAGAGATCCCATATTGGATGATATTTGGAACATATCTAGAGTCATAGGTACAAAATCATAAATATAATATTTGAGGTCCAATTTTTATTCATAGGTCATAGTTGATCTAACAAGGTAATAAATTAGATCATATCTATGGTTTTGACTTATAATGTTCAAATAATCAAATCAAACCTAATTTTGAATTAATGGCACCAATCAAAAGAGACATGGAATGACAAAGTGAGATCAAGATAAATGTATATGTTGTAACATACTCAAATCTAAAAATATAGGTTAAAAACCCCCTTCTTCTAAGCCCCTATTCAATCATAATAACATCTAGTATCTTTTATTTATAATATAAAATGCATTATGAATGATTGCAGTCAATTACTATGATAAAGATATAAATATCCTTTATAAATAAAAAATATAAAATTACCATATTATATTCCATAATAGGGTCCAAGGTACAAATACACTAAACAATATGTTTAACCCTATCTTACCATTCTACAAAATACCTATAACTATAAGGTGAGAGAATTTGAGAAGAGTAAATCATAATTTAGATAACTAATTGGATAAATACTTAATGGGTCATTCATACACAAGGAAAAATTGTGATACAAAGGGTTCCAAAGTGAAAAACTAATTGAAAGCTCTGTTCTCCATAGTCAAATTAACTTAGCTAGTGAATTTGATGTCAATTGGATATAACATACACCTCCAAAAGTATTTTAGAAAAAGAAATATAAAGTTGATGTGAGTTATTAATTTCACACGCACTCACATATCAATCAATTAATTTAGGACGTTTTTGTTTTCTCTCGTAGGTGCTCTAGTTCATCTCCTTACTCTACCTTTTAATGAGGTACCAGTTTCTGACGAAACAAAATTCTTCAGACGTTTCACCCTCGACATTGGATCATTTTCTTTGATTTCATTGGCAAACAAATCACCTTATCCTTCCATTATGAGTGAGTCCTTTATTAATTTGTGTGACACCCCGTCTGTGAAAGGCCTATTATATACCCAAGGTCCTACGAAATGCCTCTTATATACCCAACGTTCTGTCATGGCACAAGCCTGAAGCCCAAGTTCTCCATGCTACCTAATTGAAGATTGTATCACCATGATAGAGAAACCCCTCTCGGGATCTTCACCAGTTTGCCCTTTACTCAAATTGTGTCTGATCACTACAGAGAATCTTTCTGTTATTGAGTGTATTCTAAGATGAAAAAGCAAATTACTGGCAACTCTCTACAGCTGAAACCAACTAGTTGCGAGGTAATTAACCCTAACCAGTCTTCTTCATCTCTATTTGGTCATTTCAACTTGTCTCATACCAGTTTTCTCTATTGACAAACACTGCCATTTCAATTGTTGTATAATCTGCTCAAAAGGTCATCTTTGACCAACGGGAACTTTCCCAAACCCATCATGGGTAGTGGGCAGAACTTTTTGGATCAGTAGTTTCTTGTTTGAGCGTGGATAAACTATAGGATTGGATTTCTTATTTATCATACAGTCAACTCTGTTAATGCAATGGTCATAATGCCTAACATTGTTTCGAATATACAATTGAATATAAATCTTCTTCGATGATGCATCCTGGGTTCTATTAACTACAATGATATTTAGTTCTTTGGCGTCTCTTCGATACTCCTATTCTATTGGTCTCCCATGTGTGATCACTAAGAGGGATGCAACTCCCTGTATCAAGGACTTCATGGCCTGTTCGATGCTTGCTTGGTCCGCTGTAGCCTGAGGAGCACCCCAATACTGGAGGATGGGTGTGAGGGCATGCCCAATTTTTGTATCAATGTTTCTATATCTACTTCTTACCGTATTGTTGCCTCGTCAGAAAGTGATGTCCGTTTTCTCAAATGACCCTGACTTGGGGCTATGGATGTTTGGGTCTGTCTTGGTCTCACGAAGATAATGGGAATTGATCCCACTCACACAGATGCAAGGCTTGATATCCTACTCCCAGATCCAATCTACAACAGAGCAACAATGGTGCGAGTTGTAGGGACAATCATCCTGGAGAATTTCTCATTGTACCACATGACTAGTGTTGAGCTTTTTCTCGGTCTTAACCATTGTTTGTCTTCTAGATGCAAGGTTCTTAATGCTATTTTGATGATTTTGCCTTGTAGCACATATTTTTGACTGAGCTATTATGTGGAGGCAAGCCAGACAGTTCACGAGCTTACTTTTATAAAATTGTTGAAATTGAATTAAGTTGTATAATTCATACTAATATGTCAGAAAGATACATATAGATACATTTTTGGAAATCAGAAAAATGTGAATGATTTTAATAGCATGGATTTTGAGACCTAAATATAAATATACATTAAGGTCAATTTTGGGTTAATGAATTCAATGCAAGTAATATTAACACACATTGCCTTAAATTTATGAATAGGTGGTGATATCAACCTAGGTGTATTGTTGAGTAAGTTGGTCATGCCTTGAAGTATGCACTCCTCCCTATTTATAAATGGGCATTTATATGACTAATTTTTCCCATAATGAGGCAGCTCTTGGGTTACTTGTTCTTATTTCCATTTGTTGAATTGTCATATCCTCTCAGTTGTGACTTACTGTTATTCTTCTAAAATTTTAATTATCATGTTGAATTGGGTCAATGACCCCACTTGCTTGGTTATTATTTTTAGAAATGCAAATGGTGAATAAAAACTATCTTCCCACTCTATTGGTACATGTTGATAATTTAGCAAGATATCTATTGTATGGTGCATGAGCATAACAATTAGGGAACACTATTTCCACCTCTCTTTGTATAGGGGTGTGCTATTTCCACCCAGGGTGTGTTATTCCACCCATTTTTTTAGACCAAAGATCCACTGGTGTCTTAGTCGTACTTTAGCTATTCAGTCTAAATATATCTACATACAAATGATTATGATTGTTGTGATATTGTAAATGTTAATGGTAAGATGTGTTCTCTCAATTGTATAATTATATTGCCTCCTTCTTTTGGAAATCCATTCTCTTGTTACGTCTAATTAAAACTTACCTAGCTTTAATGACTCCTACTTTGATGGAAACATCTTACTTTACTTTTGAAAAAAATAATGCCCTAGTTAATCTTCTAACGTACATACTCAACTTTTGATGACTGATTCCTATTTTTATGGGTGTTCCCTCCAGCCAGGTGTAGGTGCTTTATAGGGAAGTGACGCAGGATGATCGTGAGCTCATTTGTGAGCGTAAGGATAGATTGAGACAACCTTGTTACCCTCTGCATACATGATTATGTGTATATAGACGTAATCCTCTCATTTTATATACCACCCTTAGGGTGAAAAAGTTATCTACATGTAAATATTTTGTAACTTTGTAACAATTATGTTTTCTGCTACTTAATTATTTCATGGCTCATATTTTTACCATAGCATGGGTCCACTATCGGGTCCCACTCTTTATAGATGTATAGTAAAAAACATTTATTCAAGGTGTTAAACCTCACGACATCACATCCTCACCTCTTAGAGAGAAAATTTGTCCCCAAAATATAGATATTTTAAATTCAATAGGAAATATTTCCTCCATGATAGACTTGATTTTCCATGTATCATCATCACTATTATGGTTCACCCAAAGCATTCTCACTCTATTGATTTTCTTATTTAGAAGTTCTTTAGTTCGGATGTCGAGGACCTTGACAAGGACTTCTTAGTATATGAGAGTATCCGTCTATAGAATTGTCTCATGATTGAGAACATGGATAAGGACCTTCACATACCATTTTACACTGGGCACATGAAAGATAGTGTGCATGATTTCGTGCAATTGGGATAAAGCCAACTTGTATATACATTCCCCAATACGGTTGAAAATCTAAAATAGATCCACATATATTGGACAAAGCTTCCCATTATTCTTTGCAATAGCTCAGATTGTCTTTACATTTAGGAAAATATGGTAACCCACTAAAAACTATACATTTGTCCTACAAAATCAACATACAAATTTTGAAATTCATGTTCCATTTTCACCCTTTTATTAGATTGACATTATCTGATTGCATCTATTACTCCTTTAATTTTAGAAAGTTTGTTAGTCTACTCCATTTAGTAATGTATAGCTCTACACGACCTCCCATATAAAGCATCATATAAGGTCATTCCGTATATAGGGCGATAGTTATTATTGCAATTTAACACTAGATATTGAAGGTAGTGGTCCCATGTACCAACCTGGTCTAGGATACATGAGCTAAGTAAGCCCTCCAACTCTTAAATTGTTCTCTCAAGTTGTTGTCATTGTATGGATAGTACACTATATTGATGTTTAGCTAAGTTCCCGATTCTTATTATACTTGTTTCCATAAGTGAGAACTTAACTTCACATCTTGGTCATACATAAGAATTCCTCGATCCCAGAATATCTCCAAAATATACTAGTCTACTAACTCTAGAATCTTGTTTTCTGTACTTGTCAGGTTAAAATGGGCTGATTTGGTCAGATGATAGACTATGACCTGTATGTAACCACCACATTCCCGGTCCCAAGTAAACATAATGCTTGTGTGAAATGACATAAAGAAGAAAATCTAATATCCAATTCAATATGAGCCAACACTCTCAACTAAATTATATCTGAGTATGGACTATGTAAAAATGGATACTTTAAGTACATATATGACCTCATGTTTACGTTCTCAAATGAAATTCATACATCATGGAGTCAAATATTCTTAGGACATTATTACATTAAATCATTATCTCATATTGAAAAGAAATGAACATGTATTTGATTCAATATTAAAACAAGCATGAAGTATCCCATTATAATAACTATATGTATGGTTCTTAGGTAACACAACCAACAGTGTCTCACTTTCACTAGATGGAATAACTCATGAACCTAATTCTATGTTATTGAACATGACCATCATGTTTTTGTTGTGAAAGTGCTTATGCTAGGGAATCAACAATGTTGCTTTCAGTTGGTACTCTAAAAATCTTAACATCTCATCATTGTATATATCTTTTATGAGATGATAATGTTTTATTATGTTCTTGGTATACTAATGTGATATGAGTTCCTTGACTTGTGTAGAACCTACATTGTCTATACAATTAAGTTTTGGAACCACCCCCAGTTCACTAATAAAGTTCTTGATCCCTATGACTTCCTTTGTTGCATTGGATGTAGGAATATACTTAGCCTCTATTTTAGAATTTACAACTATCTCTTTCTTGAAAGTTTTCTAGATTATAGATCCATTATTGTACAAAAACATAGATCATGATTGTAATTAAAATTCATCCTTTTTTGGAAGCTTGCTTCACTATATCCCCTTACAACTAGCTCTTCCTCACGTCTGTAAAATATAGAACTAATATTTATTTATTCTTAATTGCTTAAGGATTTTCTTTACAACAATCCAATTAACTTCACATAGATCTGACTAATATCTACTCATCATGATCAAAGCGTACTTATATGAGACATGCACATAACATGAAATATATGATACAACCAATTGCAAATTCATATGGTGTGTTACTTATGCATGACCTCACTTCCAAAGAGTTGGGACATTGAGATCTAGCATGACTTATTCCATTATACATGTGTAAGTGTCATATGTTAGGATCCTACATGCCATAAATTGTCATCACTTGTTTAATGTATGTATTTGACATAGACTTAGAAGGCTCCTATATATATATATATCTATAAATATTAATTTCTAGGATATAGGATTCTTCAACGATGTATCTCATGGAGAAGGTTTCGACAACCAAGACTTAACCAACTATAGCATAGGCATGATGTTCCTCGTCAATAGTATGCCACTTACAAAAAATATGAGGAACACAGTTATGCTCCCACTGACCTTCTTTTGAACACTATGTTCATCATCAATTTGATAAATCCAAACACCCTAACTATGTCATCCAAATGCAAATTCCAACTTCAATATTCTTTCTACAGCCTATAGTTTGACCTATGTATCTTATAGACTCGTATGGATTCATTTAGAGTGAAAAAAATTTTAAGTTGTGTCTTTTACATCCTCAATAATATTGCTTTTAAGGTATGTGGTTTTGCATATATTTTCCAAATCTGATTGGTTTTGAACTTCTCAAAGTTCTATTTTCTTCCCATAGGTTTCTTGGAAATAAAATTCCTTTCCCATGAATGCAACAACTCTGGAAACAAACCCTTTATTGTAAGTTGGAAAATATTTGTAATATGCCTAAATTTCCTGAAGGTATCCAACAAAGTAGCAGTTGGTTGGTTTGGGTATTGTCATTTCATAGTACTATTTATTAGCCTAATTTCCACATCGCTAAATCTTTATAAACTCATATTGGAACATTTTCTATCTCATATCTCATATAGTGTCTTTTAAGCTATTTACAATCTACAAAGTTAAGTTTAAACATGATGGTTTAAGAGCATATTCCCAAAAGGAAGTTGGAAGATTAGCTAAAATCATCCTTGATAGGACCTTGTTCATCACATGGAAATTCCTTCTTTTTGACACACCATCCTTTTGTGGTTAACCAGACATGTTCATCTATGATATAATAAAATAATCTCTTAAGAAGGGACTTAAATTATTGGGCAAGATATTCCTCACCTTGATCACATTGAAGTGCCTTAATGATTTTTAATAAGTTTATTATGTACTTCATTCATGAATTCCTCTAACTTTTTAATTGATTATGCCTTGTGTTTGATCAAGTCCATATAGACAAATCTAATGAGATCATCAATAACTATAGTCAAGAAGTGATATCCATAATTGGTACTTGTACCCAAAGGCTCACATGCATCAATATGCATGTGTCTTGGTAAGTCACTCACTCTCTCATTTTTTACCAGTTAGAGGTGCTTTTGTTATCTTGGCCAAAAATCTCAATTCACATACATCTATTGATTCAAAATCAAATGATTCTTGATAAACATATTTGTGGAGTCTAGAAATGCATTTCTCAATTATGCGCCTTAGATGGAAAATACCAAAGGCATGTTTTATCAGTTATAAAGTTTTATCTTGGTTGTATTTATGTTATATATGTTTCTCTCAAGATCAAATTAGTATGAGACTACAAGAGATTGAGGGTACTGCTATAAAATATCCCATATTCAAAATATAAAGTTGAACATTTGTTATAATAAATTCAAAACTATTGTTGTCCAAATAAGATATATAAATAATATTAATCTATTTATGTAAGGTATATCATAGAAGTTGCCTAATTCTATTACAAGACCAATGGTAAAAGACAAACAATAGGTTCCTACTACTATGAAAACAACTTTTGCACTGTTACCAATGTGTGGTTCTACATCTCCCTTCATTTGAGGTTTTGCTTCTTTTCAGATCCTATATATTAGACCAGATTTGATATTGTGACATCCCCAGATGTTTGAAACCCTAATATCATGTTGGTCCAAATTGAAGCCCGCACCTGAGTGAGAATCCCATCTTCAAACTCCACACACTATTACAAGAAGAAGATCATCTGAGGAAGTTATAAGGAACTAAAGTATTACATGCATATGAACAAGAACATAACACAAATACAATCTCACCATTCAACATATAATTATAAACATAAATTATAAAACATTCAATATTACACAATGAATTATAAACATTTACATATGAACATATTACAAAAAACATGATATGTTAGACAATAGGTCCAATTGTATATTTTCACACCACAAAACTTCCAAATATCAAGAGTCTTCAAGAACACATATACACATTATCTAAAGAGAACCTTTCAAGTGGTACATTGTCAAAATAATGTAATCATGATGAGTACGATACAATAATCATAGACCGTATTAACAACTACGACTTGGAAATAACATGAATAATAAAAGAAATTTTGACAAATATCTATCTTTTTTTTATAATGAGAACTCCTCCCGGGATCGGCCACATTAAACCCCATCCATCCAAGGTAAATTTGGGGACCAACCATGTCATTGGGGGGACACCATGGTCTTCCCAATCAAATGCCAGTCACTGTTGCACCACGTCCAACACCCAAAATTATACCCGAGTCCCTTCATTGGGGATTGTCGAGCCGCACCACTGGGCTAATGACCGCCCCCAACTATGAATTGGCAATAACAAAGATCTCTCTTAACAAAGAAGAAAACATATTTTAAGTGAATTTCCCTTCATATAATCCATTCATAATCCACCATAGGTAATAGTGCACCATCTTAGACACTAAAGAGCATGTGACACATGACCTTATGATCAACTCATAAAGAGTTGGATCAATGCACAATATGATATGTTAATAAAGAGAATGATAACTTAGAAACACTATATATGCTATAAAATAGTTTTAGTTCTTTCATATAATGGAACAAAAATATCATGTTTCATTTGTTCAAATATATATACAAAATAAAGCAATGTAACATACAAGAACACATATTTCATCTAATATCATTTCAAATATATAATAATCTAGATTTTTCCCTCTTTAAATTAAGGTACATATTGAGTCATTAGATTCTCTACTATATTTAATAACCTCCCTTACCCTCAATTTCATGACTTGGAGTCACATTATACTTAATTGATGAAATAGAATTTAAGAAATGTATCATTATATTTTTACTAAAGTTGAGTACATAATTAAGTTTTGAACATGAATTTCTTAATTTTAGTGCCTGCTTATGGTTGGATGAGATGGGAGCTGCATCACATGTTGCACTACCACATGAGTCCTCTAACCATTGACCTAGTACCCCAACCAACAACGACCACTCAAGAACCCCCACTTTTGGCCCTTTGATCCTAATCCGATGATCAATAACCATTCATTTAATTTAAATGTTTGAAAATCTATAACTTCTTCATACTATCTCAAAATATAAACTTATAATATTTCATATTGATTAAAATAGCAAGGTCTTTCTAAATTAAAAATAGTCTTATAAGCTAGTTTTTCTTGTAGTTCTTTTGAAATCCTAAAATAATGTTTTCTAAGTTTTTTTTAAAGCTTTTTATGCTATTGAATGCACAAGCTTGATCCTTTATGCCCAAAAAGTTTATTGTAGCCTAATTTCAATGCCTTGATCATCATTATGCATAAGATTTTTACTTGATCCATCTTTGTACCCTAGAATGACCTAATTTTTTTTAAATGGCCTAAAGTTAGATTTTATGCTAAGGATCACCTCTTTAATGCATATATTGATTGAATTAGACCCAAATCCTTAAGCTTGATCCAAATTAGTGAATTTGGATGTGTGTTATACTAAGATTTGATCTTTCTCATGCTATTACCATATCTTTGACTTATTGATGTGGTTTGAACATTGAAACATGCTTTACATGGATGCTTTGATGTTGAATCTCAAACCTTTCTCACATCTGAGTCTTTTATGTCCAAAATGATCATGTGGACTAAAAAGCAGTAATATTATATTCTTTGTACCCCTAAATGACATGTAAATCATTCTTCTACCCTAGTGTGACTTCTTGTTTTATGCTTTGTTACATGAAATGTAAGCATGAAATGTGACCTTTGTTACAGGTCGATTATTAGATGTTTAGTCTTATGCAAATCTTGCCCTATTGATCAACCATGTTTTTTTATTTAGTAACTATATGATCCTTGTGACACTAAATGTTACTTGGTCTAACTTACACTCTAATTATCGTTGACCCTATATGACTAGATTTCATAAAGTTGATGACTATGTTGTTTACCTTACATTAATATTATGTTTTCTCCATTTAAGACAATGAAAATCTAATCATGAATCTCAATCATGGTTATGATGTGTCACCCTAGGCTATAGGTGAACCCATGTTGTATGATGTAACAGTATGATGAACATGCATGACCTAGTTTGAGATAATGAAAACAACATTAAAGGAAATGAATACCCATACTTAAGTGACACATCTAATCACCATGATTATGTTTTTTGTGGCCAAATACTTTTGATGCTAATCCAATTTTACTTCTCTATAATGTCAAGACCTATATAACGACATAATTGCCAACATTTTACCAAGTTTTCTATACATGGTTTTCAATCTCAATGATTAATCTTTTGTTCTAATCAAGGTCTGCTTTATTCTCCTATTGTCTAGACTAGTGGTATTGAACTTTATTGTATGTATGTATGCTCAAAATGCTTATATTTATATACTTGTTTGACCTACTTGTTTCCTATGGCTTGTATGTTTATTTTTCTTGAAGTATGATGAACAAACTTTGAACATAATTGAATTTGCACATTATACAAACCTTGTGCTCTTGCCTGAATTCTTGGGGTAAGGGCATAATAAATGTTGAAATAGGGTTAGGTCATTGACTTTGGTATTGAGGCCCCTCATGTAGAAATTGGGTGACATTTAGGATTTGAGCCTCAAATTCCTCTCATGGACCCATCGTTTGGAAACCTCATCAAATGGCCATTAAATGTTGTTTAGTATAATGGAAATGAATCTTAAACATGTTTGCATTGATAAGAAAGTATATAATGTTTCTTATTAATTTATAAAGATTACATGTTTTTCCAAGAATATATGCTCCCTTAAACCTGTGAGTTTATGTTTTTTATAGTGTCTTGACACAGTTGTGTTGATGTGTACCTATTTTATGATTTTAGGTAAAATGTAGAATATAACTCTCATGTTGTGGCCATTTCTTCTAATCTTATATGATAATCTAATTTTGTTATTCTTATTATATCTCATGACATGCTAATGAAATCCATATAGGTTGATATGGGACTAAGATCATGTTAGGTACTAATTTAGTTCATTTTAAGCCATGTTGTTTCATTCCTTAGTTCTCTTTGGTGTTGTTTGTCGTTTTTATTCATGCATATTCTATGTGATCCGTTCTAGGGATGTACACCCAAGTCCACTCTCCTTTAGCTATATAGTCATTTGGAGTGTGGATTTAAGGTAATAAATAGTTTCATGACAAATGGTATTAGGGCAATTACATATCCTCTATGCATGTTTAGTAATCTGATGTGTGTTGTTTCACACCAATCACTAGGAAAAGTCCTAGAGTTTAACCTTCTAAGTAGGTTGTCAACTTGTTGCAAGCACCAAATCAACTTTAGTATAGTAAGGTATCGATCCAAGGGAAGATGGAAAGAAATTGGTTAAAATTTGAAAATCAAACACAAAAACAAGAAGGAAATTCCGATTGTGAGAGTATGGTTAAAAATTAACAATAGAAGTAAGGTTTGGAAACAAAGTAAACAACATAAAATAATAAAATAAGTGAGGGTTCGAGGTATCACCATAAATAGCCATTCTCTGACTCAACAATTCAACTCCTAAATCTCAATAATCAAATTAGGACCATGTGGATTGTATCCTTATGCTGGACAATCATACAAGGACCGGGCTTCCTACAAACCCATTGGTCCCGACATTTGTAGATCCTCATCCATCTTTCCAACACATAACTATGCAAGATCTGATTGAGATATATGTCATTCCTATCTGACGCTCACACCTATAGATCAGGTGATCTTGTCACCATAGGTTATAACAAACAAGTCAATAGGGTAAAATAGATTATGAACTAAATAAGGTGATAGTGTCAAAATATCATGAGTTCATTCACGCAAGGGCCCGAGATGTGGACACCCTTGTAATGATGTAATCATTCTATAAAAAAAGTACAAAATCAATAGGTAAAAAGATAAAATCACAACTAAGGGATAATGGGTTCATTCTTGTGGGGATCCATGATCATATCACCCCACAAGAATATATCAATTTATCTAGTGATCAAAGAGGAAATGGAAAGAAATCATTCTTTTATTTAAACAAGGAGTCAATTACATCGAATAATAACATGATATGGACTCCCCCGTTCCCCATAAGGGAACTATATAAATATAAGAACAATATTACAAGAATCCTAGAAGAAGTGATATAAGATATGTTAGAAGTAGAGATGTCTTTTGCTTTGGAGTCACCCCTCCTTTTATAGGGATAAAAGTGGGGGATAAACTCCAGAGAAATGGTTTACTTCATCCCAAAGTTAGATTGTTCAAGCTTTGACTACATTGATAATTTTCTGATTATGGCATTTGCTTGAGTCTTTATTGCATTCTTTCCTTCATATAGAAAGCATATAGAATTGTCCAACTTTTCTATTCCTTTAATTACTCTGACTGGTCATTATCTTCTTCGACTCTCTTTGATGTAAATTCCAATAGAAACTTTGAGTGGATTTTGCTCTCGTCAAAGATTCCAAACGTAGTAAAAAAATATGGATTTCTTTTAAGAAATTAAATTTCCTTTTTAACACATATTTTCACATTGAATTTGGAGTTCATACGCAAAAGATATGAAAATTTTGGTATGGGATATATATGTATTTCAAGCACTATAGAAAATTGTACAAACATCTTCCAAGAGTAATTTTGAGAATTTTTTCTTATGAAATAAATTGTCCATTATCCTGATACATGCATAATAAATCAAGTAGAAAATCCAATTTACTAAAGAAAGAAAAATTAAGATAATTTACTCTAAAATTAGAGAACAATGACAAAATGTTTCTAAATAAAGATCTAAAATATGTAATTAAAGATGATGAGTTTGCACTCATCAAAATACCCTAGACTTAAATTGTTTCTCATCCTCAAGTAACAATAATTCTAAAATAGTACCACTTGTATAACACTAGTGGAGCCCTTTCTCCTTATATGATCAAGTAACCCTAACTTCCAGATTTCATAGAAAATCTTTTTCATATCCCTTACTTCAAGATTATTTCACAACTCGGTTCCAATTCAAGATCCATCATAAAATAGTTTTCATATTCCCTTTATATTTGGTACATCTGCATATTCTTTCATGTCATTGCACAAGAACATGTCTCAAGGATTTGATGGGATTATGTAGATTCCCCTAGACATAGAAGTGGAGTCAAAGGAGGTATGGAAGGAAGCAATCTATCCTCTATTCAACTTGAGACATTTTTATTTCTTTGTTTGCAATACATTGACCTCATGTTTTGGTGTGATCTTTTGATAATTTTTCATTGATGGTCCAACCTTATTAAATTTACAAGGGGTATGGAAGAAGTGAAAGTGGGAGGAAAAGTGGGTGTGCCACCCCACACATGGAGTTTGGCACATTTGGCTTTTTTTTGGATGGAGAGATAAGAAGGGGATGGAAGAAGTGTTCAAAAGATTATTCTTTGTGCAACTCATTTTTCTGAGTTCAAACGTTAGATAGTATCATACATTGGGTCAATTAATTCTAGATTATGCAAAAACAAAACAAAAAAATCAAGTCAATCTATAATTTTAGATATGAAATCATTATTTTTTAATCTTATTAGTCCTCTACGGCTAGCCATATTTTCCAAGAAATGGTGTTAATTCAGATCCTAGGTGACATGATAATTTCTATCAATGGTAGATCTTTTGATTTATGTCACAAAATAAGTTGCGTCATTCAAGGAGGTATATTGATAAACATGAATATCATTGTAGCCAACTAGATAATGGCCTAAGTGACTATATTAAGTTTAAAATTAAACGGAATTGTTTTGGACATAGTTTAAAGCTAAACTATATAACATAATTGAAATTCCAAGAAATTTAACATAGAGTGGGGGGAATTATTAGTACCACCCACCTCCACCATGAACTTTAAAATTTTCTTTCCTTAAAAAAACTTCAATCCAAAATGGAGGGGAGAAAAGTGTGGAGATAAATAGGGGTCTTGGTAGCTCAAAAAATGTCTAGCTGAATGATTTGTTTACGAGGACTGGAACCTTACAAGGGGGAGATTCATAATGCACCCGGTGATTGGATGGTTGTGGTAGCTCGAAGGGGGATTTATGTAAGGAAGAATGATGTTGCCTTTTACCCTGCACTCCTTCTAGTAAGATCCATAATTCTTCCTTCAACTATTGAGGCAATGCTATTGATGTATGTGGATTGGGAAAGATTGACTCGAGGTGAAGTTTGAGCCGGTCTGGTAGAATATGTGGTGCCAATTGAGCAAGATCAGGAAGATGATCTAGTTCAGGTTTCTTCTTATCACCTTGATTTGCACACAAGAGAAGTTGTGCTGCTATATAAGGAATGAAATTAATAAAAGCAACATTATAAATATTTTTTTCTCTTAGAAAATCATGTTATTAAAATTTTGGTCAATGAGATTAGTGGGTTTCCTCACTTATATAACATGTGGATCAAATTCTTCTATGCAAGAATTTTCTAAGAGTTCATGCGGAATTAAACAAGGGTATCATTTTACAATCAATGTATGGGAGAACATGGATTTCTTCTATGGGTGGTGTCTCCCCTTCTAGACCAACCTTATGTGACATAGGAATTGGCTATGATAGAGTGTGAGGAATTATTTCATCATTGAGGGAGGTGTCTTATTATCCAAAATTGATTCAGCCAAAGGGGATTGGTCATTTATAACATCTGGATTTATGTCGATGATGGAAGGAGTTGTTGGAGACTCCGAATAAGGACAATTCTCATGTTGTGACTTTCCGTGCTAAAAAAGTAAAGCCTCTAGTGGAAAGGTCAGAATACAAACATTGTCATTGCATGAAGACTACCACTTATTGGTCAGTGTTATCTTAGTGGAGTTTGAAATTAATTATGTAAACATGAGACCATCATTGCCATCATCTAGAAGAGACATCTTGGGCTGCTCTAACTTCTTTCAGGGTCTGTGTGATTGGGCCTCTAGCAAACTAGCTAACATTGCTTTTTAGGTTTCTTAGATTTCATGTTGCTCCTCTACTTTTTTTTAAGGGCTCTAATCCACTCCTACTACTAGGGGGTACGTTGGATTTCAAAAAAATGTTCATAACTCGCAAAAATTAATTGGTTATCCTCATTATACCCCAATGATATACATGCTAACAGTACCCCTCATATTGAT
Organism: Alisma plantago-aquatica; assembly: GCA_963693085.1. Taxonomy (NCBI): domain Eukaryota; kingdom Viridiplantae; phylum Streptophyta; class Magnoliopsida; order Alismatales; family Alismataceae; genus Alisma; species Alisma plantago-aquatica. The sequence continues at coordinate 702,253,628 of OY856410.1, read as the reverse complement.
GTGTGTGGCATTGCTCCTCATAATAGTCTTCAGAATATAGTGGATTATAGTTTCTATTACATCCACCTTGGTGAGAAGATTTGCCATTGCAAGGTGTAACTATAACATGAGGGGACACATTTAGTCAATCTAGTTTCTTTAATTGAGCTTCTAGCAAGGCAACTATTAAGGCTTGTCTTGTTTCAAATGTTTCTTGTTGTCCTACCACAATCCCTTCTAGGACCCTAGGTTGCTTTTCTTATTGAGGAGTACATTGGGTTTCACAAATGGATTCATATCCCCTAAAGTTTTGTTGGTCATAGAATCACTCATCTGAATATGGATAGAGGTAGCATAGTTCCTTATAACAACTCTCAAGAAAATGTATGTTAGAGTTTATATCACACCCACCAGGATAGGAAGACTCGAGATTATATAAGGTGCTATCATAATATAAAGTCACATTTGGACAATCTAGCAATGTATAGTTGTAATAACCACACAATTGACATTGTGAACCATAATATATTGACCAGTCCATTTGAAAGACATTTTTTAGAGTGAAATAAATTATAAAAAGGAATGTAAGATAAATAAATGTGAAGAAATTAAAAACCATAAATTATGAAAAGAATCAAAAAATACAAAAAAGGAGTTAACTAGAATTTACAAAAGAAATAAAAAATTACAAATATAAGCTAAGAAATTATAAACAAGACTAGAAAGTACAAAAATAAAAGGAAAATAGTACTTCCAGAATAGAAACTGGAAGAAGGGGGAGAAACACTACTAGAATGGGTCTTGGTAGGCAAAAATAAATTACCAAAATCTAAGGAAGAAAATTATAGAATAAGAACAACAATTATTAAAGTAAACTAAAGAGATAATAAGAGAACTAAAAATTACATAACAACTCAAATTACAAAATAACGAAAAAGAACGGACAAAGTTATAGAACAAATCTAAAAATTATAAACAATTATGAAACAAGACAAAAATTATGAAACAATGTCTTCCTTCTGTCACCGAGCCTCCGCCGCCAAGTAGCGCGTCAAAGCTTCAGTTCTGCTAGTGCCACCATGACTAAGCGCACGAAGAAGGCCAGAATCGTTGGCAAATATGGAACTAGGTATGGTGCCAATTTGAGGAAACAGATCAAGAAGATGGAGGTGTCATAGCATGCCAAGTATTTATGTGAGTTCTATGGCAAGTTCGCAGTGAAGAGAAAGGCCGTAGGAATTTGGGGTTGCAAGGATTGTGGCAAGGTCAAGGCTGGAGGTGCCTATACCTTGAATACTGCTGCTGCTATCACTGTCCGCAGTACCATCCGTAGGTTGAGAGAGCAGATTGAAAGTTAAGATGTTTATCTAGAATTTTTAATGAGCTGTGAAGCCTTTTTGTTGTTTTAGGTTTAATGGCTATCTTGTCAGATTAAAGATTTTTCTTTTGTATTCAGAGGACATCTGTGTACTGAATGTGGATCATTTTAATGCATTACCAGAACTCAAGTGTTTGGCCTTTAAAAAAAAGATGGAAAAATTAAGATTATAAAACAAACTAAAAGTTATAAAACCAAACAAAAATTATAAAAAGAAAAAAGAGAAATTCTATGTATACATGTGACCATGTTTGAAAAACAATTTGCGTCATCCCCCACAACGACACCAAATTTATGTGTGTTGTAGCACACCAATCACTAGAAAAAGTCATAGAGTTTAACCCTCTTACTAGGTTGTCAACTTGAAGTAAGAAAAAAATCAAATCTAGTACAGTAAGGTATCCATCCAAAGGATGACAAAAAGAAAATGGTTGAAATCCAAAAATTGATCGTGAGCATAAGAAGGAATTGATGATTGTGAGAGTTTGGTTGAAAACTAAGAACAAAAGTAAGATGCGGAAATAAACTAAATAAAAACAAATAATAAAAGAACTAGATATCCTAGGGATCACCACCAATATCCATTCTCTTACTCAATAAATCAACTCCTAAATCTCATTAGTCAAATTAATACCATGTGGATTGTATCCTTATGGGGCATAATCACATAAGGGTCGAACATCCCGCAAACCCATGGATCTTGACATTTTTAGATCCTCATACAAATGTCCAACAAATAAATATTTGAGATCTTATCGAGATATATGTGATTCCTATCAAACGTTCAAATCTATGGATCAGGTGAATGTGTCACCACAAATTATAAGAAACAAGTCAATCAGGTAAAATAGATCATGATCCAAATTAGGTGATCATGTCAAAATATCATGAGTTCATTCATGCAAGGGCCCAAGATCTCGGCACCCTCATAAAAATATAATCATTCTATTACAAAAATAAGTACGAGATCAAAAATATTAAAACATAACAATTACAATTAAGGGATTATGAGTTATTTTCATATCACCCCACAATTGTATACAATTCATCCAATGATTGAAGTAGAAATTGAAACAAATCATTCTTCTATTGAAACAAGGATTTGATTACATCAAATAATAATAGACTATGTGGCTAGCCCCCATGCCAAAGAAGGGAACTACTCAAACATAACAACAAGATTACAAGAATCCTACAAGAAGTGATACAAGATATGATACAATATGAGATGCCTTTTGATTTGGAGTCCCCCTTCCTTTTATAGGGAGAAAGGAGGGGAAAAACCAAGAGGAAAGGGTTTCTTCATCTCAAAGTCACATTGGTCAAAGTTTGATTGCATTGATTATTTTCTCATTATGCATTTGACTGAATTTATATTTGCAGTCTTTCCTCCATATAAAAGTGATGAGTATATATATGCCCATCTTTACATACTGTTTTATTCACTTTTAAGAGGCTTTTGTGCTTCTATTTCCTTATTTTAGCTATAGAATTACTTAAATACAATTATCTTCTCTTTTTTGGACTTTAATGCACTTTATATATTTTTATGCAGAACCAACTAAGAATGTGATTTAATGCCCGGATGGATGATCATGCCCTCTTGATGCCACACCTCAAGAGAAGGAAGGCCCCCAAAGCTTTTTGTTAGCCACCTTCCAACCACCCAGTCAAGCAAATAACTTTGCCAATCACTCAACTCAAGCCATTGTATACCCAGAGTCTTCCAGATTCTTCAGCTCTGATGTGCGCTCCTAGCATTCAACCTATTTTAATTGAACCTACGATGGTCCACCACAGAACTGGATGTGAGGACCAAATTTAGTAACCCACATGAGTTGCATGTTGCACTGAGTACGAGCCATGTAATTAGCTTCCTTCGACCATAAGTATTCAACATTATGGTTTCAACAAGGAGGAATGCATATATCAAAGGGAACCCTTATAGTACATTCAAAAGGGTCTTTGATCAGAGATCAGAAGACACATTGTGGAGCGCACACCCTAGAGAGGAGTGAGGAGGCAGGGGCCAGAGTGAATAGATTGATCTTCGTGCACTAGGCATCATGCCCCCCTTCATTGTTCTTTTTATTTTTCTACTATTGTCTCTCGCCATGAGAGAGTAGACATTCATTCTAAGGCACAGTGACTAGCCCCAATAGACCATATTTTATTCTAGCCTATATCAAAACTCAACAATACTATTGCTAAATAAAGTAATGTTCTACTTACTTTCTTGATTTGCAAATAAATGACTTGTTTTTCATGTTTGTTATAATCACAGATGTGTAACTTGTAAGCATGATTAGAACTTTAGAATGATCTTACTATCCCTATGAAGTGTTATAAAGGGATAGTGAGGTGATTGGGTTCTGATCTACTAACGTGCCGAGAATGGTTGGGCATAGTGAGGAAGTTCAGTCAAATAAACTAGGAACTTGAGTGATGAGTTTGTTCAGTTCTAGGGGAGTTTAATCCAAGCAAATCTATATATCCTATGAAGGTGCAGTAGCTAAGCCTCAATTTAGTAAATTTCTATTAAGGAGTTAGATCTTTCTAGGACAATTACCCAAGCTTTAGAAAGAGAAACCACATGTCATGTTCCTCTTTATTATCATTAATTTACCTCTTTAATCTTTGTTGCTACTGAAAACAATTTAGTTTAATAAATCAATCAACTTCTCAGTGAAAAATATTATCCTTAATAATTATGAGTACATATAACTCCTTAAAAAGGTTGTCCTTTGGGTTCGAACCTAAAGTATACCACAATAAGGCTTCCACTCATGTGGAGTGTGGAATTAGTACACTAATTTTGGTTATTCCTAAGAGTTAATCTTTTAGGGTTTGTATTGGTGCAACATTTGGAGCCCCATAAAAAATTGACAACATTTCTAGGGACAAAAATAGTTATATATTTTTAGAAGTATAAATGTAGTTAGGGTTTTTCTTTTTTATACTTGATATTATTGAAAATTCTCCAGAACTCAACTCATGAATTCACAATCATTCTACCTCTTTTCAGGTACTCCTAGCATATGTGAAGATCCAAAATTTTTGAATCTAGATTGGTGTTTGATCCTAAAATCAAGAGAACTCTCAAAAGAATTTGCATGGTGAAAAATGTGGCAAATGTAGTAGCTATGAAAGAAACTATACAAGTGCTGATTGCAGAGGCTATTGCGGCCCAATGAGAACTACTCACCAAAGAAGCTAGGACACATGTAGAGGTTGAATTGAAGACAAACCTAGAAACCTCCTAAGACACAAAACATGCCAAGGAATTATGGGATTTTTGTATCCCTATAGGTACCAACTTAATTTATCCAGTAATATATCTAGGCAAACCAATCAAGATAAGATCCCAATGCGTTAGTTGATTACAAAATTCAACCTTCATTAGAAAGATTGGGGATGACTGTCAGGAACATCTACTCAAATTTATCAACCTTTGCTCAATGATGTGAAAGATCTAGAGGGGGGATGAATAGAGCTTTCTAGATAATTTAAAAATAATTAAAACACCTAACCAAAGAAGGAGGAGGAAATAAGGATGACACTTGTGTTTAGAGTGGTTCCAACCTTCAATTCAAAGGTTGTTAGTCCACTGCTCAATTGTCTCCAATTAGGATTTTGAAAGTGATTAATTTTATTACCTCACAAGGATGTTACACAAAATACAATCCCCTTCCTTGAAGTATCCTTCACCTAGAAGTAGCCTCAACCATCCTTGATGCAGCCTTCTTTAAAGTAACTCCAAGTCCTTGGACCAACCTTCTCCTCCTAAAAGTAGCTCCACCACCTTGAGATAGCCTTCCTGTAGAAGTAGCTCCAACCTCCTTTGAAGTAGCCTTCCTTGAAGTAATCTCAAGATCCTCTTAAAGAGCCTCATCCACCAAGAAGTAGCTTCAACTGTGCTCCCTCAAGCAGCCTCCATGATCTTAGAGTAGCCAAGGAGCAAAAGTAGCTTGTACCGGTGAAGGGGGATTGGAAGAAGGAAATACAACAATGAAGTATCCTATATCAAGTGCTAGAATCTCCTATCCACTTAAGATGAACGTGGCTATGTATGGTGGCTAGGAGATTGTTTCTATAGGAACTTTGTTAGGCCCGAATAAAGTCTCAAAGCTTCTTCATGTTTCATAGGATAGGGATGCGACATTAGGAGAGGGGCGCAAAGAGGCATCCAAGAATTCACACCTCTAGAGGACAAGGAAGAAGACAACAAGTGAATCTTAGCTTGGTTGCTCTCAATAGTGAATGATTAAGTGTATCTTAGATGCTTTAGGTGTCCTAAGGCCTCTCCTATTTATAGAAATGGTTTGCAAGTGTCTAGGGAAGTTCTAGGGAGTCTCTAGAGTGTTCTTAGTGCTTAACTAGCCATTAGGTATATATTAGTTGGCTAGCAATTTCTAATTTGTTCGTGCTTGAAAAGAACAATCCAAAACCCTGCTCGATCGACAATTTGGTCGACAAACTGTGTCTTGGTCGAGATTTTATTTAACTGAGCCTGGGTTTAAGGTAGAAGTGTTGCAACATCTATTTTCAACTCTCAACTACCAACCACTCAGTCTAATAGTCATAAGCTTAAGACCGAAGCTTACTAAGTCAAGATTATTTTTGACCAAAGAGTATTATAGATAACATTTGTGTAAGTTGTTGAACAGTGCTCACAATTTCAATCGAGGTGGTTCTTGGTCGATAAAAATTTCGACTGAGTGTGTCTCGATCGACAATTTTTTTGACCGAGGGTGTCCCTGTTTTAGACTTTTGAATCACCTACTAAGTGTGTGTTTCAATGTGTGTTGGTGATTCTAACTTTAGGAGAAACCTATCTAATGGCTATAAGTGGGTAGGGAAGATCTAACACTTGATTTACATGATGTCTAAGTACTTGTACACTATATTTTTTTACAAGTGTTTACATTTGAGTACAATCATGAACATTTATACAATTAAGCGCATTTGATCTTCAATTTGCATTGATCTTCATCTTCCCACTTAGTTGGATTTCCTTATTCCTTTAAACCCTAAAATACTCAAGTAACATGTTAGATCAACAAGTGTGAAATGTTTGTCAGCATAAAAACAAAGGGTATATTAATGTCCAATGTAACCAACAATCTCCCCTTTTTGAAGATGACAAACATTTCTAAAATATAATCAAAATGATTTAAATGAGATGGGTTTCATACCTGAGATATACCTGAGATGAAGAATATTTTCTTATTTTCATAAAATATGTGCTAATTATTCCTAAAGAGATATGGAACATAGTATCCATCTCTTAAGGAATATAGCATCAATTAATGTTAATCCCCAAGAACATGAAACTCATTTATTTTATTTTATATTATTTCTCCCCCTTTGTCATTTCAAAAATATAGCCATATAAACATTTTACTCACCCTGAATGGGATACTCCCCCTCAATATGATACACAATATGAAAAACAGAGTGATAGAAAATGTCCAATGAAAGCTACAAAATAGATTTTACTGACATGATCAAGTGAACACAAACAAGCTCAATTCCATTGATAACAACATAAGATAACATCATAAACTTCACTAGAAATGATTACATAAGTTGTACTACTCACTACATAGGACATCATCACTTAAAGGATTGCAAGATTACATCAACCTCAGGATCTTTCCCAAGAAATGGAGCATCGCTATAGTACTTGACAAGTGTTTGCCAATCAAGTGCACATGTCTTAGTAAGAGCATATACCTCAGGAAATGTAGGTGCCCTATCAAACCTGAAGTGGGAAGCAATGTCTTAGAGTTGCATGGGTGAGTAATGGGTATGGAAAAGATCATGTGAAGGTGGTTATGGGACTTGGGTGTATTGAATTGAAGGGTTAAAAGGATAGAGACTCCCGAGATAGAGTGTATATGGATTTGTGTCAGGAACATTGGGAGACAAGGCTTGCATTCTTTGATTGAGGTAGGTCATGGCATGATGATTGTAATCTAATTATCTCCCAAGAAGAAAGGTAGCCCCTTTCAGATAACACATGTCATTTCTAGATTTTCAATGGAGTAGTTAGGAGAAGTAGAAGGTAGAGAATTTGCTTCAGTGTATGTCTCTCTTTTGTCCCTAGCCCTCTTGTGCCCAAATTCAAGACCCATTTTATTTACAATGTGTTTGGTGAGTTTTTGAGGGCACCTATCAAACTTGTAGTTTAGATCCTCTAGGTTTTTTTCAAGGCAAAATTAGATACTTTGGCACACAAAATTAGAATAGGGAGGATTTCTAGAGAATTCAAACATATTGGATAGGATAATGTGAATGAAGTTGACTGGAATGCTTTCTAGGATGGCATAAATTAGATACATCCTAAATTGTGGGATTTGAGTTTTGTTTGCTCTAGGGTAAATGTTGTGGGAGATAATGAGGTTTACTACCCTAGCTTCAGGGGTTAGAGATGTAGCATAGTAAGTTCCCCTATTCTCATGACATGAAGTATTAAGAAGGAAAATGGACCTTTTGATGTCTCATAAGCTAATGTTGTTATCATCGATGGAGAATTTGGATAAAGGGTTTCCGATGGTTAAGTCTATGAAATCTCCATATTCCTCCTCATCTATATCTAACATTTTAAGGATTCCTTTTTCAAAAAAAAAAATCCTAACCGATCAACCATGGAAGTGAAAGAGAAGGGCGTAACGATAGTCGCCAAACCAATAGACACATCGTTACAATTAAGCAGAATAAACATAATCAACAGATTAACGAAAATCACTAAAATTAAAACCATTTTGCAAGGAGATCCTTGTCCAATAAACTTTTATTGAAAGATCCAAAACTCATATGTATCATGATTCACATTGTACAACATTGCATCATCTCATCTCGAGGATAACATATAACAGTTGCTTTCTCAAAACATATACATAAAGCAACATCAATCCTTGAGGAATACGAGCCAAAATATCATATTGTTCATAAAACCAACACATACTAAATCCAAGGACCTGAGAGTACAAAGACGACACATAGGACTTCTATCTACAAGGCACGACAGACAGTACACTCAACCTGAGCTGTCACTGTTTCCTCAACTGTTGTTCCTCCTCTGCAGAAAGATCTTCGCCACCTCGTGCACATCCACCTAAAAAAATGTGGATCCCAGGGGGTGAGACAATTGTCCTAGCGAGAGATATAACTCTCCTCCGACCATATTATTATCCCATATTATACATTTATAAGTTGAGAAGAGGTTCTTTATATATTCACAGGTAGGATAATTCACTGTATGAACAGAAGGAAGTAATCTCCTTTCTTAAGGAGAACATTGCATCTACCCATGGTAGAGTTATAAATCATCTATCTTATTTGCAAGGAATGTAAATATCATAAATAACATCTATCAACTAAGATGTATAACTGTAGTACGCATCAATCAATGTTTTCCATATTCGATCCTTAAGCAGATATGCTACACGGCTGGTTACATTTTACAATCACACTTATGTCCTGAGGAGATGAGGTATACCACTCATAGTCCAATCGACCACTGCGAAGTCAAAATCGGTACCATACAAGGTCAATGATAGAGCCGGCTGCCAAGAACTCCCTTGTCTCGGTCAATATGAGACCACATGCAGGACAACTTGTGTCACTGCTAAATAGCTTTCTAGGGTATACTGGCAACTTCGCTATAGAGTTGCAGGGGCAACTGCACTGTCGTCAGGATTGAGAGATCTCGTGTTTATCTACCATCAAACCTGAGGAAGGGTCGATAGATTTCGTGTTTATCTACATCGAACCCAACCAATAATGAAGGATTCATTTGTGTTTATTTACCACCAATCCCTCATTCGGGGCATACAGATATTTTCACCCATCACCCCTGCACATTCAAAAATATGCGGTCTCCGGGTTATTCCGCAGAGCAACCCGCTTCACCATTCAGTAAATTATGACACTGATGGATCTATGGTCAGGGCAGTACATGATAAGATTCCACTTGATTAATTAAGTACATTACCATATTCTTTTAGCATCAGTCAAGTTTTAAAACATGAATTATTATGAAAAATGCTACAAAGAACAAGTGTAATACATCTATCAAGTACTTTTCAAACCTTTAGAACACATATAACATTTAGGATCTCAATCCCTTATCTCATTACTGAGAATTCTCATCCCTTAACATTATCATCATCATGATTATAGATTTGGGTATTCAAACCCTTAGATCATCATTGAATACTGTTACCACTGATTAGGTAACTATTACCTCTAGGTCCTCAGACTAAGGTATGCATGATACTTGTTATACAAGTATCTCACATGGCTCACAAGGCCCATTAAGTATCTTGTCACCTCTCCCTAGGCAACAATTATGACATGGCTCACAATGCCCATTAAGTATCTTGTCACCTCTCACTAGGCAACAAATTATTCACATGGTTCACAAGACCATTCCACATCTTGTCACTTCTCACTAGGCAAGAATTTATCACATGGCTCACAAGGCCCATTACACATCTTGTCACCTCTTACTAGGCAACAACTTATTCATATGGCTCACAAGGCCATTCAACATTATAGTTTTTATACAAGTATTGATCATGCCTTACAAGGCTTATGCAATAAGAGAATTACAACCTTCCCATCATTAGAGTTAGTGTTTTCCTTTATAGCTGAAAAGGGTTTCATGTTCATATTATTAATCCAAACCTTAATTCATTGATCCACACATCTAGGAGCATACATTGATATCATAAGTATTCAATCATACTTATTTATTCTCATCATTTATCATTAAATGATTATCAATACAAGGTATAATTTTCTCTCTCATCCTTACCAAAATATGATTACATCATACTTCATTAACTTGGATTAACCCTTTCTCAATGTATATAGCCTACACTTATCAAAGTGTATTTAACTTATTACATCTTGATGTAATAATTGACATGACACCCTTCATGTGATACTCATTCAAGTATATTATATTTGAGGTGCATCAAGGTATATTAACTTTGAGGTACTGGATGTGATATTAATCATGTCTTGATCTATCACTTTCCTCATCACAGTTAACTTACTTAAGTTCATCAATTATCATGTATTAGGGTATTTCCCATCCTAATACTTGATGCACTAACTCATTACACTGTGCCCTCTCCGGCACCAGAATCCAGCGGCAGAGACCAGTTGGACGAGTGGCTTGACCTAGTTGCTGAACCCCACGTCGCCGACACACATGAACTGTAAGGCCAGATGTCCACGGTGATGTCTTTCCCAGACAACTTCTGCATGACCCCGCAACCATCGACGGGCACCCCACAGCTCGACCCGGACCCAAACGTCTTACTAGCAGGCTACCACTACACCTGTGACCTACCCTCCACTATGCCCCAGTGTGCTCCCACAACACCCTCTAGCGAGAAGAAGGACAACCAACTGGTGCAAAAGCAAAGCAAGAAATGGCCTGCCAAGGTTTCCAGGGGCTCAACTAAAGCTGGTATTGGTAGAGAGAAGCAGAGGTGAACACAAGTCTCACACACACATTATCCCCAAATCGAGCATACATGGATAGTGACCAGATTTACAAATATCCAACCAGGAGGTAAATTGGAACAATTTATTTTCAAATCAATCATCACAGGACAGAGCTACTAGGTTGTAATCCATTTTCCATCTTCATTTATCCCCAGTCCACTCACCACAGCCGAACAGTCATCGTCGTACTCCCAACCCTGGAAAGGTCAATGCATTATCCCATATGAATCTCGCTTGGAACACCAACAGACCTTGAAACCTTAAAATGGTTGATGAATTTTGGGATTCTTTCAAGACGACAATGAGGATGGTGTGCTCGAGCGAGTGTGGTGGTTGGCTGGTTTCAGGGAAAAGTCACCGCATAAACTATTGAACCTCCATTGCTAGATATTGGATCCATCTTTTCTCACTGTAGGCAAACTCTTCCCTAGCGGTAGATAGGGATTTAAAATACACTATTTTTTTTGTCATTCTGAGATGACTGTGGTGACAACATATGGGAATGGAACCATTGGCTCTGGGTTAGGGGGTGGATGATGGAGGAGATGTCTAAGATCCAAGGCAACACGATCTTGGGCTTCGTAAAGGAAGATGGTGAGCTTGCGACCTTGTCTTGGCTGATACCCCAAGATCTATGTATGATACCACTTCACTCCTACATGATACAGGGATCCTATGCACGATACCTTAGGGAAGGAGGCTGGTAAGTTCTGAAAAATTCCACTAAGGGGTGAAACTAGTGGTGTAAATACTTGTTGTTCATGAAGGAGTGTAAAAATGAGGTGTCATCAATTTGAGCTAGTAGGTGCCACATGTCCATTCATGGGTGACACGTGTAAATGCATGCATCAACATTTATATTGACATGAAAAACAGTTGAGGATAACCTAGGGATGAACTTTCATCCATTACTTATCCCTTTGAATAAAGTATATCAACTAAATCATCACTTTATTCACAACCTGATACAAATTTACTAAGGAAGTTGTAACCTGACACACCTCACCTCCTTGAGGTGCTTTGCATGACATGGCATTTTCCAAGAGTCCACAAAATTATATGATACTCCTCCTTTGGCTCCTTGGCCGATAAACACTCATGTATAAGCTTTTCAACTAGATACAACTCAAGTTAGGGTTTCATATTCAACCCCTTTTCTTGATCATTTTATCACCAAGAGTACCATCACTCATAATTGATTCAAACATGGTGTCATATTCATTATCTCTCCTCTAAATGATACATAGAGGAAGTAGGGACACTCTATAGGTGGTAATTTGCATATCCATCCTACATTTTGGGTAAATTACAATTTGTACTAAAATTGGTGCACAAGTCGCCAGCATTATTCAAACAAGTTCAAACTAGGAATTTAGGCTTTCCACAAGCCACCACCTTGCATAATTCTCTCTATAGTGATGATAAAACACACGAGGCATGTTCAACATGTGACATTTTTCAATATATCCCCTCATCTTGGGTAAATTTCACTTTGGTCCAAAACAAAGGAACATTGCTCAAACAACATTCAATCATGACCAAACTTGGAACATAAGTGTGTCACATGATAACAAAACCCCTTAGAGGATTATTTTAAAGTTCTAAGAAACTTAATTAGCCAAAACAAACAGGTTTACCTCATAACCTAGGTCAGGGTCCTTACAAAGGGGTTATTGGAGTCCCTAGTAAGGTTAGTGTAGAACTCATTAACAACTTGGGTGGACCAGAAATGAAAGGATGGTTCAAGAAACTCAATCAACTTTTGCACCTTAAAGAGCTCAGGGAGGTCAAGGAGCATGCTGAAGTCGTTGGTGTCCACTAGGAATAAGGGAAGTGGGGTCTTCGAGGTAAGCTTGAGGAAGATTTCTCTAGTAGAAATGTCATTGAAGGGAATGCCGTTGATGACGCTCAAGGCTGGAGTGATCATTCTTCCCTTCTTTGCCGCTACTTGCTTCTTCCCACCGTGAGCTGAAGATGAGGCCATCTTGGACAAATGGAGGTGGAACAAGAACTAGGGATGGAAGCGAAAGAGTATTGCTTAAGGATAGCTCTAAAGATCACTAGAGAGGAGCTGGAGAAGAAAGCAACTGAAGTGAGAGTAGAATGGGCGGATTGGGGTCTCTTTTATATCTGCTCGTCGACCGAGAGCCCAATGTCTCTCTTCTAATGCTCCTCATTACAGCTAGTTAAGTCGACCGTTGGAGTTTGAAAAATGACCGTTGCAATAATTATTTGGTCGAAAAATATTTCAAACAAGGGGCCTTTTTGCAAAAAAAATTGGTTCACAAACTTTCTAGAGGAAATTCAGTTAGAAAACACCTTGTCGGCCGAGTGTTCCACTAAGTGGAACTCGGTCGACAATTTTGTCGATTGAGAATCATATTGGTCCAAAATATATTTGACCGAATAAGAATCTGTGAGTAGTTTTGGTGAATTGATTTGAGCTTGTTTATGTGCTTGTTCATGATAATAAATTATTGTGACTAATCAAAGAAATATTACTAGAATTATTTGCAATAAAAATAACATGAAATTCAAGTAAGAATATCAGGAATTTTGAGCACATATATCAAATAATACTCTTCTAGGGGAGTAATAAGTAACCTCTTTCTCATATATTGAAATTGATCAAGAAGAAGAGGTTTGGTAAAGATATCCGCTAATTTCTCTTCAATATCAACATGATGGAGAGATATATTATTTTTGGAAATATAATCTCTAAGAAATGATGTTTGATTTCAATATGCTTGACACGACTATGTAAAACATGATTATGGGCCAATTTTATAGCACTAGTATTATCACAAAAAATCGGCGTAGAAGAAAATGCAAAGCCATAGTCATTTTAAACTTGTTGCATATAGAGTACTTAAGCACTACATGAACCAGAAACCACATATTCAACTTTAGTGGTGGATAGAGAAACCGTATTTTGTTTCTTACTAAACCAAGATACTAAGTCTCTTCCTAGTAAGAAACAACCACTACTTGTGCTCTTATGATCAAGTCAAAAACCAACATAATCGGCATCGGTGTAAGGTTTTAGGTCTAGTGATTGTCCTTGAGGATACCACAAACCATAGTCGATAGTAACAGTGAGATGTCTTAAGATCCTTTTGACAGCTTGAAATGAGAGTGCATTGGTTTTGATTGAAATTTAGCATAAATCCCAATGGAAAACATGATATCTGGTCTAGAAGTGGTCAAGTGTAGCAAACTACCAATTATGGCCCTATATAAGGAATCATCAATGGGTTCACCATCTTCATCCTTGTCAATTTTGGTAGAGGTAGCCATGGGAGTGTTAGCATGTTTGCAATTTTCCATGCCAAATCATTTTAAGAGTTCTTTGGTGTATTTCTCTTAGCTTAGAAAAATTTCGACGGGAGTTTGTTTTATTTGAAAATCAAGGAAAAATATTAATTCTCCCATGAGACTCATTTTAAACTATTTTTGCATAATATCACTAAATTGATTACATAAAGAATGATTTGAAGCACCAAAAATGATGTCATCAACATATATTTGAACAACAAGAAAATATGATTCCTATGTTTTGAAAAATAATGTAGAATCTGATTTTCCAATTGAAAAGCCATTATCAAATAGGTAATTTTTAAGTCTTTCATACCAATTGTGTGGTTCTTGTTTTATACCATAAAGAGATTTCTTAAGTTTATATACATGGTAAATTTGTCAAGAATATTAAAGCCAAGTGGTTGAGCAACATATACTTCCTCTTCTATAATTCCACTTAGGAAGGCACTTTTTACATCAAATTGGAATAATTTGATGTCATTGTGGGCTTCTAGAGCTAATAACATTCTAATATTTTCAAGTCCATGGGAGCATAGGTTTCATCAAAATATATTCATTCTTTTTTATTATATCCTTGATCTACCAACAGAGCTTTGTTTCTAACTACTTCCCCAACTTCATTAAGTTTATTACCAAAAACCCACTTAGTTACAATAATGGTTTTATCTTGTGGTTTAGGAAATAAGTCCCATACATTATTTTTTGTAAATTGATTTAGTTCTTATTGCATAGACATTATCCAATATTCATTCTTTAAAGCTTCATTTACCTTTTTAGGTTCAACAATTGATACAAATGCCATGTTTGCAACATCTCTAAATGATGATCGGGTTTTTACTTTATCAAAAGGGTTTCCTATGATTAAGTCTTGAGGATGGTCCTTGATTAATACTAGAATAGGTTGCTGTGTCTCGTTTTGTTGTTAATTTATAGTATTTTGATCATATTTTGTAGATATGGTTAGGTCCTCAATTTGATGAGTGATGTCATTTAAGTTTTCAATTTCATTTTCAGCACTTTGTGTTGTCATTTCATGAAATGTGATATGAATTGATTCTTCAACTTTTTAGATGGTATTAAAGATTCTAAATGCCTTGCTAGAAGTTGAATATCCCAAGAAGAATTGTTTATGTGATTTAGGGTGAAATTTATCTTTATCATCCTTTGTATTTAAGATGTAATAGGGCGTACCAAAAGTATGACAATAATCAACTCTTGGTTTCTTGTTGAAAATAAGTTCATAAGGAGTCTTCTTAAGATGTGAGTGAATTTTTACATGATTCAATGCATAACATGCCATATTAACTACTTTTACCCAAAACAATTTAGGTGTATTGTGTTCAAGTAACATAGTTCTAGCCATTTCTTATAAAGATTGATTTTTCCTATCTACTACCCCATTTTATTGTGGGGTGCATGGAGCTGAAAAGTTATGCGTGTACCCTTGGGATGTACAAAATTCTTCAAAGATGTGATTTTCAAATTCCCCACCATGATCGCTCAAAATGTTACATATTTTGTTTTGTAATTGATTTTCAATTTTAGAACAAAATTAAATGAGTATTCTAATTGTATCATCTTTAGTTGAGAGGAAGTGAACCTAAGTGTATCTACTATAATCATCCACAATAAAAAAAAATAACATTTTTCACCAATAGATCGAGTCTGCAAAAGGACCAAATAAATTCATATGAATGAGTTATAATGATCTAGTAGTTCTAAGCAAAGTTTTAGATTTGAAAGATGTTTTACTTTACTTTCCTAAAGTACATAGTTCACAAGTTTTAGGTTTATCAAAAGAGAGTATACGTAATCCACGAACAAGATCATATTTAATCAACTTTTTGATAACGTGTGAACTTGCGTGACCTAATTTTCTATGACATAATTGTAAATATTCATCATTTGTAATAAGATGTTTTCCAATAATAGCTTGCATGGAATTAGGTCTAATTATATACATATTTCCTACTGTTTTTCCTTCATAAATAACATTATCAATATTCTCTATGAGTAACTTACAATAAGATTTGTTAAAAAGAACATCATATACATTATCACATAATTGACTAACACTAATCAAGTTGTGATGCAACCCATCAACAAGTAGAACATTTTTAATTTGAAGATTTGTACTAATATTACCTATTCTAATAATTTTACATTTGGCGTTGTCTCCAAATGTGACAGTTACACTCATCTTTTCTTCAAATGTTTGAAAAGCTTCTTTGTTTCTAGTCATATGTTTGGAACAACCACTATCAACCACCTAATCCTGCAAAATAGATGGATTTTGGTACCCATGTGATGGTCCTTTTGGTTAGGGACATTTATTAAAGCATTTTGTAGTTAGAATAAGTATTCAGGAAGAGTTTTTGAAGGTTTTTGAGCAACAATGTTGAATATAGTGACAAGTTTATTAATTCAATTGAAAGATCTAGAGGGGGGTGAATAGATCTTTTTGTATAATTTAAAAATAATTAAACACTCAACCAAAGAAGGAGGAGGAAACAAGGATGACACTTGTGTTTAGAGTGGCTCCAACCTTTGAATTCAAAGGTTGTTAGTCCACTACCCAATTGTCTCTAATTCATATTTTGAAAGTGATTAATTTTATTACCTCACAAGCATGTTACAAAAAATACAATCACCTTCCTTGAAGTAGCCTTCACCTAGAAGTAGCCTCAACCCTCCTTGAAGCAACCTTTGTTGAAGTAAATTCAAGCCCTTGGAGCAGCCTTCTCCTCCTAGAAGTAGCTCCACCACCTTGAGATAGCCTTCCTTTGGAAGTAGCTCCAACCTACTTTGAAGCAGACTTCCTTGAAGTAATCTCAAGATCCTCTTAAAACAACCTTCTCCACTAATAAGTACTTTAAATGTGCTCCCTCAAGCAGCCTCCATGATCTTAGAGTATCCAAGGAGAAAAAGTAGCTTGTACCTATAAAGGGGGACTGGAAGACGGAAATATAACAATGAAGTACAACACTTTGATCCTATATCAAGCATTAAAATATCCTATCCACTTAAGATGAACATGGCTATGTGTGATGGTTAGGAGATTGTAGCTATAGGACACCTCTAGAGAACAAGGAAGAAGACAACAAGTGAATCTTAGCTTGGTTGCTCTCAATAGTGATTGCTCAAGTGTAGCTTAAATGCTTCAGGTGTCCTAAGGCCTATCCTATTTATAGGAATGGTTTGCAAGTGTCTAGGGACGTTATAGGGAGTGTCTAGAGTGTTTCTAGTGCTTAACTAGATGTTAGGTGTACATTAGTTGGCTAGCAATTGCTAATTTGTTTGTGCTTTAAAAGAACAATCTAGAACCCTACTCGGGCGACAATTTGGTCGACGAACTGTGTCTTGGTTGAGATTTTATTCAACTGAGCCTAGGTTCAAGGTAAAAGTGTTGAAATGTCTATTTTTAACTCCCAACTACCAACGACTTGGTCTAACAGTCGTAAGCTTTAGACCGAAGCTTACTCGGTCAAGATTATTTTTGACCGAAGACTATTTTAGAGCACATTTGTGTAAGTTGTTGAACATTGCTCACAATTTCAGCAGAGGTGGTTCTCGGTCGATAAAAACTTTGACTGAGTGTGTCTTGATCGACAAGTTTTTTGACTGAGGGTGTCCATGTTTTAGACTTTTGAATCACCTACTAAGTGTGTATTTCAATGTGTGTTGGTGACTCTAACTTTGGAGGAAACCTATATAAGGGTTATAAGTGGGTTGGGAAGATCTAAATCTTGATTTACAGGATGTCAAAGTACCTATACATTATATTTTTGTACCAGTGTTTACATTTGAGTATAATCATGAACATTTATACAATAAAGTGCATTTGATCTATAATTTGCATTGATCTTCATCTTCCCACTTAGTAGGATTTCCTTATACCTTTGAACTCTAAAATACTCAAATAACATGTTAGATCCACAAGTTTGAAATGTTTGCCATCATCAAAATAAAGGGTATATTAATGTCCAATTTAACCAACATGATGAAGCCATCTAGTGCCACTGTCAACACCATGTGACCACAACTCTTTAAATATTCCCTAACAAAGCTAGAGCATGGTGCAACACCCTTCAAAGGGACCCAATCAGAACATGGGAGGCCCTAGAAAACAAGTTTCTAGAGAAATTCTACCCACTCTTGATGACATACTTAGTTAAAGGACAGATCACAAGATTCCATCAAGTGCCTAAAGAATATCTATGTGAAGCATGAGAATAATTCAATGAACTCCTACTCAAGTGCCTACATGATGGCATCCTCGAAAATTAAATCAAATTTTTTTTTCTATCAGGGTGTTGATGATGAGATACAATAGTTCTTGCACTATTCCTCTAATGGAGATTTCATGTGGCAGAGCTTTTCTAGTGTATTAAAGATAGTCAAGCTTGAGCTTGAGAATCAGACTCATTGGACCAGACCCTCAAGAAAAGGTGTTCTCAAAGTAACTATGGTGGAGGACCATTTGGAACTCAAATCCATTTCCAAAATGCTAAAACCTCTCTCTCAAGGTGGATAACCTTGAAAAATCCTTACGTTCGTATCAGAGGAAGAGTGAGACACCTCAAGTGAAAATCATGGCGCCCTCATGTAAAAATTTCCATGTAGTAGACCACAACACAATCCACTGCCAACAGTTGTACGTTGCATTCCATGAGCATGAGGTGGGGCAACAGTACATAGTTACTCAAGCTGAAGATGTGAACTCAATTAATACTATCCCAGGGCAGGAGTACTATAACCCAAATCAAGCCCATAAACACCTAAATTTCCATTATGGGAACTCAACTGTAGTTGAGAATCCAAATCAACAGACCCCACCACAATCCACTCAAGGAAGAATGCCATCAAACTACATCGGACCATGCAGCTAGGAAAACTATAGATTCAAATTTCCAAGAAGGAACTACCAACAAATACAGCATTATCACAATTTGAATCAACCTACGCCACTGTAGATAGATTCGACGCTAGCATAAAATCTAGTGAAGACACTACCGGAGATGATGGAAACATATCAAACTCAATTGGCCAATTCCACATCCAACCAAAAGGGGTTGGAGTCACAAACCGTTTGTCGAGTGGCTAGTCAACAACCCCTAATTGGCACGATCGCATGTTATCCAAAAAATAACCCCAAGCATCCAGAGCAGCTAAATGTAGTAATGACAAGGTTAGGGAATGTGTATTTCACACCCTAGAACTCCATTCCTACCTCTATTCCTCCTAGAATACATGAAGGTACTCCATTCAAAGTGTCAATTTGCTCGAATGACCATATGAAAATTAGCCCAAGTTTCTCAAATAACCATTTGACAATTTTCCCAATAGAGGTTCATACATCAGATCCTCTTCTGACAACAACCCATCCAAGCGGCAGTGAGAATCCAATTGTTCTAGCACCAACAGTCGACTCTGCACCATTGACAACCCCTAAATCACCTATGCACAAATGATGTGTACCCTATCTGGGTTGCCTCAAGTAGACCAAATTGGATGATATATTTATGAAGTTCAAGGACACTATGAAGAAATTCCATGTTGACATCTTGTTCCTCGATGCACTAGGTGAAATGACAACCTGGTGCAAGTACCTCAAGACTCTCCTATACAGAAAATATATGATGGTGAGCAATGAGAGACCATGAAGTAAGCATAGATGACCTCTGATATAGTTCAAAATTATATGACTCATAAGCAAAGAGATCCAAGCTCAATTGGGATAGATTGTTTCTTAGGGGATGACACTTTCCGCAAAAGACTTGATGATTTAGGCATAAGCATATCTATTATGTCTTATACTCTATGTCAACACCTTGGATTCACCAATCTCCTACCCACAACCATGACCTTTCATTTTTCCAATGTGTTCAAAACAAAGCCTCTGGGGATAATAGAATATGTTCCCATCAAGCTGAAAACACATATATTCCATGTCATTTTGTAATCATGGACATTAAAGAAGACGATTGATATCTATTGATTTTTGGAAGGCACTTTTTGGCCACAACATGAGCCTTAGTTGATGTTGAGGTAGGAACCCTACTCTTATGGATGGGTCATGAGACTCTTGAATAGCAGGTTCTCAATGGATAAAAGGCCCCTAATTTTTCCATAGAAGTCTTTTTATCTAACTATGTTGACGAAATAAAATAGCTGAGACAAGTACTTTGCGAAGACTCCCTCCAAATAATATTGAATGGTGATGAAGACGATGAGGAATACTCTCATGTTTCCCTTTATGTCAGAGATCTAGACATCCCAGAAGTAGAAGAGGAAAGAATTGAAATATTTGAAGACTTGAGGATGGTAGAAGAAATCTCCAACAAAACACCAACACAAGCACTACCTGAGTTGAAAATGTCATGGGGGACTTAAATGTGTTTTCTCGATGAGGGAAACCTATGCTCCGTAATAGTCATCTCCATGATCAGTCTAGATGAAGAAAACCTTGAAGAAAGCCTTGAAGTACAACATGAGTGCTCTCACTAGAGTTAGCGCTGCTCTCTATATGCACAAGATACCCATGACCAGAAACCCTCACGGGACCTGCAATGCAAGCTCAATACAAATATGAAGGAAGTCATATGAAAGGAAGTGGTCAAACTTCAATGTGAGAGAATCATATACTAAATATCTGATTCTTAGTGGGTAAGCCATGTTCAGTTAGTACCCAAGAAAGGTGGAACCATGATCATTCAGAATGTCCAAGGAAAACTCATACCCACACAGACTATCATAAGATGGAAAATGTATATTGACTATTGCAAGTTGAAAAAGGCTACCAGGAAAGACCATTTCCCACTTCCATTCTTGGATCATATCTTGGAGATAATCTCTCATCAATGTTTCTATTATTTGGATGGCTACTCTAGGTTCTATCAATTTTCAATCTGCCCTGACGTCTAAGAAAAAACTACTTTCACTTGCCTATTGGGGATGTATGCCTTTAGACTCATGCCATTTGTTTCGTGCAATGCCCCATCAACCTTTCATCACCGTATGGCATCCATCTTTTTTGGGCTCACGAAATCCATTATGGAGGTCTTTATGGATGGTTTTTCAATTTATAGGGACTCCTTCAACAAATTCCTAGACAACTTGGGCACTGTTATAACCAGATGTGAAGAGGCACACCTTGTCCTAAATTGGGAGAAATGCAACATTTTGGTACGTGAAGGTATTGTCTTGGGTCATAAAATCTCCAGCAAGGGAATTGAAGTCTATCCAGCCAAGGTAGAAGTGATAGAAAAACTATCACTGCCTACAACTGTGAAGGATATTCATGCTTTTTTGGGTCACACTAGTTTCTATTGAAGATTCCATACATGACTTCATGAAGATAGAAAAACCCCTTACCGACATCCGATCAAAAGAAGTTGACTTTGATTTTAATAAAGAGTGTATGAAGAGCCTGTCTACACTAAAGAAGGCCCTAAATACTATCCCAATGATTTGTGCACCCAACTAGACACAACCCTTTGATATCATGTGAAATTCAAGTGACTATGAGGTTGGGGCCATATTGGGATAGTGCAATGATAGAAACACTAGGTGATTTACTATGCATCGAAGACCCTTGATGAGGCACAATGGAACTACACAACAAAGGAGAGAGATGATGGCCATTTTTTATGCCTTCGACAAGTTTCAATCTTATCTGGGGGGGTCCAAGGTCACAGTCTACTCCAATCATGCAACAATTAGACATCTAATGATGAAGAAAGATGTAAAACCAAGACTCGTCCAATGGATTTTGAAATCAGGGAGGAACTGAAAATGTTGTGGCTAATCACTTGAGAAGATTTACCTACATAGACAATAAAGCCACATACATCGAAAAATCCCTCTCAAATAACCACCTATTGCAACTCAAGGGAAGTTGACCTCGGTATGCTGAGTATATGCTAACTATTTGTCTGCAGGTATAATCTAGACTTAATTCAAAGGACAATGCAAAAATAAATTCTTACATTATGTCCAAAATTTCTACTAGGATGAACGAATTCTTTTGAGGCTATGTGCATATGGTCTCTACCGACGATGTGTCATGCACAAAGAATCAAATTATATGTTGTAGAACTGCCACTCTAGAGCTATACGTGGGCATATGTCTTCCCAAAAAACTTCCTCCAAAGTCTCACAGTGTTGGTTTTATTGGCCAACCATTTTCAAAGATTCTTATGACTACACCCGCCTATGCGAGCAATGTCAATGATCAGGCAACATATCTAGATGAGATGAGATGCCCCTTACATAATGGAAAGAATTGAAAATCTTTAATGTCTGGGGTATTGATGACATGGGACAGATATCAAATTGGGAGACCTTCTCCTAGTCTATAATTCAAGATTGCATCTATTTTTAGGAAAATTAAAAACAAGATGGTATGGGTCATATATGGCGAATCATTTTTAACCTGTTGGGGCATATGTCTTATGGGATAAGATCAAAGGAGACATTATTTTGAACGGCCAAAGGATTAAGCATTTTCTCACCATAGATGGATTCACATCTTGAGAAGGCAAATAGAATGGGGATGCAATACATAATCAACATAAGCAATCACAAACCCTTCATACCTAACCCAATCATAGATGATTGCGCCCCGAGGATAGGTAAGACATCTCCCCTAAACATTTTATAGTTTCCTCTAATTTTCTTTTCAGATAATTTCCATAGGGAGCAACGACATTTGGTCGGGTCCACAACGTTAAACCAGGGCACTTGTTGGGAGGCAACCCAACCTTTTCATTTCTTTTGTTTCTTTTATTTTTATTCTTCTTTTTAAGTTTTTTGTCCATTCTTTTCACAAAATACTTCAAAAAAAATAGAGAGAGAATAGGGGGAAGAGGGTTTCCTCTGCCACAATATAAATGGCTACTTCACTTGATGAATCACCCAACTCACTAATACAAATTCGATTGAGCAGAGGGTATCAATGGGTTGTTGCTGCCTAGCGATTGTGAGAATGCCTCCCCCTAAGACAACCCTACTAAGGACATCTGTAGGGTGTGACCAGAGATAAGATTAGTGTCACCATGATGAAAGAGGAACCTAAAATGGGTCACCAAATTAAAAAGCTCACCTTTCAACATCACCGAAAACTACAACACAATGACCTAATATTTGCGACATGCCAAGCAACTCTGACCATATTAGCTTGCCACCACCCTGAGTCCTGGAACAATCATGGAAAAATCCTGGATGAAATATTGCTGCCAGCCCAAACAAGACACTTCATCCCTAGAGCTTCACCATGATCCTCTATGCCTTCTACACTAACAATTGACGATAGGATCACCCATCTCCCTGGTACATATTATGAGTTCCTGACTAACGAACGTCGTCAATGCCATAATATGATCCACAAAGTTGGGATAACCCTTCCTCGATGGGCTTACGGTGATACCTTATCAAAGTTGGGAATTCAATACATTTATGACAAAATGCTTTCCCATATCCAGATTCACTCCTTTGTGTATCACATCCATCTAGTTTTTTTGGTAATAAAGATAGAGTTCCTGGCCTCTTTTAAAAAACAAAGTACTGCCAAATCAAAATGTGGTTGTGTGTTTTAGTTATTCGATGAAAACAACAATCTCATATCCTACCATCTTCTAGCTATGATCTGCCAAGGCACCGGTGATGAATGGTTGTCAAGTTGCGATACACATAACCATCTTCACCTTGACTATAAGGCAAACAAATTCTGAACCAAAGTCACTGGTAAAGACAATCTAAATCTGGAAACATGTAAGTATCTATGATACATAGTCCTGTGATCCGATACTTGCATAGATTACTTTGTTGCATAATTTGTTTACAGAGACTCCACTCAGGGTGTCATAACCACTACCGATGTTTATACTATTTGGTGTGTTCTTCAACATCACCCCTCTAATTGAGGAAGTGCATTGATTGAGCATCTTGGGCTGCAATTATCTCTTACCATCAAAAAGGAATTCAACCAAGGTGGTCTTGTATCTGAAGTTGCTCCTACTCTAGGATTCCTAGACATCTGGAACAAAGCTCTTCAACTAAAAGGGAATAAACACCTGATCGATATTTCTTATCTTATATCCGGGAAGGTTCTGCAACTAGGACCCCAACTAGACACCTATGTTGTCCCTTTCTACAACTATCCAACTCAATTGATCCTACCTATTGACATATAGTTTGTTGTGGGTAATACAACTTACGAACTTGAGTACATCTCAGACCAAATCAAGTGTTTCTACAGTGCCAAACCAATATCCCCTTCTCCATATACCACCAATCCTGAAGCTCATGTTGCATACTCTGATACTAGGGACAATGATTCTGACCGCTAGAGCACTAAGTGCAAATGAGAAGACTCTAATGGGGACTATAATCATCATAGATTGCAACTCATGCTCACAAAAATGGTCGCATTGCAATATAGTATTGAGAATGAACTATAACAATAGGCTCATCCACTGAATCAAATCCATCTTATGCAGCGAGCACAGGAGCAATGGCATGTTTGCCATAGTGACTCCATGCCTACCTATTTTGACCCATCGAGTTCTTCCCCTCCATCCTAACTTTTCCTTAATTAGGATGAGCAAAGGCTTATCTACGGGATGGGGTGGGTGGTAAGATTTAAATTCACCCATTTGTTTTCTTTAAAAAAAATCTTTTATTTGCATCTATCTTGTTATCCATTTAAAAAAATCTATTTTGGGTGAGTTGTAGCCTTTACCTAGCCGTCCAATTTGATGTATGAAAAAGATGGAATTATATAAAAAAATTCCCATTTTCTTGAGAAACGCATGCAAAAGGAAATGTTAAGGAACAAAGATATCTTGAAAGGATCTGAGCCCTAATGACAACAATTGAGCATTCTTTCCCCTTAGAAATGGTGATAAGTAGAAAGAATCAGAAAGGTCAAGTCACACATGCCCTCGATATGACTTGCAACAAAATTTGTAAACACTTCTCTACCGTACATTAATGGATTTAACTAATATAAAATGATGATCTGATTCAAATGTAGTAATAAAATGAAGAAGCACAAGTTAGCCTCTTATTTTCACCTTTCTTCCATCATTTCTTTTCTCTTCACCAAACACAAAAGAATATAAAAGAGAAAAAGAAGAAAAAAATATTTAGCACTAAATGCCAAACCCTAAGTTTGGGGTGCATCCCCTCCATAATCCTTCTCAATTTTGTCTATAGACATGGCATGAATAAAAAGAGGCCAATAAGCCCAAAAACAAAATGTGTGGTTAATGTAACCACCACCAAATAAAAGTCACACGTTGAATAGAGGAGAGACAAATAAAATAATTGAATCCCAAATAAAGTCTCGAGTCAAAAAGAGGAGAGACCAGGGAAATAAGTTTGTGCAATGTATTTCTATCCCTTTCATTTCAATATTCATGTCTAGGGGATTTATCAAATCTCTCCCCAAAATAGCCAATCAGACCTGGCTTGTGCTCCCTTCTATATGCGCGGATAGATCAGGAGTACTATTGAGATGAAATTAGTTCTTCATAGGTTCTGGAGTCTTGTGAATGTAGTAATAGGCCCCAATCGGGGGATATCCAAGTATGGCTATGTGATCCCATAAACTAGGATTGCTTGATCGTGTTTGGTGGAAGGGGACCCTAAAGTATGCTCAGTTGGGATACGAAAGCCTGGATCCTAGTATCAATTGTTTGCCCTCCTTTTTATGTTGTTATACTCAGGCTAAACAAAGGTTTCAGTCTAGGGTAGTTTTGTTGAGTATATTTATACCCATCCTTGCATACTATTTTATTCACTTTTTGGGGTTGGTGTGTTTCTATTTCCTATTTTTAGTGATAACCTCCAATTTTGTGATGTTATTTTAGTAATTTTCTTCAATTTTCCACACACTTTCTTAGATAAAATAGACAAAATCCCTAGCTATCCTCTTTTATTGCAAATATACTGTTAGATTAACTTTTCTCCTTTTTACTTACAGAAAAAGACACAAAAAAAATCACAAAAGACTCATACGGCCCCAAGACCGCATGGACTCACACGGTCCCAAGACCGCATGAAGCCAACCGGTCCCAAGACCGCATGGACTCACACGGTCCCAAGACCGCATGAAGCCAACCGGTCCTAAGACCGCATGGACTCACACGGTCCCAAGACCGCATGAAGCCAACCGGTCCCAAGACCGCATGGAATCACACGATCTCAAGACCGCATGAATCCAAACGATCCCAAGACCGCATGGACTCACACGGTCCCAAGACCGCATGAAGCAAACCGGTCCCAAGACCACATGGAATCACACGATCTCAAGACCGCATGAGTCCACACGATCTCAAGACCGCATGAGTCCACACGATCTCAAGACTGCATGAAGCCAACCGGTCCCAAGACCGCATGGAATCACATGATCTCAAGACCGCATGAGTCCAAACGGTCTCAGAATCCAAACGGTCTCAGAGTCCAAATGGTCTCAGAGTCCAAGCAGTCTTCAAGACCGTTTGGACCCAAAACTGACCAAATTGTTTGGACTTCACTTAAGGTCTATAAATAAGACCCCAGGGGTCCTCCCAAAGACATCAAGTTTTTAGATGCCCAGAGGCTGCCTCTACTACTCCAGAGCTATTCCAACCTCCATCCTCCGCCCAAAGGCTGCCGGTCTGAGATCCACGCTCAATCCTGAAGCTTCTTTCTCTCTCTTTGCCAAAGAAGGTGGGAAGAGGAGACCTCATCATCAAGCAACCTGTGAAGTTTGAAGATCGTCACTCTCTCTCTTTCCAAGGGGTTGACTTTCCTCTCTCCTTTGTGGGGATGACGTTCTTTCTCTCTCTTCTCACCTCCTTCTTTGTTCTAGCTATGAGCGAGTAGTCTCTTTCACTAGGGTGCGGGGAGTAGCCCCGCTGCCCATGTTTTCATTTCATGCAATGTAATCCATAGTTTGCAGTAGAGACATACTTTGTTTTTAGTTCGACATCAATCGTTTAATGAATGCTTGTTGCTTGATCACCGACTCATGTTATCTTTTATCTTTTAGTATGAATTTTCTACGTTTGTACTATCAGATTCGAATCTCGATTGAATGTTGGTTCTTGATGCATGTATCCACCATGCATCTGTTTTGGTGTCTAGGAGTGTTTTTCAAGAAGTGGAGTAAACTCACTTCCATTGTTGTACTTTCATACTATGAAATGGAATCAGTTGACGTATGAAAACATAACCTTGATAAGTCGAGGAACACACTTTGCGAAGGGAATGATGTAAAGTAGGTAACCATTCGTTAGGGGATGGATGACATTGCAACATTCCCACACTTCTCGTAGTTAGTTCTCCGAAAGGACACTAAATCTACAAAGATACTAATTGTTTAGACTCTTATTGCAGGTTATGTTTTATGTTGCATGTTTTGATCCATGTGTAGTGGCGGTGAAAGCTGATCACATCCTAGTGGCTCCTTATCATTGTTTACATCCTTTAATTTACTCACTTGCTTTACTTTACTTGCTCTAAACAACCAAACCAACCTTTTGTTTTAAATACCAACTATTAAGAGATTAAGTGAAATTATAATGTTTTCCATCTTGTTTCTCCCAACAAGACTGTTGTCTTGTGGATTCGACCCTTAACTATACTACAATAAGACTTCCACGTATCTTAGCATACGTGGGTGGAGTTCTCGATCTAGTATAAGCAAGGCTAAACTTAAAGACTTACCATCTTTAGGATTTTTAGTGGTGCACGCAATTCCACGTGAGTGGAAGCTCCATCAAAAATTGGCACCGTTGTCGGGGACAACTAAACATTTTAATTTCATTTACTATCTTTCTAGTTGGTTAGGGTTTTACATTTTTCTTTAAACATTAGTCCATATCTTCTTGAACTCATCATATCTCCTGCTTCATCTAAAAGGTGTGTTTCTTTATCTACTCAGGTAGAATACGTGTATGCAACCATCACATAACCTCAGATTCTCCCCTGATCCAGAGTACGACTCTGAGGTAGAGAGAAGTTTCCATCGCCGCATCAGACTTAACCGCCAAAGAGCCAGGCACATGGCTGAAGATCAATGCCAAGCTGCATTAGTTTTGGAAAGGGTCAATGCCGCCATAGCCGCTCAGAGAGCACAACTCATTGCTGACACCCGTGCTCAGATTCAAGCAGAGATCCGAGCTGAAGAATAGGCCCGCATCTGAGCTGAAAACAAAGTAGCTAACCAAGCTGCCCAGCTAGAGCTCAGAAATAAGCAATTGAGGGACTATGCCGTACCTAAGAATTATGAAGACAATCATCCAGTTCGGCCACCGATCATTAACATACCCAACTTAGAAATCCTATCACAATGGATTCAAATCATGAAAGGCATCTCATTCTCTGGTGGATCTGGAGATGACTGCATGGATCACTTGAATAGATTCAAGGCACTCTGCCGACTTGTCCCACAGGCTGGAGTTGCCTTTGACGCAATAATGTTACATATTTTCCACTTCACTCTGTCTGGAAGGGCTCTGAGTTGGTACAATTCACTTGATAGGGAGCCAATCATCACCACCTAGGCGCCCTTGGAAGAAAAATTCATAGAGAAGTTTTCCCCCCTTTGTTAACTTACAAAATTAGGGGGCAGATCAACCACTTCGCCCAACTTCCTAGAGAATCACTCGCAGAAGCATGGGAAAGATTCAAGGAGCTTCTAAGAAAGTGTCCTCATCACGGAATCTCCCAAAATCAATTAATAGAAACGTTCTATAGGCAGGTGAGTGATGACATCAAGCAATTTCTGGATTCCTCATCTGGAGGAAATTTTATGAGAAAGAACTTCGAGGATGCTTGGAAAATCGTCACACTTGGAGCTGAGAATCAATCCAATTGGGGACGATCATCTGGCGAGGGAGTCCTCAAACTTTATAAAGTTGAGGAATCGATGGAAATGAAGGCTATTGCTGAAGCCTTAAAGACCATAGCTCATAAACAACAGGCTCTTAAAACTTCACTTGGAGAATATGATAAGAAGAAAAACCCTCAAGTCCAACAAGTTAAAGCTGCTATAGGGACTTGTGAAGCCTGTCACGCAGCTGATCATTCTACCTTATCATGTGGTCTGCTATACAATGTGATGATGGATATGCACCTACCACAACAGCAGTACGAACCGATCATTGAACAACCTAAAGACCAGATGCCCGAACAAGTTAATTCCATTCATTCCATACCGGGACAAGTTTATTATAATCCAAACCAACCAAGAAACCACCCCGGTTTTCAGTATGGGAATCCTGCGGGGACTGTTAACCCGCAACATCAAACACAAGGTGGGACCTCCAACAGGTTGCTACCCGATACCAAAGCATTTCAAGGGAACCTCAGAAATAACTTCCCAAGATCCAACTATCCTAGAAACCCCTCTGCCTACTATCAATACACCCATCCTCCTCTGCACCTGAAATTGCACCCTCAGTTGCATCAACCTCAGTTAGCACCACCTCCTCAACAACCACATCAAGGACAACAACAACTCGCTCAGAAAAATGCCCCCTCCCAGCCAGCAGATGAGATGACTATGATCAAGAAGATGCTACAGTCACAACAAACCATGCTTGCCAATCAGCAAGCTCAGCAGAAGGCAGTGGAGGCTCAACTAGCACAAATTGCTACCCAACTGAAGCCACCAGCAGGCACATTTGCAGGACAACCTGAGTCAAACCCCAAACACGACCAAAATAGAACAGAGCAATTGAATGCCGTCACTACAAGATCTGGTTGTGCCCTTCATGAAACTACGAGAATCACTCATGAAGATGATGATACACCTATCTTTATCCCAAATGTAAGCCCGAACCTAGGAACCGAGAAGTCCGCAGAGATCGCGAAAGGCAAAGAAAAAGAAAAATCTTCCAAAAAGCTAGAAATTCCGTAGTATAAACTTAGGATACCATATCTGGGAAGATTGAGAGAGACTAAAATGGACACTAGGTTCCAAAAATTCAAGGAGGCAATGAAGAAACTCTATATCAGCATCCCACTCCTCGATGCTCTCTCTGAAGTACCAGCTTGGGCTAAATATCTAAAAACCCTGCTATCAAGGAAATACATTACTGAAGAATAAGAGACAGTCAAACTGGCTCAGACCACCTCCGATATCATCCTCAACAAGATGCCCAAGAAAAAGAAGGATCCTGGTTCCTTCGGTATTCATTGTTGTATTGGAAATGCTTCAAGAAAAAAGGGATTAGCTGACTTAGGGGCTAGCATATCAATTATGCCCTATTCCATGTGTAAAAGATTAGGTTTCACTTACTTGCTACCCACAACGATGACAATTCAGTTAGCTGATTCCACTATCACTGCGCCCCTAGGAATTATCGAAGATATTCTAGTCAAGATTGGCAAAGATGCATATGTCCCATGTGATTTTGTCATTATGGATATCAAGGAGGATCTAAGGTAGCCAATAATATTTGGCAGACCTTTCCTTGCCACAATCAGGGTGCTCATTGATGTTGAAGCTGGCACGATCATCCTAAGACTGGGAAAAGAAGCAATTCAATTCTGAGTTCTCAACAGCATGAAAGGTGCCAACATTCAAAAGGAGGTCTTTCTCTTAGATGCAATACATCAAATGTCACAATTGGAAATATTTGAGCCATCTGATGAGTTTGAGAATGTTCTAACCAACTTAGAAGTCAAATTTTCTGCAAATGAATTGGTCCAACGATGTTTGCAACACTTAGAGAAAGCTGAAGAAGTGCCGACAACCACCTTTGAGGAGCTCAAATCTTTCACTATTTTAGAAGAAATAGAAACACCCAAGGCTCCTGAGATGAAGACTCTACCAACGGGACTTAAACACATCTTCTTGGACAAAGAAAAATTATGTCCAGTTATCATCAGTTCCACCCTAATGGAAAACCAAGAAGAAAGGCTTCTTGTTGAGCTGAAGAAATACAAGAAAGCCATTGGGTACTAAATAACCGACCTGACAGGTATAAACCCATCCTTATGCATGCATAGATTGCCCATGGTCGAAGAGTTCAAACCATCAAGAGAGCACCAGAGGAAGCTGAACCCCAATCTTAAAGAAGTGGTTCGCCTTGAAGTCCTCAAACTGCTGAAAGCTGGCATAATTTACCGAATTTCAAATTTCCAATGGGTCAACCTTGTCCAAGTGGTCCCCAAAAAGGGAGGAACCACTGTCGTGCTAAATGAAAAGAATGAGTTAGTACCGACAAGGACTGTGATGGGGTCGAGGATGTGTATCGACTATAGGAAACTAAACAAATCAACGCGAAAAGATCACTACCCTCTTCCCTTTCTTGACGAAGTCCTAGAACGCTTAGCCCATCAAAAGTTCTTCTGTTATCTAGATGGTTATTCCGGTTCTACCAAATCCCTATACACCTGAAAGACTAAGAGAAAACTACTTTTACTTGTCCCTTTGGGACCTATGCTTTCAGAAGAATGCCATTCGGGCTGTGCAACACACCTGCTACTTTCCAAAGGTGCATGTCTGCTATTTTTGCATGATTAATGAAATCTATAATGGAGGTATTCATGGATGATTCTTCAGTTTACGGAGATTCCTTCGATAACTGTCTATTCAACCTTGGACAAGTCTTACAATGATGCGAGGAGATGAACCTCATCCTGAATTGGGAAAAATGCCATTTTATGGTAACTGAAGGTGTCGTCCTCGGACATAGAGTGAGCGGCAGAGGGATTGAGGTAGACAAGGCAAAAATCAATGTTATCTCAAAGTTGTCGCCACCAAAAGACATAAAAGGAGTACGAGCATTCTTGGGTCATGTTGGGTTTTACAGAAGATTTATTAAAGATTTCTCAAAAATAGCAAAACCCATGACCCAACTTCTGACCAAAGATACCGAGTTCAATTTTAATCAAGAATTCTTACAAAGTTTCTCAACTCTGAAAAATGCTTTAATCTCTGCACCCATACTAAGAGCCCCAGATTGGTCACAACCTTTTGAAATAATGTGTGATGCCAGCGATTATGCCATAGGGGCCGTATTAGGATAGAGAATCGACAAGAAACCTTATGTAATCTACTACGCATCTAAAATGCTCGATGAAGGACAGAAGAACTACACCACTACAGAAAAGGATTTCTTAGTTGTCATCTATGCATTTGAGAAATTATGCTCCTACCTGATTGGAGCCAAGGTCATCGTCTACACTGGCCACTCTTCCATACGACATCTAATTTAGAAGCAAGATGCAAAACCCAGACTTATCCATGGGTGTTGATGCTTCAAGAATTCGATTTGGAAATCGAAGACAAAAGTGGCGTGGAAAATGTCGTTGCCGATCACCTCAGCCGTATTGAAGTCGAGGATGAAGATAATGTCGGTATGTATGCCCTGAGAGACAATCATGGGATGATTGGTGGGATACATTAAGATTGATTTGATAAACATCAAAGGCAAGCTTCCAATTCTTTTTGGTTCAGTCATATGAGATAGTGATAGAACATATTGAATGTCTAGAGAATGACAATACTCAATGACGTATGCCTTCAGGTTGAGGACCTGAACGATGAGATCATACGGATGCTAAGAGTTTGTACATTCTTGTTGTGTCCCTAGTCGGATGCCATTGTGGAAAGTAGATAGACAGCAATGACACACAAGACTAGATTGTGGTGTTGGTTGATGACAGAATCGCATTAGTCATGATATAGAGATATCAAACCAAACACATAAGTACTTGTTGGAGAACAAGTGTACCGGACAGAGCCACCGTCAGTTTGACATATGGAACCATAACATGGTAGTCATAGTCAGTACTCACAGTGATGGTGGTGAGTGTGATTCTTTGACCTGAAATCACTACACTCAACACATGTCGTTGGGAAGACTTTGACATCATCAAACGCAGTCCTGAAACATGGGTTGTTATAAAGGTGATGATTGGGTGGCTTTGACACATGGGTCTTTTGAAGGGTGAGTGATAGATATGGGATTTGTCCCTCCTGAGGGAGTTTGATATCCAAGGCCACTTGATGAGTAGGATTGAGATAGGCGTGCGCACGCATGTGTGAATTAATATGGGATATTGATGTCATACATATCTCGTTCAATCTGCTATCAGATCAAGAAAGTGAATGAACGTTGACAGGATGACTGTTCCATGCCTCGAGTTCATTCGGGATATCAGTGACAAAGGAATTATACATTCGCTGTAACACCATTCACGGATTGTAGGATTGAAAGTTGTTCTCCAACTTTCTACTTTCACTTGGGTAGCACTGATGTGTGACTAGGCACCGCTCTTTACTTGTGAAGTCATAAGTGTTATGGACTTTGACTGCCAACGTGAAATGGACCTATAGGGTCACACACATAGGATTTAACCTGGAACAGGAGTTTTGTCCACAAACAATGTTTAGATTGATTACTAAAGGAGTTTAGTAGTTCAATTAAACACTCAATTAATTGATAGCTCAAAATCATAGTGTTCAAGGTGTTGGATAGATTGATTAGAGTATCGGATTGATTGAAATCGCATTTGACTGATTCTACACAATCTGCACTCCCAACCGATCGACTCATGATATGAACCGGTCGGCTGAGGTTGTTGAACCGGTCGGCTCAAGTCCATGGTGAACCGATTGCTTCAAGTGTTGAAAAGATCGATTCAACTGGTGCAACCGAGCAACTTGGGAAAATAGGATTGGTGAGAATTTTCCTTTCGTTTCAATTGCCCAATTTGATTGGGAAATAGGATTGGTATTCGATACCAATTAGAAACAAAAGAAGGAAAGTCAATCGGGAACCAACCAGGACCACCAACCGACTGGTTCATATGTGAACCGACCGGTTGAGGTGTCCCAACCGACCGGTTCACTTGTGAATCGACCGGCTCAGGTCGCCAACCGACCGTTTCAGTTGTGAAACGATCAGTTCAGGTTGCGAGTTGGTTGTTTTTGTGGAAAATCTTGAACCCTTCTACTCCTGCTTTTAGTCCCGCATTGCCCGGGATGGATAACCCTGTCCCATGACCCTCCTATATATAGGGGTATTGGGGGCTTCTCAAAGAACAACTCAGTGCAACCAGTTGCTCTGCAAAGTTTTCGTTCTCTCTGGTTTTGGTAACCGAGAGAGAGCTCGAGCAAGTGCTACCCGTAAAGGGAGGCGCAGCAAGGGAAAGACAACTGTAGTTGCATCTGGAAGAAGGAGAGTGTGTTGGAGACTAGTACGTCAACAGGAGGGTGCGACTCCTTCCAAATTCTTGTGGGACAAGGAGTGTGGAGTTCCAGGTGGTCCGTGTGGACTACTTCTGAGGCGGGAGGTTTCTACCGCTCAGGAGGACAACTGTCATTCGACAGTCCGGTGAGACCAGGAGTCGTCAGTCCCAGTGCAACCAGGAGCTGCACAGACACCGTTTAAGACCGGAGATGAAGACCATGCAAAGAACGCGGTATTGTCACCGAGCAAGCCTCGGGACAAGGTATGATTCCACAAAACATCCTTTCCTATTATATAGACATTGACGTGTTTCCTTGTTACGGGTTTGGGGAGGAGAAAATTTTTGTTTTCGCTGCCTTCTTTGCCTCTCCTAAAACCCAACAGTGGTATCATAGCCATGTCAACTGCTTTATATTTTAGTAATATCAATATGATCGATTTTGGTTTGTTGCCTTTATTTATTGCATATGATGTGAATAAAATTGGCTTTATGCATGTCCAATCCTAAGTCCACAAATCCCAAATTACATATATGATATGTATTATAAATGCACTTGATAAACGTCGCCCTTAAACGAGTTTTTTGGTGGATGTATAGTGTGGTTATGGCCAATAAACCCTATATGTGTATGATTGTATGTGGTTGCTTACATCTCGGTCTGCGCACCGATTCCCCTTCTCCTATTCCTGATGTAACTCAAAATAATTTGAGATTCTTTCCTACCTTTGCTCCCCCCGAATGTAACTCGGGGTTTCTCCTTTTATACAATGTAAAATAGGATAGAATTTTATTTCCTGTTATGCCAAAGACCCAGATGACATCCTGACGACAACTGAGACGATCGGTTCAAGGCGTGAACCAATCGGTTGACGTTCCAAACGATCAGTTCAAGGAGTGAACCGATCGTTTGATGACCGGTTCGAGGAGCGAGACCAGTGGGTGGCAGCCATGATGAGATGCACGACGACCAGGCAAACCGATCGGTTGGAGGAGCCAACCGATCGGCTGGTGGCACATAGACGACTAGGCCAGGATGAGTAGTCAATCATGTAATGAGTTGATGTAATCCAAAGGCAAAGCACAGAGTTCATCTTGTACAGGTTGCATGTGATGTAGACCTAGATGACCGTGATTCCTCTTGGCTCGAGGAATCACATTAGGATGGCCATAATCATCGCTTTTATCGTTTTGCATGTTTTCTGTGGGATATAGCATGTATATGATACATACTATGTATTGTGGTGATTGGATATGTATATGTATATAAAAAAACCAAATCCCTCATTAAATATTAAGTTTTAGATGCCTTCCAAATGTGACACACGTGAAAAGCTTGATCGACCAAGTGTGGGCACGCCCTAGCGTGGTGCACCGTCTATCTCGTGGAAGCGTGAAGGATGAATGTGTGGTTCTGCCCAAGCAGGGTGCATATTCATCGTGTTGGCTTTGGGTCGGACTTAACAAGGTGACCTAGATAGGATCTAGCACCTTGAGGCATGGAGATGATCATGGCAAGGAGTTTCATATGTCATCTTACCAAGAGTTGCATATGATGCAATTGGAAAGAGTTGCCTACCTGAGAGATCTATGTTGTGGGTGACAGCCCTAGCTGGTCCATGGCTTAGAGGATTTCAGGATCTTGCCCACTAGAAGGTTGTACGCTGCAATCTTCCGAATTGATGGTGAGGGCTATCAATTTGAAATAAAATAGTGGGAGCGATAATTAATTAAAGGCCTAATTATATCGTCAATTTTTCAAATCAATCAAATAAGTCAAAAATGAGTTTTTGGACTAAAATTTGCATTCCTTTTTTAGTACAAATGGCAAAAAACAACAATCACTTTTCTTTGCGATAAGTCCTTGAAAAGGACAAGCTAAACGGGACAAACTTCCATGACTGGTATCAGACATTGAGAATTGTTCTCACTCAAGAGCGTAAGCTCTATGTCCTGGATACTCCAATTCCAGAGGAACCCACTCCTAATGCACCAAAGATAGAAAGGGATGCTTACAAGAAGCATTCTGATGATGCCATTGATGCAAAGTGCTTGATGTTATGTTCTATGAACCATGAGTTGCAGAGGAAGCATGAGAACATGGGTGTCATTGAGATGATTCATCATCTCAGGAACATGTATGAAGATCAGGCACCTCAAGAGAGATATAATGTTTCTAGGGCGTTGTTCAAGTGCGTCATGACAGAAGGAGATCTAGTTAGTCCTCACACACTCAAGATGATTGGGTATGTGGAGAACCTGCAGAGACTGAGATTTCCACTGAGCCAAGAGTTGGCTACTGACGTGATACTGCAATTGTTGCCAGAATCCTACAATCAGTTTGTGATGAACTACAACATGACCAACTTTTATAGGCCACTGTCAGAGTTGTTGGGCATGTTGAGGACCGCCGAGATACAGATGAAGAAGGACAAGCCTAAGTCTGTGATGGTGATCACGAACAAGAAAGGCAAGTACAAGCACAAGGGCAAGGGCAAAGCTAAGAAAGGTTCTGATGCTAGCCAGGAGCCCAAGACATCTTCAACTCTCAAGGCCAAGGGAGGCGTGACCAAGAAAGGAAATTGCCACCATTGTCAAAAGCCAAGACATTGGAAAACAAATTGTCCTGTCTATCTGGAAGAACAAAAGAAGAAGCAGACAACTGAAGTCTCCACTTGAAGGTGTCATGAAAATAAACTTGTAACACTTTTTGAGGTATATGATACCAAGATGTAAAGTGTAAAGCAATCAAAATTGGGGCAAGTGTTGCCACCATAGATAGGAGTACTTTAGTTTATTGTCATCCTATAAGGCATGTAATACAGTCATGAACTGCTATTTCATATTTTCCAATAGATAGAAACACTTTACTTTTGCATATTGTATGACAATGATGGCAATTAATAAAGAGATGTTTCAATTTATAAAGATATGATCTTTATGGCAATGCCTTGTTTATCTTGTGGTATTTGATATGCATAAGATAAAATGATACCTAAAAGTCATTGATAACTCAAACAATCAAATTAGCATCAATCATGAGAAATTCATTTATAGTTTCCATGTGATGGATAAATCTAGACTCTTTTGGTTAGAGAACCAGTAAGAGACATGAATCTCTTGTACATGATTAATCAATCTTCACTAATGTAGTGAGAGAATGATTATCCTATTAGGTATAATACATGTGATGTATTTACATACCTATTGGAACAAATGCTAATACTTCAAATGGTGTTTAGAGAAGTACCAATATGAATATCTTGAAGTGTTCAAGATTATCATAGATGAAGTACAAATTTGGTAAAGTATTAATTCTTGATGAGATCAATGAACGAAATACTTGGACCAAATGTTTGAGATCCTTATGAGTGATTATGGTAGTGTATCATAGTGAACTCATGATTAAGGCATGGTGATGTCTAAATCAAGAAGGAATCATACTCTAAGGAGTTAGAGAATGATTATCAAATAACTGAATTCTTCTTAAAAGAATACCCCACACTAATAAAGGACATTGAGAATCACAAGGAGTTGTGATTTCTTATATCCTTGACAGATACACCTAATTTATCTATGTGATAAGTTGTTCATGTGATGAGTCAACTATCTAGATGAACATGAGGAACCAGATTTTGAGCTATGGTTTATGACCATTACATCCTAAATGACATCCATGTGAACCATAAGGTATGACCTTGATGGTAGCACCCACTGGATGAAATCTATAAGTGCAATTGAGTCTTAAGTGTTAAGACACATGGATAACATTTTGAGAAGGATGATGCTTGTTGATTGCAACTTAATGACTAAGACATTTGGCATACGGATGCTAAAACTGCATTCCTATGAGGAATAAAACAAGGATGTGTACGTGACACAACCTATAAGGTTTATGAATCCACTAATGAAAATGAAGTCTGTAAGTTACAATGGACTAATCAATGTGATTGATTGAGTACAAGAAACTCTGAATTGGATCTTTACTTTGATGATATAGTCAAAGGGTTTGAATGATATGTCAAAGATAAAGATGGCATCTGTGATTTAGTGGGAGCGTGTTCACATTCCACATATTGATGTGAAATGGAAATGTTCTAGAATGGAAATCCAAAAGTGGAATTTATCTTTGAGGAAGATAGAGATTTTTTCCTATGTGATAGGAATAGAGATCTATAGAGATAGTTCTCGAAAACCTCTTGACCTGAAAAGAGAAAGAATACATTGGCAATCTGTACTGAAGGGTTCAGTGTACACATATTCAGTGGGAGAAAACATGTCCATGTTACATGGAGTTAGTATCCCAAGGCCAAGTGTCCAATTCCTATGAAGAATGTGAACACTAAGAATAGATATGGATCTATCATGTATGTAATTATCCCATTATCTTCCATGTATCGACATGGCAAGAACAAAATGCATTCATCATCTTGTATGTATGACATGGCAATATGATGTGCTCATCCTGATAACTCATATGTGGGACATGACGAGTGGATGTCTGTCTACTTCCAGTAAGGGTTACTAGAATACCATGAGAACTTGATAAGTACTTGAGAAGTACTAGTTCTATGGAAATAAGGAAGAGTTCGATGTAAAGAGTTACATTGATGCGAACTTCCGAAAGGACAGAAAAATAATCGCAAAATATATATAGGATATATAAAAGTGAAAGTTTGTTGATAATTGGAAGTGTTCCAATAAAACCATTTAAAAGGAAATGTCGAGTATCCGTGTGTTAAAGAACATCCGTGGATACTATATGGATATGGAAGTTCATGAGATGAACTTATAGATATTCTGCTCATTGATGACAAGTATGGAATCCTTGATCATGCAATGTGGCTAAAGGTTAGAAAAGGAATACTAGATTGCATATTACAGCAACTCTATCTCATATGTGTGACGTACAGCGAAGAGATGAGAGACATGCAATCTATATTGACTTTGGTAAGGTATTTCCATTACTCACTATGTTCGCACTAGAGCACAGTAACATGTGGGACATGTTTGAAGATCACTATGAATATGATTCAAGGGTGATTGGCTCACAGTGCAAGTGGGAGTCTGTTGGTATGTATGCCCTGAGAGCCAATCATGGGATGATTGGTGGGATACATTATGATTGATTTGATAAACATCAAAGGCAATCTTCCAATTCTTTCTGGTTCAGTCATATGAGATAGTGATAGAACATATTGAATGTCTAGAGAATGACAGTACTCAATGACGTATGCCTTCAGGTTGAGGACCTGAACGATGAGATCATACAGATGCTAAGAGTTTGTACATTCTTGTTGTTTCCCTAGTTGGATGTCATTGTGGAAGGTAGATAGACAGCAATGACACACAAGACTAGATTGTGGTGTTGGTTGATGACAGAATCTCATTAGTCATGATATAGAGATATCAAACCAAACACATAGGTACTTGTTGGAGAACAAGTGTACCGGATAGACCCACCGTGAGTTTGACACATGGAACCATAACATGGTAGTCACAGTCAGTACTCACAGTGATGGTGGTGAGTGTGATTCTTTGACCTGAAAGCACTACACTCAACACATGTCGTTGGGCACACTTTGACATCATCAAACGTAGTCCTGAAACATGGGTTGTTATAAAGGTGATGATTGGGTGGCTTTGACACATGGGGCTTTTGAGGGGTGAGTGATAGATATGGGATTTGTCCCTCCTGAGGGAGTTTGATATCCAAGGCCACTTGATGAGTAGGATTGAGATAGGCATGCGCACACATGTGTGAATCAGTATGTGATATTGATGTCATACATATCTCGTTCAATCTGCTCTGAGATCAAGAAAGTGAATGAACGTTGACAGGATGACTGTTCCATGCCTCGAGTTCATTCGGGATATCAGTGACAAAGGAATTATACATTCGCTGTAACACCATTCACGGATTGTAGGATTGAAAGTTGTTCTCCAACTTTCTACTTTCACTTGGGTAGTAATGATGTGTGACTAGGCACTGCTCTTTGCTTGTGAAGTCATAAGTGTTATGGACTTTCACTACCAATGTGAAATGGACCTGTAGGGTCACACACATAGGATTTAACCTGGAAGAGGAGTTTTGTCCACAAACAATGTTTAGATTGATTACTAAAGGAGTTTAGTAGTTCAATTAAACACTCAATTGATTGATAGCTCAAAATCATAGTGTTCAAGGTGTTGGACAGATTGATTAGAGTATCAGATTGATTGAAATTGCATTTGACTGATTCTGCACAATCTGCACTCCCAACCGATCGGCTCATGATATGAACCGGTCGACTGAGGTTGCTGAACCGGTCGGCTCAAGTGTTGAGCCGATTGGCTCAAGTCCTGGGTGAACCAATTGCTTCAAGTGTTGAAACGATCGATTCAACTGGTGCAACCGAGCAACTTGGGAAAATAGGATTGGTGAGAATTTTCCTTTCGTTTCAATTGCCCAATTTGATTGGGAAATAGGATTGGTATTCGATACCAATTAGAAACAAAAGAAGGAAAGTTAATCGGGAACTGACTGGGACCACCAACCGACCGGTTCATTTGTGAACCATCCGGTTGAGGTGTCCCAACTGACCGGTTCACTTGTGAACCGACCGGCTCAGGTCCCCAAGCGACCGTTTCAGTTGTGAAATGATCGGTTCAGGTTGCGAGTTGGTTGTTTTTGTGGAAAATCTCAAACGCTTCTACTCCTGCTTTTAGTCCTGCATTGCCAGGGATGGAGAACCCTGTCCCATGACCCTCCTATATATATAGGGGTATTGGGGGCTTCTCAAAGAAAAACTCAGTGCAACCAGTTGCTTTGCAAAGTTGTCATTCTCTTTGGTTTTGGTAACCGAGAGAGAGCCCGAGCAAGTGCTTCCCGCAAAGGGAGGCGCAGCAAGGGAAAGACAACTGTAGTTGCAACTGGCAGCAGGAGAGTGTGTTGGTGACTAGTACGTCAATAGGAGTGTGTGACTCCTTCCAACTCTTTGTGGGACAAGAAGTGTGGAGTTCCAGGTGGTCCGTGTGGACTACTTCAGAGGTAGGAGGTTTCTGCCGCTCAGGAGGACAACTTTTATCTGACAGTCCGGTGAGACTAGGAGTCGTCAGTCCCAGTGTGACCAGGAGCTGCACAGACACCGTCGAAGACCGGAGTTTAAGACTGCGCAAAGCGCGAGGTATTGTCGCCGAGCAAGCCTCGGGACAAGGTATGATTCCACAAACCATCCTTTCCTATTATATAGACGTTGACACGTTTCCTTGTTACGGGTTTGGGGAGGAGAAAATTTTTGTTTTTGCTGCCTTCTCTGCCTCCTTTAAAACCCAACAGATAAAGTACCTATCCGAGATTCCCTTCCAGATGACCAACTAATGAAAGTTACCAATGGATTCCCCTGGTATGCCAACATCATTAATTATCTGGCTACATGAATCATCCACCCTTCCGTCTCTCATCATGATAAAAGGAAATTCCTCCACGATGTAAAACTATACTATTGGGATGAATCTTACCTTTTTCGCCTATGCACAGATGGACTTTTCCGTCACTGCTTACTTGAAGAAGAGATTACCCTTGTCTTAGAGCATTTTCATTCCGGCCCCACCGGGGGACACATGAGTGTGAAGAAAACCGCTATGAAAGTTCTGCAATCGGGTTTCTTTTGGCCAACAATAGCAAAAGATTCCCATGATTTTTTAAAATCATGCAACAAATGTCAACTTTCCGGCGGTATATCTAAAAGGAATGAAATTCCCCTCACCATGTGGCAAGAGATAGAACTTTTTGACGTGTGGGGGATAGACTACATGGGCCCCTTTCCTTCTTCATATGGTTTCTCCTACATTCTGGTTGCAGTAGATTATGTCTCGAAATGGGTAGAAGCTATACGCACAGTGTCCAGCGATTCCAAACCAATCATTAAGATGTTTAAAGATATCATTTTTCCCAGATTTGGAGTCCCCTGAACTGTCATATCCGACGGAGGGACCCATTTTCTGGAACGAAGCTTTGAATCCCTCTTAAAGAAATACGGAGTTAACCATAAAGTTGCCACGCCTTACCATCCACAGACCAGTGGTCAGGTTGAAGTTTTAAATAGACAACTGAAGGCAATCTTAGAAAAAACAGTCGATAGACACCGCACTGACTGGTCCACCAAGCTTCCCGATGCCCTTTGGTCTTATCGAATAGCTTATAAATCACCAATCGGGACAACCTCGTTCCGTTTAGTATACGGGAAGTCATGTCATCTTCTAGTGGAACTGGAACATAAGGCTTGGTGGGCCATTAAATAACTGAATTTTGATTTCAAAAGTGCCATAGAAAATAGACAACTCCAACTACAAGAGCTAGAGGAGCTCTGAATGACCGCTTATCAAAGTGCCAGGATTTATAAAGAACAAACCAAGATGTGGCACGACGGTCATCTAAAAAGAAAAGACATTGCCATTGGTGATAAAGTCCTCCTTTTCAACTCCAGGCTCAAATTGTTCCCCAGAAAACTCCGCACAAAGTGGTCTGGGCCTTTCACCGTCAAACATATATACCCGACTGGAGCTGTCATAATTGTTGACAACAATGGAGGAGAAAGGACAGTCAATGGCCATCGATTGAAAAAATACTATACTCCAACGGATAAAATGCTGAGACAGACTATTGAGATCAGAGACGCCACAACATCATCATAATAGCATCAAAACCTTGTTGAGCCAGCGACGTAAAACCGAGGTGCTACTTGGGAGGCAACCCAAGATCTAAGCATCATCTTTTATCTTCTGTTTCTTTAGTTGCCTTAGGTTTATCTTCTAAAAATATAAAAATTTATATAACCAAAACAAATATAAAAATATAAAAAACAAAATAACCTTAGCCCTCCCAAATGATCTTGATACCGTTTGGAGCCAAATGGTCTTGAAACCGTTTGGAGCCAAACGGTCTTGAAAACCGTTTGGAGCCAAATGGTCTCGAAACCGTTTGGAGTCCAAATGGTTGCTAAACCGTTTGACCTAGGAATTTTTGTAAAGTCAACCCCTGAATCCTATAAATACAACCCTACCCCCACTCCTTTTCCTTTCTTTTGACTCCCAAACTCCCTTAAACCCTCGCTCGCACTTCCTTTTCCCGCATAACTGTTGACACAGGTCCTCTCCGCCATCACTCCCTCTTCCACACATCTTCACGTCGACCACGCCTCATCCATTACATCCTTTTTGCCACCATCTTCCTTACCTGCAGCTGCAAGGTAGACGTGCCACCATCGCCGACGTCTGCAACACCGCCACGGCTCCCTGTTCTTTTGCACCATCGTCCTTTTCTCCCCCGCCATGGCCTTTACCACCGCCGACATCTTCGGTGCCACCGTGGCACCCTGTTCATAGTCGTCTTCGTCCTTATCGCCGCTGCCTTCGCTATCATCGGCCGCCCCCCAATGTTTCACCTTCCAAACGGTCTTGAAACTGTTTGGAACCGAACGGTCTTGAAATGGTTTGGAACGAAATGGTCTTCAAACTATTTGGAACCAAACGGACTTCAAACCGTTTGGACCATCAAAACAACTTGCTTTTCGTTAAAACATGAAAATATATAAACACATACAAAATCAAAATTTTTCCATTTAATAAACTTGTTATTATAACACATGCCTTTCCATTTTCAGAAATGGCTTCACCAGCAAAGCAACCAACTAGAACCAAAGATGCCCCCTTCTGGACAAGGAAGCAACTAATAGAAAGCCATGCCAAGCTCCAAACGATAATCGATAACTACAATGAGACTGGAAAGGCCCCACCAAAGGTCAACGTCATAGCGGTCTTTGGTGAAATCGACTGCATCAACAAATGTCTAACTGAGGAGCCTGAAGAAGAGGTGGAAAACATTTCTTCCAGTGGTGATGACGGCTCTGAATACAAGCCACCTTCCGAGGATGAATCATCCGCTGAAAACTCTAAGGGGAAACGAAAGGTCCACGAGGATGCGACTGAACAACCACCAAAAAAGCAGGAAAGGAAGCAAGTCTGCCCAGTTACTGCTAGGAAACAAACCCTGGTAGACTCTGTCCCAACACCCGCCACTACCACCCCTACCACCCCCGTTTTCTTAGTGCTCACCACCACCGCACCACCACCAGAAAACCTCTACATCCA
Organism: Alisma plantago-aquatica; assembly: GCA_963693085.1. NCBI lineage: Eukaryota > Viridiplantae > Streptophyta > Magnoliopsida > Alismatales > Alismataceae > Alisma > Alisma plantago-aquatica. Next base: position 702,209,104 of record OY856410.1, on the reverse strand, counting down.
CACCCTTCTCTCCCTTGACAAAATATTAAAACCAACAAAGTACGTCTGCTCACGCGTACTACTCAAGATGGGAATCTACGACAGAATCCTCACTATGCTAGACAATGCCAATCTCGCCAGACTATGCTTCACCCGCAAAGTTTCATATGCCGATCCAACTATTGAATTCTTCACCCATCTCACCAAAGAAGCAGTGGACATTACGCACTGAGCAAGGGACGACACCAACTATAGAATTCTTCTCCCATCTCACCAAAGAAGCAATGGACATTACACACTGAGCAAGGGATGGCAGTGACCGCAGGCTGATCACCAAACTCTTTGGAAATGATGTCGTTATAACAGAAAATCTTCTGAACAAAATTTTCATAGACAACCCGGACCAGATAAAAAAGGCCCAAGCTATTGGCACAGACAACTCCCAATTCAATAGACATAGCTTCTCGAAGACCCGAACAGGGATCCCCACTTACGAGGCAAAGACATGCAAAGCCTCCAACATTCAGTCCGGGTTCGTGCGCATGCTTCATAAAATTTTTACCGGTGCGCTGTTCCCCAGAATAGAGGGAGGGAATGTCATCACTGTCGATCTCTTTCTCCTATGGTCCATTTTGCAAGGACATCTAGTCAACATCGGCCGGCATATGTTACAAAAATTCTCATCCTATGCCATAGGAAAAGAAATTTGCATGGGCGGGTACATAACTTCCATCATCAAATACCTCAAGATGGACATACTACTCCCTAAATGCACGAAGATCAAGGGAGACATCCTTACTAACGAATAAACCTTGAAGAACTCCTACATTATCAAGGAGAAGGATGCAAAACTATACTACATCTTCTGCCCAACAGTCAGATCTTCCAGGACCTTGCCACCACTTCCGGAGCTAGCAGACTATGACAAGGACAAATTTCTCTTTACTGACAAAGAGATTACCACACTCCTAGCTCCGGTCCAAGTACAAGATAAGACAACCAAAGCGGGACAGACGAAGCTTAGCATAACTGCCCCGACAGCTAGGATAACAAAAATACCAGTAAAACGACCATCCAAGGTACGTTTACAACCACCACAGCTGTCGGGGACGCCAACATCAAAGCTACAACTAGAGATAGAACATCCCCCTCTGGAGGAACCAATCACTACCTCTTCCATTGACTCTTTCATCATGAGCCTACATGATGATATCACCACCACCACCCCCACCACACTCCCATCCACCACCCTCCCACCATCTACCACCACCCCACCTTCCTCTACAACAATCCCTCCACCCACATCTTCCGCTTCCCCATCTTTCTCCCCGAACACCACCTTTTCCACTCCAACTCCCGGCTTCACATTCTCCGCTCCCGTCTCCACCCTCTTTTCCTCATCTTTTTCACTCCCTCATTTCTCAACCTGGCATTTACCATTCCCTTCATCCACCACCACCCCGACATCGCTGGTGACTCCATCTATGGTCACCATGTAGTTTGCGGGACCATCACCAGTGTCTCCTTCCCAAGGTACTACCACCCTCCCACCCCGACCCCAGCCATACCACCCTTCCTCTTCTGGGGTCCCTTTTCAAATATCGGTGAGGAATTCAGACGTCAATTTGACGCCATCCAAAACCTCCTCATCGATCCCTCTAACATTATGCATTCTATTTTTTCATGTGTGGAGGGAATTTCTCAACAGGTTGCCAAGATCAACGAGCAGCACAACTCCTTGCCAAGCATTCTCCAAACCATTCAGCAATGACAGGACGTAGTGTCCAAGCAAGTCGATCATATCGATGACCACTACAAACACTTGCCCGAGCTGGTCCTTGGAGTAAAAAGCCAGCATGAAGTGTTGGCTCAGCAAGTTGACAGGATCTCTACGCAGACTCAACCTCTGCCTGAGACCATGCGTGAGCTTAAGCAGCAACAAATTGCTTTAAGCACGCGCTTGGATGACATCACCAACACCCTCACACAGCTCCACAGCCGCCAAGAGGAGTCAGCAAACACTGAGCTTCACCAACTACATGCTCAAGTAACAGATCTTATAGCGTTCCTCCTCTCTGCTGAGGGACGATACTCAAATCTAAAGGAAACACACGATGCACTACTCGAATCCCACGAGCATGTGCAAGTGGCATTTGATGAGCTACAAGCAACCCATCGGCAGTGCAAGAAGCCTCCACAACCGAAGCTAGCAGACAAAGAGGCAGACGAAGATGATGATGAAGATGACAACAATGATGAGGACTCTGACTCCTCAGCTAACTCCAATAATAGCACCTCCTCAGACGACCAATCTAACGACCAAGGAAATGCCAGGGAGGGCACAAGCCGAGGAGCTGCATCAAAACAAAAAGATCACCATGATAGTAATAAAGATCCCAAATTCCCGACTCACATTGACAATGTTAATATGTCTTACAGGGATCAATTCCTCGACTACTCCGCAATGGGATCTCTGGGGGAATCTGCTAAAGAAGAAGCCTTCGCTGAGTTCCAACAATGTCTACTCGGAACCAGTACAGGTCAACAACAAGAAACACCAGCTCAACATCTTTCTGCACCAGACCAATCAGTGCTCTTTCCCCCAAAACAAGAAGATCTAGAAAGAGTCAGCTTGGATACAGATGAAGATCTGGAATCAGCTTCTGACTAAGACAAAGATCTGCAGCAATACTTAGACAATTTGAAGCAAACTTCACCCCTCCCTCCACACGAGCTACCCCCGCCGCCACCACTACCGCACAAAATGCATGATATTGATATGACGACCATCTCTACTCTCTACGCTCAAGACATCTTCATCCTTAACACAATGGTAGATGATGCCAAAGATGGGGGCGAAATTATCTACCAAAACATAAAGACTCAGCGAAAGTTGACGCGCGAGGACTTCCGTTCCATCCTTCAACCACAATCAACGGCAAAGATGGCAGTCTTCCACGTCCTCCTCGCCAATTCTATCGAAACCTATAGAAGCTCTCGGTGGCAGCAACCCATTCTAAACGCATCACCGGCTCTAGCAATGAGACTTATCTACAAAAAATTACAAAGTAAATCCATCGAACGGTTGCAGAGGGGAATTGCAAGAAAGGCACGCTACATTACCGTGCCCTTGCAAGTCTCTGGTCACTGGCTGCTTATGATTGTGGACACCGTGGCCTGAGATGCTAAGGTGTACAACTTTTGCGCTGCTGAACTAAGAGCCGGAATAATCAACTTCGCTGGAGCAGAGGTCGGGGAGGCCAGATGCATACCATTCTGGCTCCTGAAGTTGATCTGGGCTGCTTGCCCATCCCTCCACAATATTTGGAACCAACCTTGGTTCTAAATCATCAACCCGCAAGCTCAAACTCAAGAAGGTTCTAGGGATTGCGCTTTCTACGGAATACATCATATACAAGCGCTCAATCAGCAAATCCCTTTTACTGATCTGGAAACAGAAGATTTCCATTCTCTATGAGGTCGTTATGCCATGGAGTTAATCAGTGATAGACGATTCTTCAAGGACCAACTATGGCACCTAACGACGTTCATCGCTATCTATTTTCGACCATCCAACGTCCTCCAAAACAGCCATTCAGGCAAACAAAAAAGGAGTTGGAGAAACAACAACCCGCCAAGGCTCCCGAAATGAAGAAATGGGACCCTTACTCTTTCTATCTGGTGGATGATGAAGGGGTTACTGAGTTGCTAACCGGGGCGCCCATCAACAGATCATCTTCCCAAATGGACCCCTGTCTGCCATCCCACCAACATTCCCCAATTTTGACCTCAGTGCTTGCAAACATCTCTCTAACAATGAACTTCGTCTCATCATGTCAAGGCTTTATGCCGAGAAGGATGACCTCGTTTTCATGTCCGGTGACATTCTGGTCATGGCATACGTGCTACGAGAAACTGTATAGTTCAAAGGGTCTCTCTCCGTAAGCTTAATGGTCGCCTATCAATTTCTTCTCGGACAGAATCACCCTGCAACCTATATGGCATCCCCCTACATGAAGGACGATCTATTAAAGCTAAAGAACTTCAGAACAACTGAGGCACTCATCTCCTTCTTGCAACATACGACCCCGAAGTTCATCATGCTCTCCTTCCTTCATTCAGAACACTGGATGTTGTTGGTAACAAATCTTCATGAAGGAACAACAATCATATACAATAGTTCCGATAGCCAGTACAATCCAGATCAACAACATTATACTATGACACCAAGAACGACTATGGAGGAGGTGGCGAAGGAGTGTGCCGACCAACTTCATATCCTTCTCAGCATGCATACACGGGCATACAACAAAGAACACTTTCATCACCCCGCCTTCAGCCACAAGTGCCCACAGTAGCTCCATGAGTCGAATGATTGTGGTTTCTACATCCTCTACTGGATACACACCATCATAGCACTTGGAAGACCAGTAGAAGACATGACAGAAGTGGATTATCATGCATTACGAGGGAAGTCCGCTGCTAATCTCCTCCGCACACATGGTGCCAATAAAGGACTAACAGAAGCCTGATGCCCTTGTCCTTGTACTACTTAAACTATCACTTTAACACTCTGCGGACAGAGTGAGTGACAAGTTAGGGGGGGAGTACACTGGACAAGGGCGAGGTATCATTTTCAAAGTCCTTCTGTCTATACCTTTTCTTTCAATCTTGTTCCTTTACGCTTTTGATTTTCAGTTTAAAATAATTTCCCATTTTAAAATAAACCCTGCACATAATGAAAAACATCCCTTTTTGGAACAAAGTTACCCCCAGCTAACTTTAGAATCAAGATAGTCCTCAAAAGTAATAACAAGAATGGCACTTAGACATATAATGGTGACTTAATATTTTCTCTCCACTCTTGATTTTCATGCCTTTGTTTTGCTTCTACATCTGACTCTCCACAGGTCAATATCAAGGCCGAAATAAGCCAAGCACTCTCAAGGATGAGAGGGGCATCAGGTGACATCCAAATCAAGAAGTCTCACAAGTGGACCATTAAAAAGAAACCAAATAAGTGCATGTCGAGAAACTCTAAGAAAAACTTTCCTCTCTTCAAATAAAAGAGGCTTGGCCGCCCAAAATAATTTCCCTAAAATCCCCAAATCCTAAGCTTGTGAGTTTACGAATAAAAGCCAGAGAGTTGAATAAAACTATGAGAGTTGTGCCATAAATAAGGATCTATATAAAGAACCAATGAAGGTCTCACACGGCCGGTACATTCAGCTGCCCTCACGAAGGCAGATGTGTCGTGCCCGGTAGTGAAACCCTAAGGTATCTAAATATATGAAAGGCTTATAAAGGACTCGCCCGACCGATACATCCAACTACCCTCGCGAAGGCAGATGTGTCGTGCCCGATAGTGAGATCCTAAAAGAATAGACAACCCCTCCCTCACTTGAAGGGGGAGTTACACATCAAGCCTTTAGCCAACCCTCATACCCACTCTAGCTTCCGGTAGGTTTTTCAGAGAGGTATAAAGCTGATTAGAGTCAACGACATGCACAGAATAAAAAGTGGTCCCAATGCAGGCTATGAGATACAGAAGAAACTTGAGACCCAAGCAACTCTCAATACCTAAAAGAGTTGAGGCAAGCAATAAGACCCGATACGACCTTAGGAGTGCTCGGGTTTATAAATGATGTTATTTTGTGATGTTATTTTAGTAATTTTCTTCAATTTTCCACACCCTTTCTTAGATAAAATACACAAAATCCCTAGCTATCCTCTTTTATTGCAAATATACTGTGAGATGAACTTTTCTCCTTTTTACTTATAGAAAAAGACACAAAAAATCATAAAAGACTCATACGGCCCCAAGACCGCATGGACTCACACAGTCCCAAAACCGCATGAAGCCAACCGGTTCCAAGACCGCATGGACACACACGATCCCAAGACCGCATGAAGCCAACTGGTCCCAAGACCGCATGGAATCACACGATCTCAAGACCGCATGAGTCCAAACGATCTCAAGGCCGCATGGACTCACACAGTCCCAAGACCGCATGAAGCCAACCGGTCCCAAGACCGCATGGAATCACACGATCTCAAGACCACATGAGTCCACACGATCTCAAGACCGCATGAGTCCACACGATCTCAAGACCACATGAAGCCAACCGGTCCAAAGACCACATGGAATCACATGATCTCAAGACCGCATGAGTCCAAACAGCCTTAGAATCCAAACGGTCTCACAGTCCAAACGGTCTTCAAGACCGTTTGGACCCAAAACTGACCAAACCGTTTGGACTTCACTTAAGGCCTATAAATAAGGACCAAGGGGTCCTCCCAAAGACATCAAGTTTTCAAACGCCCAGAGGCTACCTCTACTACTGCAGAGCTATTCCAACCTCCATCCTCTGCCCAAAGGGTGCCGGTCTGAGATCCACGGTCCATCCTGAAGCTGCTTTCTCTCTCTTTGCCAAAGAAGGTGGGAAGAGGAGACCTCATCATCAAGCAACCTGTGAAGTTTGAAGATCGTCACTGTCTCTCTTTCCAAGGGGTTGACTTTCCTCTCTACTTTGTGGGGATGACGTTCTCTCTCTCTCTTCTCTCCCCCTTCTTTGTTCTTGCTATGAGCGAGTAGTCTCTTTCACTAGGGTGCGGGGAGTAGCCCTACTGCCCATGTTTTCATTTCATGCAATGTAATCCATAGTTTGCAATAGAGATATACTTTCTTTTCAGTTCGACATCAATCATTTAATGAATGCTTGTTGCTTGATCACCGACTCGTGTTATCTTTTATCTTTTAGTATGAATTGTCTACGTTTGTACTATCAGATTTGAATCTTGATTGAATGTTGGTTCTTGATGCATGTATCCACCATGCATCTGTTTCAGTGTCTAGGAGTGTTTTTCAAGAAGTGGAGTAAACTCACTTCCATCGTTGTACTTTCATACTATGAAATGGAATCAGTTGACGTATGAAAGCATAACCTTGATAAGTCGAGGAACACACTTTGTGAAGGGAATGATGTAAAGCAGGCGATCATTCATTAGAGGATGGCTAGTATTGCAACATTCCCACGCTTCTCATAGTTAGTTCTCTGAAAGGAAACTAAATCTACAAAGATACTAACTGTTTAGACTCATATTGCAGGTTATGTTTTATGTTGCATGTTTTGATCCATGTGTTGTGGCGGTGAAAGTCGATTACATCCTAGTGGCTCCTTATCATTGTTTACATCCTTAAATTTACTCACTTGCTTTACTTTACTTTCTCTAAATAACCAAACCAACCTTTTGTTTTAAATACCAACTATTAAGATATTAAGTGAAATTCTAATGTTTTCCATCTTGTTGCTCCCAACAAGACCGTTGTCCCATGGATTTGACCCTTAACTATACTATGATAAGACTTCCACGTATCTTAGCATACGTGGGTGGAGTTATCGATCTTATATAAGAAAGGCTAAACTTAAAGACTTACCATCTTTAGGATTTTAGTGGTGCGCACAATTCCACGTGAGTGGAAGCTCCATCATTTAGCTTTAGATTTACTTAAATGCAGCTATATTCTCTTTGTTGTACTTTAATATACTTTATATATTTTTATGTCAAACAAGACAAGAATATGCTTTAATAAACATATGGATGATCAAGCCCTCATGATTCCACACCTCAAGGGAAGGAAGGCCCCCAAAGCTTTTTATTGTCCATTTTCCAACTACCCAGTTAAGCGATCAACTTTGCCAATTGCCCAACTCAAGCCACTCTATACCCAGACTCTTCTAGATTCTTAAGTTTTAATGCACAGTCCTAGCATTCAGCCTATTCTGGTTCAACCCACACTGGTCCGCTAGAGAACCATATGTGAGGTTCAAATTGAGTAACCCACACGAGTCACCTATTGGACCGAGTATGGGACATGCAATTAGCTGTCTTCTACCACACATATTCAACACTAGGGTTTCAGCAACAAGGAATGAATCTATAAAAGGGAACTCTTATCGTGCATTCAAATGGGTATCTGATTGGTGATTAAAAGACACATTGCGCAATGCAAACCCTAGTAAAGAGATCGATAACCACAGTGGAGAGATTGGTCATCCTGCACCAGACATCATGGGCCCCTTCGTTGTTCTTTATATCTTTCCACTATTGTCTCTCGCCATGAGCGAGTAGATGTTTGTTTTGGGGCATGGGTACTAGCCCAAAATATCTTGTATTTTTTCTAGCTTATATCTAAACTCAACAATACTATTGCTAAATAAAGTATCGTTCTACTTACTTCCTTGCTTTGCAAATTGACCAATTGTTTTGCATGTTTCTTATAGTCATGGTTGTGCAGGTTGCTTTGAGCATGATTATAACTTCAAAATGATCTTATTATCCCCCTAAAGTGTCAGCAAGGGATAGTGTGGTTATTGAGTTACGATCTACTAACTTGTCGAGAATGGTCGATAGTAGTGAGGGAGTCCAATAGAAATAAACTAGGAACTTGGGTGCTGAGTGTGGTAGGTTCTAAAGGATTTTAATCCAATAAAAGATCTATATCCCATTATGGTGTAGCGAAGCCTCTATTTAGTAAACTGCTATTAAGGAGTTGATCTTGCTAGGACAATTACACATGTTTTGGTAAGTGAAACTCATGCCCTCGTTAATTTACCTCTTTAATCTCTTTTGCTAATGGAAATAATTTAGTTAAATCAATGAATCAACTTTTCAGTGATAAATATTACCCTTAATAATTATATACACATATAACTACTTAAAAAGGTTGTCCTTTGGGTTCGATCCAAAAGTATAATTCAATAAGGCTTCCACTCATGTAGAGTGGGGAATTAGTGCATTACTTTTGGTTAAACATAAAAGTTATTCTTTTAGGGTTTTTATTGGTGTGACATTTAAAGCCCCATCAAAAAGCATATGTAATTGGCCAACCTTCCTCTTCCTTTCATTATTTGACTACTCATTAACATCTTCAACTCTCTTTTCTATAAATTTCTGTAATAGAAACATGGAGCGAATTTCGCTCGCATTAAAAGTTTCAATAGAAATAATAAATAGTATCTTCTTTTAGGAGATTAAATTTCCTTTAAAATTTAGAAATCATTGCAAAAGTCCACAGACACCCTAGCCACATAAACCTTGATAGTACTCCCTTCTCGCTGATGACAATCTTCAACATTCAATGTATATTTTCACATCTAATTTTTAGTTCACAAGCAAAATATATGACAATTGTAGTGCGGAATATATATGTTTTTCAGGCAATGTGAGAAATCATACAAATATCTTCCAAAAGTAATTTTGAGAATGTTTTAACATGAAATAAATTGTCTATTTTTCATGCAAAATTTACAATAAATCAAGTTAAAAATTCAACTGACTAGAAAAAAAGCAAAACTAAGACAATTTGCTATAAAACTAATGAATAATGACAAAATGCTTCTAAATAGAGATCTAAAATATGTAATTAAAGATGATGTGTTTTCACTCATCATAACCCAATTCCAAATATCCAATGTAGTTTTGTAGGATATCATCTCTTCATTAAGGTCCTAACACACTCATTAGATGATGATTAGTTAGTTGTTAACTGCCTCATGTGATATCTCTCATGATAATGTTATTAGTCATATGTCAAGGGTGATCTTGAGATCCAAATAGGGTGAGAGTAGGAGTAGAATTGATGTCAAGATCAAAAATATGAGATGAGATTTCATATATCAATATCGAGAGTCAAAGTTTGGACATCAAATCCATAGGTCCAGATATTTAGAAGCTAATGTTTATATTCCTATTTAGACCTTAGGGGTGATCATTCATCCATTTACAAAAATAAGGCAATAATCAAGCAATATGCAAGTAACATTTTGGGATATCAATACAGAGTTCATCTGTAAGGTATCCAAAGGCTGATTCATGATCTAGACCTAAGCCTTTCTAGGAGGTCCACTACAAGACATAGTCAACATCAAATTTCTAGATCATCAAATCGATTTTCAAGCTCGCGTGTCAATGTCATCATAGACTTGGCCTATTACGGATCTAGGTCAAGCAACCAGTATCCTACAGAAGAGGTTACCTTTCCAAATAGTAGATAATCAACATGATGAAAATTCTAGAGGCGGTAATAGGAACGTGACCTCTGTTAGGGGTGTCACAAGTCATCTACCACCCTTGGAATATTAGTCTACATTAGCAATGAGCCATCAAGAGTATCCAGATATGGAAAGTATCAATTGTTCAATCGTACTTCATAAGTTCATGAGATCAATGATTAAGATCATAATAGGGAAACCACACTTCATAATTTTGCATGTTCGGGGTCATAATTGTATTTCCTTCCTTTCAATGTCTAGGTAAGGGTGGAATTTGGAAATTGAGAAGTCAAATTGGGAACTCAAGAGTTTGAGTATAATAGAGAAAAATTGAGATCCATGTCCATCATATTATTCAGAATCGAGATTACTAAGAGGCATAGATTAGTATTAAATTCTTCATCATGATTTTGAGAGTTTAAAGGCATTTTCATGATACACAGTAATTAGGCTAAAAATTTTCTTCACTGTTTTTGAGGTTTAATCAATAATACGGAAGCATGGACTTTATAAAATAGGGATCTCATCAACAATGAGGTATAAGGTATGAATACTCCTTAATTCATCATATCAAGATTATTATCATTTACTTCAAATATAGGAAGCATGTAGTCTAGATTTAGTATTTTCAGGTTCCCAAATCTCAAAAAACCAGAAATGATGATTATGTTGGTTCACTCAATTTATGACCCAGGAATGAGAACACTTGTGGACTAGGGTGGGACCTTCCATTGATCTTGAGCATAAATCCTGATATTGAAATATGATGTTTATCTCTAATTGTTGAAATATGAAAACTCAATCATGGATGTATAACTGTACCTAGGTAAATGTAGAAGCTAGAACCCTAATGCGGGGAACGAAAGTTATGCTTTACTCTAGATTTCAGGAGCTTTATGTGTTTGACTTAAAATGTTATTCCTCCAATTTTGGGAACTATAGGGTAACTCCTACAACTTTCTGACACAATTTATGATCATTCCAACTTATTGATCAATGTGACTATGCTATGATCCTAATGCTCAAATATTCGATTTTGGAATGAGATTGATATTGAAAGTCATGATGATAGTATATTGGAATCCCATGATGATTTATGACATGGAATATGCCCAATCTTGATTAATGGTTTGATAAAATTTTGGTGAAAAAATTCCTCTTAAGGTGAGGAGGGTGCAATAATCAAGATTTTTTCTATATCTTTTAGCTAATGTACATCTTGACTCATTAGATGGTCAGTTATGCTTAATAAAATTTTCATCAACATCAAATACATAACTTGGAGTCACATTGTACTCAATTAATATGATGAAATGAAATAAATGTCACATTGTGCTTCATCTACTAAAGTTGAGTGCATAATTAAAGTTTTGAATATGAATTTCTGAAGTTCAGTTCCCTCAACATAACCATTCATGATAGAATATTTAGTTATAATGAGTAGAAGAAATTCTTGAAGTCACGATGAAAATTTCATGCAAATGGGGGTTACAATTTAGGAGACATGATTTTTACATGATTGTCAAAGAAACACAAATTTGAAATGACTAGAACAACTCATCAACCCATGTCACTCCCTCTAAACCAATGAGAGGATCCATTTTGAAAGTAATAGATCCACGCTCCCAACCCTTGGATCAACATGTGGTCGATGATGGACTCATATTCAATTGCCCTCGAGTAGTTTTTACCTAGCATCAAGGAAAGTACATCAGCCTTTGGACCACTTTAACAATGCCCAATCCAGGCCGCTCTTACTTGATCTAACTTATACTCTAATCATTACTAACTTGCATGCAAATGACCATATATGACTATTTTTCACAATGTTTATGTCTATGTTGTTTACCTTACTCCAATCTTATGTTTTCTTTATCAAATAACTAATGAATCCCAAATCTTACTTGTGAAGTGTCACCCTAGGTTCTAGATGAACCCATGTTGTGTGATGTAACAATATGATGAACATGCATGACCTAGTTTGAGATAATGAAAACAATATTGAAGGAAATGAGTACCCAGACTTGTGACACATCCAACCACCATGATCATGATTTGCGTAGCCAAATCTTTCTAATGTCAATCCAATTGCACATACTTATAATGTCATGATATATATGATGACCTAGTTTCTAAGATCTAGCCAAGTTTGACTTACATGGTTTTCTATATCATTGGGTTATCTTGTCCTATAATCAAGGAATGCTTTATCCTCCTATTGGCCATACTATTGGTATTGAACATGTTATTATATATGTACTCTTTAAATTCTTGTCTTGGTATACTTGTTTGAGATACTTGTTCCCTATAATTAGTACATTGATTTTTCTTTAAATATGTTGAACAATCTATGAAAAAAATTGAAATTATACATTATACAAACCTTGTGCACTATCTAAAATCTCAAGTTAAAGACACAAGACATGTTGAAATACATCTATCACATTGACTTTGGTCTTGCGGCACCTCACGTAGAAATAGGGTGAGATTTAGGCTTGGAGCCTCAAATGCCCCTCATTGAGCATTCCTTTGTGAATATGGTCAAACAACCATAAAATATAGTTTAATATAATGGAAATGCATGTAAAAGACACTTTCTTATTAATAATAAAGTCTTTAATGTCATCTATATATTTCTTGATATTACAATAAGTTTTTCTAAGCTTATATGTTCTATTAAACCCATGAGTTTATGTCTTTTATAATGTACTCAACATAGTTGTGTTGATGAGTACCCATTTTATGGTCTTAGGCAACATGTACAATATGACTCTCGTACTATTAGCATTGTGTATGCTCTTATACAATAATATATTGCTCATACTCTAATGATATCTCATGACATGCAAGTGAAACTCATATGGGTTGATATATCGGACTAAGATCTTGGAAGGTGCTAATTTAGTTCCTTTTAAGCCATGTTGTTTCATATCTTAATTTACTACATTCTTGTGTGTGGTTTTTATTCATCCACAGGCTATTGGATCCATCCTAGGGATGGTGACGATGTACACTCGTGTTTGATTGGGTAACCATTAGGAGTGTAGATTTAGGATATTAAATAGTTTTGTCACAAAGTATTTCATATACATTTTATTTAACCATACTATATAGTAGGACAAGTAAGAGAGAAAGAACCCATAAGTAAGATATGATCACACATGGCATACATTGGATTCTCGCAACTAATATTAGCTAACATCATTACGGTTTAACTTCCTATATTAAGGTATTTCCATAATTACTAATATTTTATCACAAGATTGTGTAAGAAGTGTCATATTCCAGAATCACATTGACTCATTGAACATGAAATTACAAACCAATTATATTTTCGTTAACCATAATATTGGTATCTTTTGAATGTCAAGGTTTTGCACAACCATATGTATCATCAACATGCTCTCAATATTTTGTCTATAATTCGATCTCATAGTTCTAGGTATAGTGTTTCTACACTATTATAAAGATATTTTGTAAATTCAAGTATTTAATGACACTATTACATTTAGTACATTTTTTGGGAATAATTGATGAATGCATATTCATCCTTGTTTTAATGGAATTTTTAGCCTAATTTAGCATTCAAATATCTTAGGTTTCATAATAAATATCTTTGGTTCAATCTACTTATATTTTCATGCTAATTTGTAGGCATTTTTTACTTTTATTGACCCCTCTTGTAGGTTCTGAACCCTATCCCTCTATAGAGAGAATTCCTAGGGGGGCTATACTTCTCTTAACAAGTAGGGAGTCAAGAGGAGGCTACCTCTCACAAGGTGTGGGGTAACATCCCAACCCAAAATGGTTTTCGCACACTTCTACAAGGCATATCAATCAAGCAGTTTTGTATTCAAGGCAATAATCAACCTTCTGATTGACCTACAGATTGAACTTCAATTATCATCAATTATCAAGATATGGTGATTGACCTTCCATCCATCGATCTCTCGATCAGTAGCCAAAGCTCGACATCCATTTAATTGACATGTACCACTCAACCATTAGCACCAACGAAAACCAATTGACCTTCCATCTATTGACCTCACGCTAGTTCCTTCGTCACGAAGCAATGATCTCAATTTCAAGTGGTATGAATCCAGTTACAGAAACTTGGGTGTGAAGGCCTATTAATACCCATAGTACAACCCCAATGGAGGTCTCTATGACCCCTCTATAGTAAAGACATATTTGTTTCTACACAAGAGGACAAGTTTTGACCAATTATTGACAAGTGTGATAAACTTCTCTAGGTAGAGCTATCAACATCTCGAGGTTCTTTTGTATTGACATATTAGTTTCTTAAGAGCGATCACACTTTCCACCAAAGGAGAAATCAACTGATAACATTTCAAGAACTTTGCAACCAACAACCTCTAGGTGATCAATCTCTCTATGAATCGACCTCTGGTTATCAACCAAATTAGGTCAAGGACAATCGACCTCCTTATCTATCGACTTGTTGGCCGAGTTTTTGTCCATACAGCTTTGTTGACCAAAAATGATAGAATTCTAGTCGGGTAGGTCAATCAACCTCCTACAATCAACTAGACTAGATGGTTTCTTCCTTTAGTGATATATGAGATTGCCCCACTACTACTACTAGTTGTAAAAGTCTCACTATGAGGAGCGAGTAGTCCTTTCACTGGGATATAGGGATTTTCCTAGTACTATTTATTGCAATTCCAATATTATCCCAATTCTTATATGGACTCATTTAATTCATTATCATTTGTTTAATGCATGTTTGGTGGATTGATCACCCACTCTACTTGATTTATTATAATCTTGGGCCGCAAGAATTTCAATATTTAAAATTTGAATATCAATTGGTATTGGTTGATGCTCTGATGAGAAATTCTGATGGGAAGTATTTGGAGTATTATATATACGATCTATAAGTATTGAGACAACAATCCTACAATGATATCTACTCATGCAAGTTTCTAACACCAAAAGGGGAAACATTCATAGATCAAATTATATCTTCATACAGGTTTGGATCAAAATTAATGCATAGGCTCTAGAAGTGGTGGTGAAACCCGATCCTACCCCAATGATTTCCATTAATTATCTAGACCCAATTCTAATTTGAGCTTTTACTTTTTTTGCAATTAGTTTAACTCATCCCAATCAAAACTAGTTTCTAAATATTTGTCTTAGTTTGAATGAATGCAAACTAGCTAGGTTCTTAAAATAGTTGTTCTTTGGGATTCAATCCTCAACTATATTGTGATAAGATCCATCCTCTAGTGGGTGGTATTATTGCACATTTGTTTTGTTAAAAATAAGGGATTTATATCTCTAGTGAATTTGTTAGTGCAATAATCACCACATCAATACTAAGTCATGATTAGATACATGAAGTGTTTACAAGATCTTATATTCAAGAATATACACATCTAATATCATATGGATTATAAAAATAATGTCGGGGTCGATTACATGTTCCCATTAGTTTCCATCATCAATTACTAAGTATTATACATGAATATAATTAAACTTATATGTTATCCATGGCATTTAACCACTAAAATATTTAGTCTATGGTTCTATATTTTTATATGTTATCCATGACATTTAACCACTAAAAGATTTATTTTGTGGCTCTATATTTTATAATCATTTTTATGAAGATGTTGTTATATTTTTGTATTTTTCTGATCAGGGATGTAATTATCATGATTTATGCAAGATACAAGCTATTTAATGTGTTTTCGACTATAATTACTTCATTGTGCAATAAGGTCCACCTCATGTGGACTAAGAGGAGTGGTTCTTTTATAGATCTGGTAGGTTCTTTGGTGGTTCATAAGTAGGATCATACTGGGGCCGCTGTCTCTCATGTATCAGCCCAATATTAACATGTTTCTGCATTATATATTCCTCAATTATGTCTAATGGGGAAGCATAAGTGTGTATCCCAACTCCAATAAGAAATAGGAGGCACTCCTCTCATGATCTGGCTCAATTAGTCTCTTGATCATATTTTCCTTATATGTGAGGCTTGAAGAAGCAAGGGATCATATCTTCTCTACTCACGAACAGTCTTTTAGGTGAAGCTTGCTTCCATTATTCTTCATCACAGTGGAGCAAAGGGTCAAGACACCTCTACTCATTGTAGATCCAAACTAACACACTTTGAGGACTTCAAAGGATATCGTGAACTATTCTAGGACCACCATTTGATTTGGAGTAAACTCCATGTAGCACTGGTATTCTATCTTCTCGATCGAGCAAAATCCACATGTCGACCACCAACCCTCTATGATAGTCAATGATGAAATCAGGATTGAAGTCCTCTATCCTTGATCTTCATTTTACCTTCTTTATTTTTTTCTAAACTCCCTCATATCTCTTCTTCACCCTCTAGACTCCACCTCCACAGTGTAGAGATGGAGCACTAGCTAACATGATCTCTTTCTCCTTCCCCACTCAACAACAAATAGATGTTACTAATTAGGGGGCTCTTTTACACAACCCAAATGCAACTGTTCATTCAAAATCACACCTGGAAGATTCTTCCTCAACATGGGGATCGTCGAAAAGTCAAGACTCTTCCCAAGTCCACTATTCCTCTTTGTTTTGAGGTGGGAGAACAAATTATCATTGTCAGATCATCTTGTTGGATGGAAGGATCATCCCACTCACTACTAACCGCTTGTATTGTTTCTATTCACTGTTTGGCATTCATATAATCAATAAATTTATAACATTGTCATAACTTACCATAATATAAAATGATTAACCATATTCAAACTCAGTTAACTTTGTCTAGGAGTCTCATTTAGTCATGAAACTTAGGTCATAGTTTCCACATCACTCAAGGTACATTGTACAAAACTCATTTCCCAAATACCATAGTTTTAGCCAACTCATTAGTTACAGAAGGTACAATATTTGGGGTATTAGACCTTATATATCATGATCAAATGATTTTCAAACTTTATTAACGTACTTGTAATATCTTGGTATGATCTTGAAACGCCTTAAGTAATATTATAGACCTTTATTGTCCATTAAATCACCTTATCTTAAATTAGATTCATAAACACATGTAATAGGTAAACATGACAAATTCACTGTATTAATACTTATACATTCAAAAATCCATTCCAATTCTTCAAATACATGAATTTATCACCTATCTTATCAGGTGTCTAAATATTCTATAATGTTTAATGCCTCACATGCTACACACCTTAAAAGAAATTCCTTTTTGGAAATTAAGCTATTCTCCAATGCATCACATCCTACACACTTAAATGAAATTTCATCCTATAAGTTGAGTCATTCTCTTATTTCAAAGATAAATGAAAAAGGTCTTCATCCTTGTGTTTCCACCACTAGTGACACATATCCACTAGAGATATATACTATTGTTTGATCACTCTTAGGAGGTCTTAAACAACACATTATGTCATGACATCTTGCATATTTTCGGATTGCACCCTCATTATGCCCAAAAATTAGAGTGACATTATTATCTTAACATTTTTGGAAATAGATAATCACAATTAAACCATTTTGTCCATCTCTATCATTTTTAACATAATCATTATTAAACACTAATATTACAATCTTATCTAACATATATCATTAACATAATCTCATTTCATGTTTAATATTAGACTGGAATCATCATTATTGATTTCATCACAAAATAAACTGACTATATTACTTCATCATCATTCATTTAAAGCATCAATAGGTTTCATCATATTACACATCACAACTCAAGCTGACATTACAGTAATACATATATTATGGTTGTTCTTAAACAAACATAATTAAGTGGCTCATCAACAAATAACAAAACTTTATCCAACCCAATTGATATCATCCTAACCTTATCATGAGTGTAGTGACATTCTTAGAGTGTCTGAGCACTCTTAAATATTGAGTAACAAATAGGAACAAACTCATTTTCCATGTTTGGTCTAGGGTATAGGGTTATTAGTTCTACCTACTGTCATCGACGAGAAAGTTTGCAAGCTTTATCCATATAAGCACAAACCACAAGCCATACTAAAACAAGATATGTCATTCTCTTCATAGGTTATAACAATGAAATATTCTTACTAGGATCTCTCTCTATGAAACCATAACATACCTATAGGAAACCACCTACCTGAGCATTATGCTTCATAGAAACTAACACCATTTACCTCCTCTAGGGTCATGAGACTCTCTATCACTAACATATATGTAGGTATTCATATTCAAATTCACATATACATGAGAATATGCTATCTATCTCTAGGGTGTGGTACTCACTGGGCAAGTTTAGTGTAAGGAAACACGACATCATATAGGCAGTGGAAACAAAAGTTTACTTTCATATTTCCCATTAACCAGTAGATTGTGTCAATAACTATGCAATGGGAAGGATAGTTTCACAATGATATACCTGGTCATGGAGAAAGTCTAGTAACAATCCTCATTGATGTAGATGCACACTCTATCTTGGACGATGTTTGTGCAGCTCCTGGTTGCAATGGGACATATTTGACTTCTCCTCCATGGACATCATACTCGGACAACTGCTGCAGGGGCTCCTCAGATCTCAATACAGACTGCAAGTTGATGTTTCCCTCCTAGCAGTAGCCAAAGGACTCCTACCTCAAGAGTAGACTACACAGACCAACTAGAACTCCATTTATCCAACTAGAATGTACATGAAGGTGTTGTCCCTCCTGTTGGTGTATTAGTCACCCACTTGCTCTCCCACAACAATGATCCTCAGTTCTTTCTCTCTCATAGCTATCCCTCCCTAGTCAGGTAGGACTTGCTTGGACTCTCTTGGTTACCACAACTAGAGATAACAAAAATTGTCAGATCAACTGATTCTCAATTGTCTATGTTGTGCTTTGGGAAGCCCCCAATACCCCTCTATTTATAGTAGAGGCCAGGGTCAGGGTTCCCATTCGGTGTGGGAGAGGAATGGATAAGAAGATCTCAAATTTTTGCAATAATTTTGAAAATTTCACAACCTTCGACAATCCAATCAGTCATCCAACACACCTAGATGGTCGTCTGGTGCACAAGATGGTCGTCTTGCACTACAAGATGATCGTCTGGTAGTTTTCCAATTGCATATGAATTTGGCAATTGGATTCCAATTAATATCAATGTTAAT
Organism: Alisma plantago-aquatica; assembly: GCA_963693085.1. Lineage (NCBI taxonomy): Eukaryota > Viridiplantae > Streptophyta > Magnoliopsida > Alismatales > Alismataceae > Alisma > Alisma plantago-aquatica. The sequence continues at coordinate 702,189,931 of OY856410.1, read as the reverse complement.
TCCATACACGACAAGTAATGTGAAACATAACAAGTTTGGGAAACATCCAGAAGCTTCGCTCCACCCAAATGAGCCCTTTCACCATGAAACACACCCGTCTCACTCACCTAGATGCCCATCTAGTGAGTCGAGTTGCGCCAATCAGTTCAACATCTTGAATCATTCAGTTCATAAGCCAAAATTAAGCCAATTGGATTTCTGATTATCCTGACAAGAAAAACGGGTGTCTCAACACTTGATATGCTCGTCTGGCTACCTAAACAGCTGTCTCACCCAATTAGATGGGCGTTTGGCAGTGCAGTCAGCAAATATGTGGATCGGTTGTGTGAATCAAATACTTAAACACTTTAGTAATCAATCCAATTGCCATTAAAGATCAAACTACTCTTCTAGATGAGTTCTTATGTGTGTGACCTTATAGGTCCCATATCACGTTGGTAGTGAATATCTATAACTACATATGACATCACAAGCAAAAAGTGGTGCCTAGTCGCACATTAGTGCTACCCAAGTGAATGGAAAGTTGGGGAGCAACTTCATCCTACAATATGTGTTTGGTGATACAGTGTTTATATAGTTCCTTTGTCATTGATAACCAGATTGAACTAGAGGCATGGAAAAGTAATTCTCATTATTATTCCATCTTGTTCCTTGAACCAGAGTAGACTGCATGATGTATATGAAAGTGCAATATCATATATTGTCTTACATATGTATGGCCATACTTCTATTAGTCTCGCTAATCGATATTCCTTGTATATCATACTCCTGTAGGAGGGACATATCCCATCTCTATCACTCGTAATCAGGCTCTATGTGTCAAAGTCACCCAATAATCACTATTATAACAACCCATGTTTTTGGATTGTGTTTGCTGATGTCAAAGTGTGCCCAACAACATGTGACGAGTGCATTGATTTTAGGTCTAAGAACCACAACCACCACCATCACTGTGAGAGCTGACTATGAATTCTATGATGATGGCTTCCATGTGTCAGTATCATGGTGGGTCTGTAGGATACACTATTTTCTAAAATGTAATTGTGTGTGTGTGGTTTGATATTGCCATTGCATGACTAATGAGTTTCTATCATCAACCAACCAACACTCTAATCTTATGTATTATTGATGTCTATCATCCTTCAACAACACTAATCAATCAGGGACATTTTTAGAATGTATATATGTACTCTTAAAATCCTCATGATCTCATTTCTTATGAGTCACATTCTTGAAGACATACATCGTGTAATATCATTCTCTAGACATTTATTATATTATTCATTATCTCATAACTGAATTTGCAAAATAAATTGGAAGCTTGCCTTTAATATTAATCAAATAATTTACATGTTAAGCCATTACAATCATCATATGATTGGCTCTCTGGGCATACATATCAACATATAGTTCAATAAAACTATAGGAATCATGAAGGAACTCAATGCATTCACTTAGGAATGGTCTATCACATATTTATAATTATTTCTCATATCTTAAATTTTAGGTGCTCTGAACTTCTACTTTGGGTCTATCTCTCTGGAATTAACCCTATAACTAGTCCTAATACTAGAGTTCCTCCTTTTTGAAAGAGCATGAGCTACTTGTTTATTCACATACTTGCCTTAAGTCAACTTATCTTAACATGGAAAATCTTACATACTTGCATTGTGACAGAGTGAGTTTTTATATATATATTATTTAGTTTCTCTCTCCTACAATTTCAATTATTCCATTTATGCCCTCAATCGTCCCTCACTCCAAATTGATTATATGGTGTATCAATTTCATATAATAACATCTCAAGTCACTTTTAGACCCATGTTTAATGAAAAATGACATTTAGTCAATTGACATAGTCAATAATTGAATTTTAACTCCAATTTTGCACCTTAGCTACACCATAACATTATAGATCTATGTTATAAATCTCATTACAATCTGATTTACCAATTTAGAGTTATTTAGATTTGAAAATCATGTGTATAATACCATCTAGTAGCTCTATGACCTAGGTTTTCAATTTATTTCGTCAAAATCTTGTCACGCAGCCCATTTTATTGCTTGGGCATTGACCACTTAACTGGGTTTTGACCCCATCCGTCTGATTGGAAGGACTCAGATCCACTCAGGGATCCAAGGGTCGAGGACCCCGTCTCCTACCTTCTGCCTTCTTCGGCTTCAGCCCCCAACTGAGCATCGACCCCCACAGCCACATCGTGCACCCAACACCCAAAACGGCCATGCGAGATTTGGGAGGAGAAACTCCCCTCGTCGAGACGAAGTCAGCAACCCCTCACTCGATGCCCCTCATGCTCGGAATAGGGATAACGACCCTCACCTTCCTCGCACCTCTCATTGGTGGCAATGGCCAATTTTAGGGCTTCCTCTTCTAGCGCCCCTCACACCTATTTATGTATTTCGCAGGCACCACCTACCATTCTTTGATCATTTAGAAACCTCTATTGTGTCGAGGGTCACCCCTTCCTCCCCGACCTCAAGCACCTCCATCTCGCCTGACCTTGACTTCCCCCTCACTCCGGTGACACCCTCCATCCAATTGAGCGCCGCTACACCATCAGGGGACCTCGGAGGGATGATCACCACCTTCGACTAGAGTCGCAAAGGTCCAGAAGCTCGGGTCGACAAGCCTCACAACTGAACTCCAAAAGAAACACCGCCGGTGAGGTTGGAGCCATCTCAGAGCTGCGGGAAGATCGCAATCGCATCAGTAGACCTCCGCGAAGCTTTTGACTCCCTCAATACAACTCGAGGGAGGTAAACCTCAACTTCACTCCTCGACCCGTTTTCAGCCTATTTTGATCAGAATACGACGCCCAGACCACCTTTTCTGATGAGCTCGACCTCCTCACAACTATCGTCAGCCTGTAACTCAACCCACTTGTCAGCGTAGCCTAGCTCATCCTAGGAACCACCTCCGATCGAACCAGCACTCCCCTGATCCCTCGCTACAGCCATGGCACGACCAGAAACATTCATACGAATGTTGTTACCCTCTCACCCTTACCCGTACATGAGCCCAACAAATGGAGTCAGGGGTATTCCTGACTTTAGATCATAACCTGACCCTCTTTGGATGAGCGCCTACTCACGGGTCAGTGAGAGGGTCTGGTTGGTCGGATCCCTCGCATGATCCGTGAGGCAGAGCTCACATATCTTTTTTTTTATTTTCGTTTAATTCCTTAAAATTTCCTGATTGGTCAGAACTTATGAAAACCCTAGAAAATGGTAGGATTATCAGAAATTATCGAATCAATATACCATTTTCATCAGGAAAATCCAAGATATATAAATAAAATATAATCATGACATGGATCTGAGACCTTTTCGAAAAGTATGGCCTACAATCACTAATGACCTTTTAATGCATTTTCTTTGTGTAATAAAAGTCACCCCATGATGAGATCTAACTTATAGGCATCTTAAACTTAGATTGGGATCCCTGATCATCATGATATTTGAAACCCTAATCTATGAAGGATATCAGATTGAATAGTTAAGAAAAAAACCCTAATTTCTATTTTTTCTCACCTTATTATGAATATTATATACAATTTATGTAAAACCCTAATAACTTAAATGTCCTTGAATAACCTGGACGACTCAAATCTCAGAACCCAACTCTGAATCATAATTATCTTAAAGTGATACCCCAAATTACCTAAACCCTAAATATAATCCCTACTGTAGATTGATGAAAACCCATGGTGACATTAGGGTTTGATTATTTTTCAGGGTGATCTACTACCTTTCTCATAACCTAGGAATTGTGGAATCCATATCTGAAAGTAGAACGTACATGGATACTTTCTGCCTTGAACAATTGAGAATATAAATGAACAAGAAAATGAAATGTAGTTACTAGTGGTTCTCATTAATCTCCCTATTAGAGAGGGAAAGCATTAATGTTGACTAGCACCTCCCTAATGGTACAAGGTACGCAGGGAGATCCCTAATGGTACAAGGTACATAGGGATAGGGCCCAATATTTATGTTTGTGCTAAGTCCACCATAGTAATGCATATTCATTCTAAATGTGGCTAATGACTTGGGATTACCTGATTTTCTGCCTTTAAATAACATTTTCTTTCTCTTTCTTCAATTTTGAGTATTTTATATGCCAACATAGTATAGATTTTAATTCCACGTACCAACTTTGTTGATGTTTTTGTTTCTCGTATTTTCTAGGTGCAAGGAACCATTGACAAACAAAGTGAAATGCATGCTCAAAGTACCTGAAGGCACAAATAATAAGCATGGAGGATTTATTAGATAGATCTATTCCTCTTATCTCATTCTTGCTAGATGTTAGTTTATTTCTTTTCCTAGATGATGTTGAGGATGATTGAGATCCTATGTAATAATCATATTTTATTTCTCATAGACTTATTCTTCCTCCTTCTCAATTATTAGTATGTAAGACTTTATCTTTTATCAATAAATGAAGTGTTGTGTGGCTATCTATTGATGATGTGATCATGATCATGGCTTATCTCTGATTTTAGTTGATTATCCTCATTTCTTATATTTTCCATTTTGACATCTATAGATATGAATGCACGCATATCTATCTATGTCACTAAGGAAAGTATATAGAAATTGGGGGTCATCACAGTTGGTATCAGAGCCAAGGTTCACACATCATAGTCACATGACTTTCATTCACCCTATTATGAGTCTAGGGTAGTCCTTGAGTTAGGGATGTGAAGGGTTGAGGAGACTAGGATAGCATCTGCCTAAGGTCTGGCTAAAGTCTCCGAGCCACTTTGCTTGGCAATCACGAGGCTACCTACAAGGCAGTGTGAGTCTACCTGGAAAATATCCTAAATGTCCCCTACTTCTTGGGCATACCTTAAATTAGGATCATTCTCATCTATAGAAATTCCCTCTCATCTTTTCTATAGGGATATTTCCCACTTATCTTCATGATATAAGGTTAGGAAGAAAGTCTCTCTATTTAGAAAGTCATAAGGATCGACTAATAAGGATTTTAGGGTATCCTCCACAAATCATAACATTGAGAACATAAATTATTAATAAAGGAGAATAATGAAATATTATGTGATAAAAATGATATTAATGATTAGAATAATTGATGGGAAATAAATCTAATATGTCCAAATTAATTTCAGGATGCCTCCTAAAACTTGCAACTCAAAGGCCTCGGAGGAATCATCCTCTAAGAAGAGAAAAGAGCCCGAAACCTCTGAAGTACCTGATCCCGATGTTGCAGCCAAGGAAAGGTGGGAGGAATAGATGAAAATCCTTCTAGATTTTATGGAAACCCTCGCCACAAAAGGAAACCCTGAACCTAGCTCCTCTAAAAAGAAAGAAGTAACAGTGATAAACTTCATTAAGCTCAACCTTGATTCCTTTTGGGGGGAAGATCAACCTAAGGTCATGGACAAGGTTGAGGCCTGGATTCTATCCATGGAGAATGGTTTTTGTACCCTAGAAATATCCAATGAGAAGAAGGTTAAGTTTGCCACCCATATGCTTAAGGGAGGGGCAAAAATCGGGTGGGAGAACTATTATGGAAATAGGGGAGAGGAAATAGATAACATGGGGTGGGAAGCCTTCAAAACCCTCTTCACTGATCGTTTCATGCCCATAGTTGAGAGGAAGAGGAAGGAGAAGATGTACATGGAGTTAAGATAGGGTAGTCTTTCAATAGTTGATTACACCTGGAAGTTTAGGCTCCTGGAGCGTTATGCACCTATCAGGACTGAAGACCGCCTTACTGAGCACTATGTTGACTATCTTTCCACCCACCTAAAAACCCTAGTCATAGCCTCTCGTCCCAGAAGCATAGATGAATCCCTAGATATGGCCCTCAAGCAGGAGAGACAATAGGTCATGCAGAAACCTTCTAGCATGGGATACTTAGGGTTAACCACAATTGAAGAGGATAAGTCTAGGAAGTTCCATCCTGGCCATAACAATAAGGGATCAGGGAAACAAGGAGGTTCAGGAAAGGGAGGACAGAAAAGCCACCAGAACCAGCCAAGGATGAATCATCCCAAGTGCAAGACTTGTGGGCATTTCCATGGTGGGGTTTGCCTCCACACCAAGTCAGTCTGATGTAATTGCAAGAAGGAGGGTCATTTCATCGCCAAGTGCCCCACTCCCTCCATCTTTGGTAATCCTGCAGCAGGTGCTCCGCAGCCTCAGGGACACCGCAATGGCAGATTATTTGCAGTGAATGCAGAAGAAGCTAAGGCAAATCTAAACCAGCTATGTGAAGGTAACCTAATTTCTTTATAATTTAATATCTTGTTCAAAATCTGCAATTATTCATAACTTGATTATCATTGTAGGCACTGTAATATTAAATGGTCATCATGTTAAGGCCTTATTTGACTCGGGATCTACAAATACATTTATTTCTCGAACTTTGGCATCTATATTAAATCTTCATATAAGGGACCTGGGATATATTGTGGATGTGTCTACTCCTAGTGGAAAAATACTCATAACTCTACAGAAAACCAATGAACTCTCTCTTAAATACGAAGATCATGATATGCCCTTTGAATTCATTCTCTTAACTATTGAAGACTTTGATGTTATACTTGGTATGGACTGGCTTTACACATACCATGCTCACATTGATTGTAGAAACAAGATGGTAGCCCTCTCTCAACCTCATTCTCATCCTGTGAGAATCCCTAGGGGAAGTGGATTCGGTAATAATGTTATAATCTCCTCTCTTAAAGCTAAAAAGCTCATTTCCCAAGGATGTAAAGTCTTCCTCGCATTAGTCTCAGAGACCAGTCCTAGTAGTGGGTCTGTAGAAAGTCTGGAGGTGGTACGTGACTTCCCTGACATTTTTCCGGAGGAGCTTCCTGGGCTGCCTCCCAATAGAGACATTGAGTTCTCCATAGATCTTCTTCTTAGAACCACTCTGATTTCTAGGGCACCATATAGGATGGCTCCTGCTGAGATTATGGAGTTGAAGAAACAGTTGCAAGAACTTCTCCACAAAGGTTTCATTCATCCTAGTGTTTCTCCCTGGGGTGCTCCTGTTCTCTTTGTTAAAAACAAAGATGGTTCTATGTGTATGTGTGTTGACTACCGCATGATGAACCAAGCCACTATTAAAAACAAGTATCCTCTTCCTCGTATTGATGACCTCTTTGATCAGCTTTGTACTGCTAAAGTTTTCTCAAAGATTGATCTCCGTTCTGGATACCATCAACTTAAAATCAAGGATTCTGATATTTCTAAAACTGCTTTCCGAACTCGTTATGGGCATTACGAATTTCTAGTGATGTCATTTGGGTTGACCAACACACCGGGTGTATTTATGAACCTGATGAACAAAGTCTTCCAACCTTATCTTGATGAGTTTGTGGTGATCTTCATTGATGATATCTTTATCTATTCTTATTCTATGGAAAGACACTGTGAACACTTGCGAGCTGTTCTTGACATTCTTCGAACCCAGAAGTTTTATGGAAAACTTTCAAATTTTGAATTCTGGATTGATAAGGTCATGTTTCTTAGACATGTCATTTCTGGAGGTAGTATATCTGTTGATCCTACCAAAGTCTCTGTTGTACTTGATTGGCAACCTCCTCGTAATCCTTATGAAATTCAGAGTTTCTTGGGTCTGGCTGGATACTATCGTCGCTTTATCCCAAATTTCTCCAAAGTGGCACTCCCTCTAACTAAGCTTACTCGGAAGGACGAGCACTTGATCTGGTCAGCCACTTATGAGTCCAGTTTCCAGTAGTTAAAGTAGAAGTTGACGTCAGCTCCTATTCATGTTCTACCCTCTGGCAATGAAGGGTTTGTGATATTCACTGATGCTTTGAGGAATGGGTTAGGGTGTGTCCTGCAGCAGAATGGTAAGGTAGTGGCCTTTGCGTCTAGACAGCTAAAACCCAATGAACTTAATTATCCCACCCATGATTTGGAATTAGCTACAATCATTCATTCCCTCAAAATCTGGAGGCACTACCTGTACGAGGCAACATTTGACATCTTCACTGATCACAAAAGCCTAAAGTACATCCTGACTCATAAGGACTTGAAACTAAGTCAACGATGATGGATTGAATACCTAAAGGACTACGATTTCACTATTTCTTATCATACGGGTAAGGAAAATGTAGTCGCTGATGCCCTCAGTAGGAAAAGGGCAGTGTGTGCATCTCTATCTATCCCTGAATGGAGGAACATGGAGAATTTGGTAGGCTGGAAGTTGTAGTTTCTGTCAGACCGTTTGCATGTTAACAACATCTCCATCATGCCCAACTTGCATTTCGAACTTCTTGAGGCACAGAAGGCTAGTCCCGGTCTTGCAAATCTCTCTTCTCTCCTATCAAAGCCACAAACACATCTATCCGTGGGTCTTGATGGTGGTCTTCGTTACAAGAATCGTATGTGGGTTCCTAAGCAGTCAACTGTAAAGACAACAATTCTTAGTGAAGCACATGGGTCCAAGTACACGATACATCTGAGCACAACAAAGATGTACAAAGACCTACAACATCAGTTCTGGTGGAGGGGCATGAAGCGTGATGTTGCCGATTTTGTTTCTAGGTGTCTAACCTGTCAAAGGATAAAGGCCAAACATCAGAGACCAGGCGGTCTACTACAACCCCTTGAGATCCCAGAATGGAAATGGGAACACATCACCATGGATTTTGTGATGGGATTACCTAGGACTAGGAAGGGATATGACGTTGCATGGGCCATAGTGGATCGTCTCACCAAGTCAGCTCATTTTCTTCCGGTGAAGACTACTGCAAAATTTTCTGAGCAGGCCGACCTCTACATACGGGAGATAGTATGTCTGCATGGAGTTCCAGCATCCATTGTCTTGGACAGGGACCCAAAGTTCACTTCAAAGCTATGGAAGCAGGTTCAAGAGGAATTGGGCACCAAATTGAACTTCAGTACAACCTACCATCCACAGAAAGATGGGCAGTCAGAGCGTACAGTGCAGATTATGGAGGATCTTCTACGAGCTTGTGTCCTCGATTGGGAAGACTCGTGGGACTACTACTTGCCTTTAGCTGAGTTTGCCAATAATAATAGCTATCAGGAAAGCATTGGGATGCCTCCCTATGAAGCTCTTTATGGCCGACCATGCAGATCTCCATTACACTGGGATGACGTCAGAGATCATATGTTGATGAAATATGAGGAGATACAGTTGTATGTAGATAAAGTTGCATTGATTAGGCAAAGAATGAAGCAGGAACAGGATAGACAGAAGTCTTGTACAGATGCTCACCGTCAAGAACGTCAGTTCAAGGAAGGTGACCATGTATTTATGAAGATCTGACCTATTCGAGCTTTAGCCAAGAAGAAAGGAAAGCTCAGTCCTTGTTATGTTGGACCCTTCGAGATTCTAGAAAGGGTTGGTGAATGTGCCTATCATCTTGCTTTGCCACCTCAGTATAGTTCCATGCATATTGTGTTTCATGTATCTAATCTAAAGCCCTATGTCAAGGACCCCAGTCACATCCTGAATCATGAGCCTCTCGAGTTGAAGGATGATTTGTCATATGCTGAGTCCCCAGTCAGAATTCTTGACTTCAAGTCAAAGGAGCTTCACAGTAATCGACATATAGATATGGTGAAAGTTCTTTGGAGCCATGATGAAACTGAGGTCAAGAAGAAGTATCCACATCTTTTTCAGGCTGCTTGAATTTTGGGGACAAAATTCATAAAAAGGAGGGGAGAATGTGACAGAGTGAGTTTATATATATATATTATTTAGTTTCTCTCTCCTACAATTTCAATTATTCCATTTATGCCCTCAATCGTCCCTCACTTCAAATAGATTATATGGTGTATCAATTTCATATAATGACATCTCTAGTATCTTTTAGACCCATGTTTAATGCAAAATGACATTTAGTCAATTGACATAGTCAATAATCGAATTTTAACTCCAATTTTGCACCTTAGATACATCATAACATTATAGAGCTATGCCATAAATCTCATTACAATCGGATTTACCAATTTAGAGTTATTTACATTTGTAAATCATGTGTATAATACCATATAGTACCTCTAGGACCTAGGTTTTCGATTTATATGGTCAAAATCTTGTCATGCAGCCCATTTTATTGCTTGGGCACAAACCACTTAACTGGGTTTTGACCCCAGCCATCAGATTGGAAGGACTTGGATCCGCTCAGGGATCCAAGGGTCGAGGACCCCGTCTTCTACCTTCCGCCTTCTTCGGCTTTAGCCCCCAACTGAGCACCGACCCCAACAGCCACCTCGTGTGTTGAACACCCAAAATGCCTGCGTGAGATTTGGGAGGAGAAACTCCTCTCATCGAGATGAAGTCAGCAACACCTCACTCAACACCCCTCGTGCTCAGAATAGGGATAATGACCCTCACCTTCCTCGCACCTCTCACTGGCGGCGGCAGCCAATTTTAGGGCTTCCTCTTCTAGTGCCCTTCACGCCTATTTAAGTATATCGCTAGCACCGCCTACCATTCTTTGATCATTTAGAAACCTCTATTGCGCCGAGGCTCACCCCTTCCTCCCCGACCTCAAGCACCTCCAGCTCACCTGACCTTGACTTCCCCCTCACTCCGGTGACACCCTCCATCCAATTGAGCACTGCTACACCATCGGGGGACCTCGGCGGGATGATCACCACCTTCGGCTAGAGTCACAAAGGTCCAGAAGCTTGGGTCGACAAGCCTCACAACTGAGCTCCAAAAGCTCCACCGTCGGTGAGGTTGGAGCCATCTCAATGCTAGGGGAAGATCGCAATCACATCAGTAGACCCCCATGAAGCTTTTGACTCCCTCAATCCAACCCGAGGGAAGGTAAACCTCAATTTCACTCCTCGACCCGTTTTCAACCTATTTTGATCGGAATACGACGCCCAAACCACCTTTTCTGATGAGCTCAACCTCCTCACAACCGTCGTCAGCCCGCGAACTCAACCCAATTGTAAGCATAACCCAGCTCATCCTATGAACCACCTCCGATCAAACCAGCTCTCCCCTGATCCCTCGCTCCAGCCATGGCACGAGCAGAAACATGCATACGAATGTTGTTACCCTCTCACCCTTACCCGTACACGAGCCCAACAAATGGAGTCAGGGGTATTCCTGTCTTTAGATCATAACCTGACCCTCTTCGGAAGAGTGCCTGCTCGCGGGTCAGTGAGAGGGCCCGGTTGGTAGGATCCCTCGCATGATCCGTGAGGCAGAGCTCGCATATATTTTTTTTTCGTTTAATTCCTTAAAATTTCATGATCAGTCAGAACTTATGAAAACCATAAAAAATGGTAGGATTATCAGAAATTATCGAATCAATATACCCTTTTCATCAGACAAATCCAAACTATCTAAATAAAATATAATCATGACTGGATCTGAGCCCTTTTAGAAAAGTATGGCCTACAATCACTAATGACCTTTTAATGCATTTTCATTGTGTAATAAAAGTCACCCCATGATGATATCTGACTTATAGGCATCTTAAACATAGATTTGGATCCCTGATCATCATGATATTCGAAACCCTAATCTATGAAGAATATCAGATTCAGTAGTTAAGAAAAAAAACCCTAATTTCTAGTTTTTCTCACCTTTTATGAATACTATATACAATTTATGTAAAACCCTAATAACTTAAATGTCCTTGAATAACCTGGATGACCCTAATCTTAAAACCCAACTCTGAATCATTACTATCTTAAAGTGATACCCCAAATAACCTAAACCCTAAATATAATCCCTACTGTAGATTGATGAAAACCCATAGTGACCTAAGGATTTTGATTATTTTTCAGGGTGATCTACTACCTTTCTCATAACCTAGGAATTATGGAATCCAGATCTGAAAGTTGAAGGTACGTGGATATAATTATAAGACTAGATTTGCTGGATGTTAAATATATGTACTTGCTTGCTTGTATTTGAAATACATTATTGGATGTAGATGTATGCATATCGACAATTTCTACCTTGAACAATTGAGAATATAAATGAACAAGAAAATGAAATGTAGTTACTAGTGGTGCTCATTAATCTCCCTATTAGAGAGGGAAAGTGTGACGTCCCCGGATTTTCTAAAACATAATATGATGTATGACGTCCAAATTGAAACCTCACCTCGGCAAGAATCTCAATTTAAACATCGCACACTAGGCTAAGAAAGAGATAATCAAGGGAGTCAGAAGAAAACAACAGTAGCACATGTACATGAACAATAAACAAACCATACACACATGTTCACCATTCAACATATAATTACAACATGAATTGTTACAACATTTGATATTACATACTGAACAACAAACTATACATATAAATGTACTACCACTAACTACATGATCTTAAGACAACAGGTCCACCTGTACATCAGCTCGCCACACAACTCTCACTATCCTAGATCTTCAAGAACAAAAGCCACAACCTAAACAAAAGATTACATGCGGTACACGTCAGCACAATATTCAAGAATATTGTACTGAGTACGCCTACGTGTCTTTTATATACCTCTCATCATATCTTGGCAATAAGATAAAACTAATATACTTGGCAGTTATAGAACAATATAACAAAAAGCATATACTTGAACGAGAATGTTTATTAACAAAAGAAAACACTGATTTTAAACACATTTTCCATTATATATCCATGCATTTGCCACCTGAGGGAATAATGCATCATATCTGCTACCAACGAGAATGAGATGTAAGGCCTTATGATCTACTACCAAAGAGTTAGATCATTGTACAATGTGATCTTCTACCAAAGAGAATGATCACTTTCCAGCACTATGCTACCAAAGAGAATTAGTGCTTTCATATAATGGAACAGATATATTATGTTTGATGTATTCATAATCATTAGTATGGAAAAACAAGTAACATATCATGCAAGGATAATCATTTCATCCAATATCAAATGCCAAGTACTTTACTACACATATAACACAAGCATATTATATAATAAGCCAAGTAAGAGGTAATGGCGTACCTTAATCACAGATAAACTTTATCACAATCTATGCCACATATTCCTGATGTCAACTCTAATCTTGGTCAACCCTGATTAAGACAAGATCATGTCACCATCAGGTTGTCATTATCATACATCTCATCTTAACCCTACACATGTTCATTAGGGCTTTACTTAGCTCCTTAGGATATTCTCATCATTACTTGCATTCTTGCCTTAGATTTATCATACTGATGTCATTTTCCAGATTATGGTTTATTATCTGAACATTAGGTTCCATATCCTTTTTGTGCACAGATTAACCCTAGGTTACATCATTAACTAAGATTATGGTTTCATAACATGTATTAATGGCCATCTTCATATAACTTGAATTTCGTGTATGAAACTGATCTCATATTTACATAATATCTTCCAGATACTGATATGAGGGTTTTCAGTAAATCTTATCATTTATTGAGCATGCATGCATTTATTACATTTCATTTAGTGTTAAATGCCCTAAATGGCAACATTAAGCAAATTACATAATTTTGTTCATCAACATCATAATTACTGACATCAAATGGATTATAAGCCATATTTTGGAGTTACTGATGTATTCTCATAATTTTAGGTCACTATTTGATATTTATTAAGCATGAAATAAGAATTATACATATTACATGATATCACTAAGATTAGTGCATCAAAATACTGATATTATGCTTCCATATTGTTCTACATATTTTTCTGAGAATTTTGGTATTTTATTTGTAATTTTATGATAAGCGGACAATTTTCTAGGATTTATTGAAGAAATGGGAATTTATGAGAGTTTTTACCTTATTCTAACCAATAAAACGTCGCCACGTGGCCATGTGGGGGGGGGTGGGCGCATTGCTGGTGGAGTCGGCCGGTTCAAGGGCACCTGGACCGGTTCTGCCAGGGTTTAGGTCCGGTTCACTACTAATGGACTAGGCCGACCCTCTCCTTTCTTTCTCACACGCGATCAGTCCCAAGCGGGACTGTTCCACGCGAGCGCCGCCGCGGTCACGACTCAAGCAACTGATCGTTTGCCCTCCAGCTCTCCGCATCGGCTTCTAGTTCCTCCATTCTTTCTCCTTCTTGTATGATGCATGTGTGCAGTGTGTGTCCTCTGTTCCTTGTCCGCCAGGGAGCATCACCATAAGGGCTCACCTCTGATGAGTAAGCAGTGACGAGATGCTCCTCCTCACCATCTGAAAACACGGACTCCCCCAGTAGCAACAGGTTCTCCTCCTTCCTTCTTCATCTGCAACACGCGAGATCCCCATACTCTGCAAGAGGCAGCGCTGGCCGCATGCCTCCTATAAAAACGGTCGCCGGGTAGCTCCACGTCGTCTCCACCTGCGCCCGACGCCGCCCACTAAAACGAGCGCCACCGTATGAGACACTGTCTCACGACGCTGGTGCCGTGAGAAGGATCTGCTCCCTTCCTCTGTGTTCTCACGCATCACAGCCGCTGCCCGCCGTTAAGCTTGCGTCCGTGGGGTGTCGTCTGTGTTAGCACCTCCATTGGACTAGAACACGGGCAAGAGTTCTACCATGGCGTCCTTTCAGATCTATCATTCTCAACGAAACGCCCACACATGATGCCGCTGAGCACTCTCCTCCTTCACGTTCTCGCAGTCACGTTCAAGGCCTGATGCCTGGTGGTCGCCTTCCCGATCCAGGCCGCCGCTGGAGCCTGATGCCGGTGTGCATCGTCCGTTCTAGCATGTGTGGGTGCCACTTCCATGTCCATGGATCTCCGTCTAGGTTGGCTCGCCGCCATGGGTTGCTGGTGGAGGTTCCTCCTCCTGTTCTCCCCTACGATTCCACCTTTCTTGTCCTACGCCACCTACAGTTTGCGGTGGAGAGATGAGGGAGACCGAGCACTCAAACTCATTGAACCTAGATTCATATTATACAGTTGAGGGGGGTCATAGAGTCTTTGCACTGTCAAAAGTAACTACCCCCAGCCTCTCGCTCCAATCACACGATCGCAGATCATGGATGTACGTGATCTTTTTCCTTGGCTGAACTGCCCACTCCATCGTCATGGATCATAGTACCAAAAAGCTAATCTGTGGCACTCCTCAAAGGATAGGGAAGGTGTAAAACATAACCGTGACACATATGATCAAAAGCCTAGGCTACTAATATGAAACATTGGTCCCAAGTACCATTATTTTCAAACCTTAGTAACAATATCTAGGATCATCCAAACTTTATGAAACTTGAACCATATGATTTCACTTATGTCATTGGACATTTAGGATTCCAAGAGTGCACTCCATCACATCCTACGCACCTTAAAAGATATTTCATCCTCGAAATTATGCCAGAAAACCACTTTGTCACAAAAAGCATTAATGTTGACTAGCACCTCCCTAATGGTACAAGGTATGCAGGGAGATCCCTAATGGTACAAGGTACGCAGGGATAGGGCCCAATATTTATGTTTGTGCTAAGTCCACCATAGTAATGCATATTCATTCTAAATGTGGCTAATAACTTGGGATTACCTGATTTTCCACCTTTAAATAACGTTTTCTCTCTTTATTCAATTTTGAGTATTTTATATGCCAACATAGTATAGCTTTTAATTCAACATACCAACTTTGTTGATGTTTTTGTTTCTCGTATTTTCTAGGTGCAAGGAACAATTGACAAACAAAGTGAAATGCATGCTCAAAGTACCTGAAGGTACAAATAATAAGCATGGAGGATTTATTAGATAGATCTATTCCTCTTATCTCATTCTTGCTAGATGTTAGTTTATTTCTTTTCCTAGATGATGTTGAGGATGATTGAGATCCTATGTAATAATCATATTTTATTTCTCATGGACTTATTCTTCCTCCTTCTCAATTATTAGTATGTAAGACTTTATCTTTTATCAATAAATGAAGTGTTGTGTGGCTATCTATTGATGATGTGAACATGATCATGGCTTATCTATGATTTTAGTTGATTATCCTCATTTCTTATATTTTCCCTTTTGACATCTATAGATATGAGTGTACGCATATCTGTCTATGTCACTAAGGAAAGTATATAGAAATTGGGGGTCGTCACATGCATCATCAAAACCTAAAATCCTCAAAACAAACTTAGGACCTCAAATCCAAATTTTTACATCATCATATAGTTCATGTAATTATCTCAAACATAGATATTGTATCATCTATGCTATCCTTTAGATAATTTTATAAGAATGTACACATCTAATCTAGGACTACTCTCTTTCTAGATTTATCTCACTCTCTTTCACTTAGGTTGCATGACTACTTCCATCTCTCTTGTGTGTTGGAACAAATTTTGTATTTATATACATATAATAAATATTATATAGGTTTCATCCAATATAGTTGGCATCATATAAAACTATTGAGTCTTGAGCCAATGTGAAACAAATAAAAATTAACAATCTGGGAGTCCCACCCATAGTAGAGTCTAGTGCCATGTCACCTAGTGAAAAGGGTGGGAAAGAGGTGTAGACTAGTGTAGATACCCAAAAAACATTTGCACATATGTATAAGGTTTCTCTTATGTGATTCCCATAATTTCTTGATAATGTAAGGTCCCATGCCACCACATTATACAGGATGATTGACACCTCAGGGCCTGATATATACCAAACACTAATCTAAACCTAGTTCTCGAACATCCAGGCTCTAACTTAAAGGCTAGGTTAAATATAGTTAAAAATATGAAAAAATGCAACTCTAATTGTTTCAAGTTCATGATTTGATTTAGTTCGAGTTTCACAATGAGAAAATGCTGACATTTTCTGTTTTTCATGCTCTAATACCACTTGTGATATCCCTAAATTTTTACACCTTAACCAAATGTGTAACATACATATTGAATCTCTCACCTAAATGTGAATCCCAATTTCAAACTACAAAAACTACACCAAGAAGAAGATGATATAAGGAAGTTAGAAGAATAAGAAAAAACCATACACACATGGTCATCATTCAACATACAATTTTAAATATTAGTTATTATGATGTCTAAGATTACATATTGAATCATAAACTTTTACATATGCACATACTAACCTAAACATGATCTTTTACACAATACGTCCACATGTATATTTTCTTGACACAGAAATCCCAACTATCAACCATTCAATATCATATATCTATATCACATAAAGAAAACATTTCTAGTGGTAGATTTCAACAAATTAGAATCGTGTTGAGTATGCTAAAGGAATCATATAACTCCTTAACAACTATAATTTGGAAATACTATGAATAACATAAGTATTTATTAACACACATCTTTATTAACAAAAGACAACAACAACTAAAGTGCACGTTCAATTATGCCATCCCTGCATTTGCCACAAGAGGTAATAATGCATCATCTCAGATACCAAAGAACTAGGGATGCAAGGCCTTATGAGTTCAACCAAAGAGTTTGATCATTGTACAATGTAATATTTTACCAAAAATAATGATAACTTATCAACACAACGACACCAAATACAATTAGTGCTTTCACATAATAAAAAACATATATTATATTTCATGTGTTTAAAAATATATTATCACAGATAATTTATTATCAAAATCCAAACTCCAAGTTACTATAAAGTCAATGACAAAAAGATACAAGTGTTATGACCCACACCACAGTTAACTAGTAAGTATCATGATTAGTGCATAATTTAAGTTAATTGAGATAAGTTAAGTGTTCATAGTTGCAAATAGTGTTTTGACCAGTTGTGACAAGCTATTTAACATACTTTTGTGCCTTGAGAAGGTAGAGGATCTCGTGCTTGAGAGTTTGCAAAAAGAATCATGTGAATTGGACCTCCGAGGAAATAGTTATGGCATTTATAAGTCCCTTGGGTCAATTTTGTAATTTACCCATTACTAATTGGCCCCTTTGCCTTATCTTCTTCCTCTTTAACCCGATAGAACAGAAACAGCCACAAAAGCGACGCGCATACACACAACAGCCCATCGACCGATCAAGAAGAGTGAAATCGGGGCGATTTTGGGGGCGATCTTTGCCCTTGGCTTCGTCCAGCTACAACCCTACCTCCGTCCTCCTTCCTCCACCCTTCATCCTCCTCCAACCTCGCCCCTATCCGCAGCCCTAGCAAGGGTGCCGACCGACCTACAACAGGTGTTGCGCCGGCTAGCAGCAGGGTGCCGGCCAAGGGTCGTTTTGGGTGAGCAAACACCACGAAACGATTCCTTTAAGCCCGATCTTCAGGTCCAGGCTTGCAACCGCAGCCACGAGCAAGAATGATGCTCATCTAGCAAGGGGCGGTGCCCCTACCTTGCTGCAGCAGTAGCTACACGTAGCAGCGACCACGGGCTACTAGGGCGTGAGCAACAGCAGTATAGCAATGCCGTTAAGTTCGTCCTTGAGGTTCGAGCACAAATTCGTAGCTCTAGCAGCGTTTAACATCCCAATCAAGCTCTTCTTCAACCTGTATGTGGGGGAAACAACTATTTGATTGTTGCAGGTCCGAACCAGGAGCTTTTGGGGCAACCAGTACTCCAAAACGTCGCTTTGACTTCGGCTTGAGGTCCAGATCAGGAATCCGTAGTTGTTAGCCCACGATTCAGCTCTTAGCCGAGCTCCTCTTCAACCTGAGCCTAGTTCGTGAAGCTGCTATTGTAGCAGGTTCGTGAACTGGAAAAGTCCAAGGTAGAAGACAACCAAATTTGCCCGGAAACTGGTCTCTAGATGTAGTTTCGGACGAATCCGGATAGACCAAATGACTGTGAGTAGGAGTTCATTTAGTTATCATCATTTAACTCCTTCGTTGGAATTTTTCGGTAAACTGTGCATTTTTCGTTGATACTTGGCTTTTGGACAGTATTTAGCGTTACTCGGATTTTATTTCATAAACTGCTTCCTTATGCTGTTATATGATTTAGTTTAGCATCTGATCAGTGTGGATTGAATCAGTGAATTTATATGGTTCATTGGAACTTGAAATACGTAATATGATTGATGAAAATGATAGAATTTCTTGTATTACAACTGCAATGTATACGTTGAGCATAAAATGGATGTTTAGCATCAAAACTGGATAAGTTGATACTGAGTCATGTTTAAAGATGACAAATGATGTATATGTGTTTTCAAGTGATGTTCAGAATGTGAAATAAGTATGAAATGTGATATTCCTGTTTAAGTGTTTATATGTTAATCAGTTAATAGACTTAGGTGCCCTAACACCGTAGAACCCCTTTGAGAGGTCTGCACCTTAGGGGTGAAACTCGTGTCCAACATCAACCGGTTGAGTAATTCCGGTGGCACGAGGGTTGATAGACAGTGTCCAACACCAACCGATTGAGTAATTTCGGTGGCACTGGGGAAAATTAATAAATAAAGTAAAAGGTTATCCAAAACCAACCGGTTGAGTAATTCTGGTGGTAACCCAGTGTTGACTCCCTGCGCCTGTGTGCTCAGGTTAGAGGAGGAGTCCAGAGCACTCATGGTGAGTGCAGAGGAGTCCAGAGAGCCTGTGGGTCCTGTAGCAGACCAGGACGAGAAGTTAGACTTAGCATTTCTCGGGTGTGTCGCTAAGTCTTTTACGGTGAGATCGTAGTTCTCTACAGATCTTTGTATGCAGAGTACACTGCATATGATTAGGGAATAATAATATAAATATGTAATCATATAGGATCACAGTAAATTTAATATGTTAAGAGATTTGAACTTCTGTGCCAATTCTCTATAACTGTTTATTTGTTTAAAATATCTGTTGTTGCATAGATATGTAATTATTATCTGTAAATATGCTATGTCATTAGAACTGCCCTGCTTAGTACTTCACTTATGCTTTATTTAAATTTATATATCTGATGAGTTGTTTAGTGATAGCTAAATGAATTGCTATTCACTGAGTGAGTAGGCTCACTCCTCTACTCAAACATTTTCAGGTCAACAACAACATCAAGAATCTGAAGGATCTTACCACCCTAGTCAGTAGAAGGTATATGTAGCTAGTATAGTTAGAGGTCTCTTAGTCTTTTCCCCTCGGTCCTTGGGACATGGTGTGGGTGAGAGAGAGTATGTATGGCGAATGTGTAAAAGATGTAAATTAACTGTTATGTTTACTTTCTGTTAAACAATGTTACATGTTGTAAACTCTGTTTATGTTCTCTAGCCAGGTTAATTGAAATGCTTCCGCAATAGTTTATTATGTTTTAGTTTACAGCAATAATCTGGATATCATTACGAGGTTTTAAAAAAGAAAAAGTTCTCAGTGATTTTTTTATGTGATAATCCCTCCGTCACGCACTAATCTCGTGATTAGTGGTTAGTGTGAGATCGGGGTGTGACAGCTTTGGTATCAGAGCATAGGTTGAGTACATGGTTACTCTAAGTCAAGGTCAGGGGAAGACAAGAGACCAATAGGATTAGGACTTAAGTGTCTTCCTTCTAACTATAATTTTCTAACAGGAAGTGTTTTGTTATACTATTGCAGATGGCAGGAAGAGGACGTGGTCACGAGAACCAAGTAAAGAGC
This sequence comes from Alisma plantago-aquatica, assembly GCA_963693085.1. NCBI lineage: Eukaryota > Viridiplantae > Streptophyta > Magnoliopsida > Alismatales > Alismataceae > Alisma > Alisma plantago-aquatica. The sequence continues at coordinate 702,169,439 of OY856410.1, read as the reverse complement.
TTAGGCTGAGTCGTTAAGAATCATTAGGATTAAAAGATAAAGTTATAAGTGAGGCAAATAAGAAGTGATGTGTTTTTAGATCTGGGATGTCTGAGTGTTTAGATACCCTGGCCAGGTGTCTGAATACTTGGATTGACCAGTATCAAGCTACTCTGTCTATTCTTCTCTGGATGCCCTGGCCAGGTGTGCAGAGGAAGGATAGGCTAGAGACAAACCCTAGAAATCTTAGGGTTGAGAAATCGGAAATTAATAAAGGAGTAAGAGATTAAACATAGGATGCGATGCAACTCTTGCTTTATATTGCTTATTTGATTGGAGATCACTAGAAATGCTCTTACATGTATGAATTTAGATTTTCAGTTTATAAGAAATAAATGATTCTTTTATATTGTTGTGCATCATAAATTGGTTTATTTATTGTTTATATTCTTTGTATTAAGCAGACCAGAAGTTATGTTTAAATGAGTTTTCCCTGAGTGGATATTCATTCCACATGTTTAAGATCAATAGGAGTTGGTTAATCGTGAAGTAGCTCTTAACTTCAGGACTACAGGTTCGGCCTGGTCTGGCTGGCAGGATGCGTTACTAGGATCTAACAACTCTTATTAAGAATATAATGAAAGTAGACTCTGAATAATTTAGACTCACATCATAGTAAGAATGTACATACACTAAGATGTTGAGATATAAGAGAAAGATTAGAACAACTAAGAATTAGTTGGAACTGATATCGGAGACCCAACATTGGGACCTCATATGAGCAATCCTTAATTAGAAATAAAGGAACACAATAAGGGTCAGATTAAATTTAATGATTAGGTGAGAAATACCCTTAATGGTACTAATCAATAATGCATAACAAATGCATGGATCTAATACATGATTAGTAAACCCTAGTGGAGGGTGTATCCTTGTGAAACCCTAGTGGAGGGTGTATCATTGCGATTGTTTATAGGCAACTTTATAATAAAGTTATGCCTTACACTAAGATAAGTCCATATCATGTGAGATAGCTGGACAATTCTAATGTGTGGCCTATGCATTATATGCTAAGGGTGAGTATTATGTGATGGAATGCATTAAGAGGGGAAATACCTTAATACAAGATAAAGTTGGTTAACTCAAGAGGGTCTGAATCAATGAGAAATGGGGAACCCTAACCCTAATTTGGGGAAATGGGAATGATAAGCCCTGTTTGACAGTGAACCCTAATTCCTGGTTAAGGAATGATGGTGTTACTATTGTATCACATGATGTGACGAATATCTTGTATGACTGTTATCATGCATAATAACCATGCAGGTATGATGAGATGATGAATATAGCCAAGTTTGGGCTGTGACATTTATATAATAAATGATTGATTGGCTTTTTGTGTGTTGATGTTGTTGTTGCTTAATAAAAGTAATAATGTGTACGGATTTTATGAGCCATGTGAATAAGTTGTTGCCTAGTGAGAGGTGACAAGATGTGAATGGCCTTATGAACCATGTGAATAAGTTGTTGCCTAGTGAGAGGTGACAAGATGTGAATGGCCTTGTGAGCCATGTGAATAAGTTGTTGCCTAGTGAGAGGTGACAAGATATGAATGGCCATGTGAGCCATGTGTGATGATTGGGTAACAAGTATCATGTTTATTTGTAGCATTTGTGTTAATAAGTTATGCTAGAGAACTTGGCTAATGTTACATTTCTGTTATATATCTATAGTTCATTGATGATTATTCATATCTGTTGTATTCATTACAAGTAGATGGATGAACTTATGAGATCTAAAGTTTGATTTCAAACTAAGGAAGCAAAGTCACACCACAATAATGTTATGTTACTTATAAGGACCAAACCCTAGAATTTTTAGGGTTGAAGTAGTTCAAGGGATATCCTTAGTGATTTGACCTTGAATACTAGCATCTCTATAAAACAAAATCATGAGATTTTTACTATGAAAGATAAGCTAGTACTAATAAAATCTAGGGTTTAAAGGTAGATAAACAACATGAAAATGATTTAGAGAAAAGAATAAGATACAAATTTGAAATGTAACAAATGTGTTTGAAACAAAAGGAGAAATACAATACAAGTGAAGTGCGATATGAAATAAATTCTTACAGTAATAATAAGAATGAGGAATAATCTATTCTTACCTTGTGTGTTTCAATTTTTTTTGGGATGTTTATTCTATATGATCAAAATGAGAAGGATAAGTAACAAGAAGTAAGTAGCATAGAATGAGGAGAATTACTCGTCACATGATCTGGAATTAGTTGTTGTAGTTCATGCTCATAAGACATGATGTTACTATCTTTATGGTGAGGCGTGCCAGGTGTTTATAGATCATAAGAGCTTGAAATATATCTTTACCCAGAAGGATCTGAATTTTAGACATCGGAGATGATTAGAATTGATTAAGGATTATGATGTAATGATAGATTATCATCCTGGAAAAGTGAATGTGATAGCAGATGCCCTCAGCAGGAAATGAAGTTCAACAACTGATGCATTCTCTATGGCATGTTTTAATAGAGACCTGCTAGTAGAAATGTGAAAGTTGAACTTAGTCTTAGGGGTGATAGAACAGAGTGGTTTGATTGCACAGATGCAAGTCAAGCCTACTTTTTATGATCAAATTAAGGAACTTCAGTAGAATGATAGTGAGTTACAACAGATCACGCATGATATGACAAAGGGAAAAAGACTAGAGTTCAGGTTTTCAGATAATGGTGTGTTGTATCAGCATGACAGGTTGCGTGTACCTCGAGATAGTAATTTGAAAGAACAGATTTTTGAGAAAGCACATGTGTCGGTGTATGCTATGCATCCAGACAACACTAAGATGTATATGAATCTCAAGGAGTCGTATTGGTGGCCTGGTGTGGAAAGAATGTAGCTGAGTATGTGGTTAGGTGCAATGTGTGTCAGCATGTTAAGGCTGAGCACCAGAAACCTACAGATACTTTGCAATCTTTTCCTATACCATAATGGAAGTGGGAACATATCACAATGGATTTTGTGATAGGGATTGCCCAGGACACCTAGAGGTTGTAACTCTATATGAATGATTGTGGATAGACTAATTAAGTCTGCTCACTTTATTCATATTAAGTCAACCTTTGATGTACTGAAGTTGGCTAAGATATATGTGGATGAGATAGTCAGATTGGATGGTATCACAGTTTCAATTATATTAGATAGAGATCCTAAGTTCACATCTAGGTTTTGGAATCAATTGCATCGTGCTTTGGGTACACAGTTGAGATTCAGTACAACTTTTCACCCACAGACTGATGGTCAGTCCGAGAGGACCATTCTGACTCTTGAGGACATGATGAGAGCATGTGTCTTGCATTTATGTGGAGGTTGAGAAGAACACGAGTCTTATAGAGTTTGCATACAACAATAGTCACCATTCTAGTCTTTGTATGGCCCCGTATGAAGCTCTGTATGGAAGAAAGTGTAGATCATCCATATGTTGGTATGAGGTAGGTGAAAAGCATATTCTTGGACCAGAGATGGTGGATTTGATTATCGAAAAGATTGCAGTGATTAGAGAACAGTTGAAAGCTGCACAAAATAGATAAAAGAGTTATGTTGAGAAGAGATGTAGACGTCTTGAGTTTGAAGTTGGTAATGAAGTTATCTGAGGGTTTCACCGTGGAAAGGAGTGTTGAGGTTTGGTAAGAGAGGCAAACTGACTCATAGGTTTATGGGCTCATATCCTATCATTGAGAGGATTGGACCTGTAGCCTATAGGTTGGAATTGCCATCCGAGTTGGCTAATTTACTTGATGTGTTTCATGTATCGATATTGAAGAAGTGTTAACCTAGTACAGAGGAGATAGTGAACTCAGAACCTGTCTGGCTCAGACTTGACGTGTCCTATGTTGAATGACCAGTACACATAGTTGACCCGTGAATCAAGAAACTCAAGAATCGTGAGATAGCGTTAGTGAAGGTTTTGTGGAAGAAACCATAACCTAGAAAAAGCCACGTGGGAGCTTGAATCTGAGATGTGTAACTAGTTTTCTTTTCTCTTCTAGGAATTTCGGGACGAAATTCTTATAAGGGAGGGAGATTGTTATGACCCACACCACAGTTAACTAGTAAGTATCATGATTAGTGCATAATTTAAGTTAATTGAGATAAGTTAAGTGCTCATAGTTGCAAATAGTGTTTTGACCAGTTGTGACAAGCTAGGTAACATAATTTTGTGCCTTGAGAAGGTAGAGGATCTCTTTCTTGAGAGTTTGCAAAAAGAATCATGTGAATTAGACCTCCGAGGAAATAGTTATGGCATTTATAAGTCCCTTGGGTCAATTTTGTAATTTACCCATTACTAATTGGCCCCTTTGCCTTATCTTCTTCCTCTTTAACCCGATAGAATAGAAACAGCCGCAAAAGCAATGCGCACACACACATCAGCCCATCGATCGATCAAGCAGAGTGAAATCGAGGCGATTTTGGGGGCGATCTTTGCCCTTGGCTTCGTCCAGCTACAACCCTACCCCCGTCCTCCTGTTGGCTAAATGGACATCTATAAATCCCTTTGTTTTGATTATGACAAACATTTCATTCTTATTGATCTAACGAGCTACTTGAGCGTGTAGGAACAAGGCGGATGACAAAGTACTAGGGAAATCCATATGCTTCCATATTTATATTTTCATGCAATGTAATCGCCTTGTAAAAGCTTGTACAAATATATAATGTACAAGTACTTAGATTGCATGTAAATCAAACGTTAGATCTTCCCTAGCTAAACACCACATTTAGATAAGTCATCCTCTTAATATAGGATCACATCTGCACACTCATACATATAATTAGTACCTAAATTGAAACATTGAAACAGGATCAATCTCAGTCGACCAACTCCTCGACCGAGACACTCTCGGTCGACAATCTTCTCGACTGAGAAAGATCCAAAGTAGCCGTTAGACACAACTGACAAGGTAGTTGGCAGTTGGAGATAGACGTTGCAAATCACTTGATCCAGAGAGCCTGTCGGTCGACAAAACTTCAACCGAGTAGGTATCTCGGTCGACCATTCCTCGACCGAGATGAACTCTGACAGCAACTGCAGAGTAAATTAATTAGTCGTTGATAAAGCAACAAACTTGTACCTAACGGCTAGTTAAGCACTTAGAAACCCCTAGAAGTTGTCTAGAACGTCCTTAAGCATCCTTAGACCATTCCTATAAATAGGACAAGCCATAGGACACTCAAACACACTTGTTACACTTGAGAAATCCTTGAGCATACTTTGAGCAATCTGCTTGTGAGCAATTTGAGCATTGTGACAATTGGACACTTCCTTCCTTAGCTCAAAATTTGTGTCCTATAGGCTAGTATCTCCTACCCACTGCAATCACAAGTCCATACACTTGGTTAGGAGATCTATACGCTTGATCTAGGCAAATCAAGCCTTGGGCTACAAAGGATAAGTTGTAATTTCCTTTTTCCTTTCTTGTTCTCTATTACTATTTGTACTCTCCTTGCTACTCCTAGGTTGGAGGCTGCGGATTGGAGAGGGTGGAGATCTTCTTGGTGAAGAAGGCGACCTTGAGCTACTTCAGAAGGATGGTGCAACGGGAGGTTACTTGTAGAGAGGAAGGCTACTTCAAGGGGGAGCTTGGAGTTACTTCAAGAAGGCTACCTCAAGTTGGTGCACCAACTTCAAGTGAAGGTTGTTCAAGGGGTGTAAAGGAAAGTATTGTATTTTGTATAAATCCTTGAGAAGGTAATAAAATAAATACTTTCAAAATCCCGGTTGGGTAAGCAACCGGGTAGTGGACTGACAACTTTAGTATTTGCTAAAGTTGGAACCACTCTAAACACCTGTCTCCTTCTTCTAATCTCAATTGTGGTTGTTTGAGTTAAATAATTGTTAAAATTGTTTTAAAACTCTATTCACCCCCCCTCTAGTGTTTTGCAATTGGTATCAGAGCAGGCTTCAAGGAACCCTAACAAGGTCTTGAAGAAATGGGTGACAAGGTCTTGAAGAAATGGGTGACGGAGTGCTCAACAACCTTAACCTTGAAGGGACACTTGTTGCTAGGCCTCCAGCTTTCGATGGAACAAACTACCAATATTGGAAGATAAGGATGTAGTTCTACTTCCAAGGCATCAATTGGGACTTATGGAGAATGGTGTCAACCCCATATGAGCTCCCTCAAACTCAATTTGCAGAATGGGATGCAAATACGGTAAAGCTGGCTCAAATGAATGCAAAAGTTGTAAGCATTTTATATTGTTCTATTTCAGTAGGAGAATTTAATAGAATATCTAATTGTGACACAGCCTATGATATTTGGCATAGACTGTCTATAACCTATGAAGGTACAGTCCAAGTCAAAAATTCCAAAATTAGCATGTTTAAACAAGAGTTTGAACACTTTCGTATGGATCCTGATGAATCTATTAGTGAAATGTTTGCAAAATTCTCTACTATTGTTAATGGTTTAAGTGCCCTAGGAAAACCTATTCTTGAAGAAGATCAGGTATCAAAAATCCTTCGATCACTTCCTCTAAAATATAAGCCAAAGGTGACAGCCATTGAAGAAGCAAACGACCTCACTCGACTGAAAATGGAGCAACTTATTGGCAACCTAGAAGCTCATGAAGCAACCCTAGAAGAGGAAGAAAGAAGAGCACGTGAACTTCAGCAAGGAAAGAAGAAGGATGTGGCTCTAAAAGCTTCAAAGGTCGTCACACAAGAAAGTGAGGAGTCAAGTGAAGAAGAAGGAGAAGAAGCCTTGATCGTCAACGGTAAGAAATACAAAAGATTTAAATCTAACAAAATTTCCAGTTCTTCTTCTACCCCTCCTAGGTGCTTTGAATGTGGGAAGAAAGGGCATTTCAAAAATGAATGTCCTAAAGCAAAGAAAGGAAAGAAAAGCTCACATAAGAAGAAGGGAGAAAAAGCCTATAAAGTTGCATGGGACGAGTCAAGTGACAGTGAAAGCAGAGAAGAAAAGGTGGAATGTCTAATGGCAAGAGAAGATGATGAAGACTCTCAAGAGGTAAGCCTACTTGATCTTCCTAAAGAAGAGTTAGTTACTAGTCTACAAGAAATTCATGATAAGTATGTTGATGTCAAGAAGAAACTAAAGAAGGTTATCAAATCAATTGATGAGCTAATTGCTAAATTAGATAATCTTTCTTCTGAAAAGAACAACATTGATCTTGAGAATTTGTCTTTAAAAACATCTTTAGATGATTGCACTAGAAAGCTACTCACTTTAGAAACAAATGTTGATCTTCTTTCTAAAGAAAAGACTGAATTGTTAGCTAAACTAAAAGATTTTCAGACTCAACCTATTTTGTGTAACCATCTGGACTATGATAATGTTGTAAAAGAAAGAGATTCATTGTTATCTGATTTAGATCAAGCAAGAAAAAATCTACACAAGAAGATGAATGACATTGCTAAGCTGCAAAGAGAACTTTATGAGTTAAGAAGAAAAGATATACTTGATAACATTCTAAGCGTTGGTACTGTTTTCAATGGAAGAAAAGGTTTGGGATATGCTCTAAAGAAAAATCAACCCAAAAGAACTCAAACTATGTTTGTACCCAAGAACACAATAGCTAGAAAGAGAAATGAAGTTGATTCTATTACTTGCCATTTTTGTTTACGTCTTGGACACTATTCCTTTTCATGCCCTTATAAGACTAAGGATTCCGACTTAGTTTGGGTCCCAAAACCCCAAACTTAGTAGAGTCAAATGGAATTTAGTTGAGATATGGCCAAACGCTCCATTTTGCTATTTATATTGTCTTATCTCAACTAAACAAAAGATTTCATGCATATTGTTAATTTTTTGCACTGTTGTACTGAAACAGAAACTTAGTCGGTCGAAGTATTGTCGACCGAACCCTTAATCGGTCGAAGTATTGTTCACCGACCGGATGTCTGTAACAAATCAAAATCTACAACAATTATTTCGGTCGAAAATTGGTCAACCGAGCTAAAATTCTGTGTTTCTTTGTTTGTAATACAGTAATCTTCTCGATCGAAAATTAGTCGGCCGAGACAGATGTCAGTCAAACAATTGTCGACCGACTGGATTTCTGATTCAGAACTTTTATACAAGTCTGTACTTAAATGATTCTAACCATATCGGACCATCACATGGGTACCAAAATCTACATTTTAAATGCAGGAATGGGTGGTTGACAGTGGATGCTCCAAACATATGACCGGGAACAAGGATGCATTTCAAACCTTTGAAGAAAAGAAAAGTGGAACGGTCACCTTTGGAGACAATGGTAAGGGCAAAATCGTTGGAATAGGTAATGTTGGTACAAACCTCGAAATAAAGAATGTTCTACTCGTTGATGGTTTGCACCATAATTTGATAAGTGTTAGTCAATTATGTGATAGTGGTTATGATGTGTTATTTAACAAAACCTGCTGTAAGTTATTGATAGAAAACACTACAAATGTTGTTTATGAAGGAAATAGAGTTGGAAATATTTATATCCTTAAACCTAACTCTATGAAATCAGTAGTGGGAAAATGCTTACTTGCAAATGAAAATACCTTACAACTATGGCATAAAAAGCTAGGACATGCTAGTTCACATGTTATTAAAAAGTTAGTGAAATATGATCTTGTTCGTGGATTGCCTACTTTATCTTTTGATCCAGTTGAAAACTGTGAACCATGCACAATGGGAAAGCAAACCAAAACCTCTTTTAAACCAAAACATGTACTTAGCACCAGTAGATCCTTAGAATTAATTCATATGGATTTATTTGGACCCATGAGGACACAATCTATTGGTGGTAAAAGATACTGTTTTGTTATTGTTGATGATTATAGTAGATACACATGAGTACACTTTATTGCAACTAAAGATGATACTATTCATGTTTTTATACAATTTTGTTCCAAGATTGAAAATCTATTACAAAGAAAAATATGTACCATTAGAAGTGATCATGGTGGAGAATTTGAAAATCATACATTTGAGGAATTTTGTACATCTCAAGGGTACACTCATAATTTTTCTGCTCCACGCACCCCACAACAAAATGGTATAGTCGAAAGGAAAAATTGATCACTACAAGAAATGGCTAGAACTATGATGCTCGAACACAACACACCCAAAACCTTTTGGGCTGAAGCTGTAAACACTGCATGCTATGTGTTAAATAGAGTAACTGTTCACTCTCACTTGAAGAAAACTCCATATGAAATAATACATTCTAAGAAACCTAGAGTTGACTATTTTCATACCTTTTGCTCCACATGCTATATTTTAAATACCAAAGATGATAGAGATAAGTTTGACTCTAAATCACACAAAGCATTCTTTTTGGGATATTCCACTTCTAGCAAAGCTTTTAGAGTATATAACACTATCTCTAGAAAAGTTGAGGAATCTATTCATGTTTCTTTTCATGAAGAGTCCAAATCTGAAAATCTAGAAATCATAGATCTCATTAATCAATTCGAAAATTTAAACATACCAAATGATAGTGAGAAAGTTACTACAAATAATCACCAAGCTGAACCACAACCTACACCTAGGCTTATTAAGGATCATCCTCAAGAACTAATTATTGGAGATCCTAATGATAAAGTCAAAACTTGGTCTTCCTTCAAAGATGTTGCAAACATGGCTTTTGTTTCTATCATTGAACCTAAGAAGATATCTGAAGCTCTTAAAGATGATTATTGGATAATAGCCATGCAAGAAGAATTGAATCAATTCACTAAAAATGATGTATGGGATTTAGTTCCTAAACCACAAGATAAAACCATCATAGGAACTAAATGGGTTTTTAGGAATAAGCTAAATGAGGCAGGAGAAGTAATAAGGAATAAAGCTCGGTTAGTAGCACAAGGATATAATCAACAAGAAGGAATAGATTTTGATGAAACGTATGCACCGGTAGCTAGACTTGAAGCTATTAGAATGTTACTAGCTATTGCTGCACATAAAAACATCAAACTCTACCAAATGGATGTAAAAAATGCATTTCTAAATGGCATCATTCAAGAAGAAGTATATGTTGCCCAACCACCTGGTTTTGAAATACCGAAAAAAGGTGACTATGTTTATAAACTTAAGAAAGCACTTTATGGTTTAAAACAAGCACCTAGGAATTGGTATGAAAGGCTCAAGACATATCTTTTTTATAATAGTTTTTCTATTGGAAATTCAGATTCTACTTTATTTTTCAAAACATATACATCTGATTTCCTAGTTGTGCAAATATATGTTGATGACATTATTTTTGGAGCTTCTAATGATTCATTGTGCACACAATTCAGTGACATTATGCAAAAAAAATTTGAAATGAGCCTCATGGGTGAACTAACTTTATTTCTTGGTTTTCAAATTAAGCAAACACCTGTCGGAATATTCATAAGCCAAGAAAAATATACTAAAGAACTCTTAAAACGTTTTGGGATGGATCAGTGCAAACATGCTACTACTCCTATGGCTACTTCTATTAAAATTGATAAGGATGAAAATGGGGAACCTATTGATGATTCCTTATATAGAGCCATGATTGGTAGTTTGCTTTACTTAACTGCATCTAGACCGGACATTATGTTTTCCGTTGGTCTTTGTGCTCGATTTCAATCACAACCTATGCACTCTCATTTTCTAGCAGTTAAAAGAATTCTTCGTTACCTAGCCGGCACTACTTGTTTTGGTTTATGGTATCCAAAAGGACAATCCTTGGATTTTAAAGCTTATACTGATGCGGATTATGCTGGTTGTCGAGTTGATCGCAAGAGTACTAGTGGTGGCTGTTTCTTGTTAGGGAGAGCTTTAGTATCTTGGTTTAGCAAGAAAAAAAATACGGTTGCCCTATCTACAACTGAAGCTGAATATATGGCAGCCGGGTCTTGTTGTGCTCAAGTGCTTTATATGCAACAAGTGTTAAACGATTATGGTTTTACTCTTTCATATACGCCTATTTTTTGTGACAACACGAGCGCTATAAACTTAGCACACAATCCTATTTTACACAGCCGAGCTAAACATATTGAAATCCGTCATCACTTTTTAAGGGATCATATCTCCAAGAATCATGTTTCCCTTCATCATGTTCATACGGAAGATCAATTGGCTGATATTTTTACAAAACCGCTTCCACTAGATCAATTTAACAAAATTAGGAAGCAACTTCTTATCACTCCTTTGGAAGATGTTTTCTTTGATAGCTGTGCTTCTTAACAAAAACTTTTAATGGACATCTTTTTTATTATATTTGATGGGACATCTAATTAAGGGGAGTTTTTATTCTTAACGGATATCTTTTTGAAATGACAAAGGGGGAGAAATAAATATAAAACTAAAACTTAGTAATTATGAAAAACTCAATCAACGAGTTTCATAAATAAACTCTTGGCTTTACATTGAAATTTGCTATCTTCCCTAGTGAATTGGATTTCATGTTCCATAATTCATGGGGAATAATAATCACACATTTTATAAACAAGAGGAAAAGCTACAAAAGGTAATATAAAGGTATGAAACTCATATGTTTTATATTTCCTTTATTTATATTTTGGAAATGTTTGTCATCTTCAAAAAGGGGGAGATTGTTGGCTAAATGGACATCTATAAATCCCTTTGTTTTGATTATGACAAACATTTCATTCTTATTGATCTAACGAGCTACTTGAGTGTGCAGGAACAAGGTGGATGACAAAGTACTAGGGAAATTCATATGCTTCCATATTTATATTTTCATGCAATGTAATCGCCTTGTAAAAGCTTGTACAAATATATAATGTACAAGTACTTAGATTGCATGTAAATCAAGCGTTAGATCTTCCCTAGCTAAACACCACATTTAGATAAGTCATCCCCTTCAAATAGGATCACATCTGCACACTCATACATATAATTAGTATCTAAATTGAAACATTGAAACAGGATCAATCTCGGTCGACCAACTCCTCGATCGAGACACTCTCGGTCGAAAATCTTCTCGACCGAGAAAGATCCAAAGTAGCTGTTAGACACAACTGACAAGGTAGTTGGCAGTTGGAGATAGACGTTGCAAATCACTTGATCCAGAGAGCCTGTCGGTCGACAAAACTTCGACCGAGTAGGTATCTCGGTCGACCATTCCTCGACCGAGATGAACTCTGACAGCAACTGCAGAGTAAATTAATTAGTCATTGCTAAAGCAACAAACTTGTACCTAACGGCTAGTTAAGCACTTAGAAACCCCTAGAAGTTGTCTAGAACGTCCTTAAGCATCCTTAGACCATTCCTATAAATAGGACAAGCCATAGGACACTCAAACACACTTGTTACACTTGAGAAATCCTTGAGCATACTTTGAGCAATCTGTTTGTGAGCAATTTGAGCATTGTGACAATTGGACACTTCCTTCCTTAGCTCAAAATTCGTGTCCTATAGGCTAGTATCTCCTACCCACTGCAATCACAAGTCCATACACTTGGTTAGGAGATCTATACGCTTGATCTAGGCAAATCAAGCCTTGGGCTACAAAGGATAAGTTGTAATTTCCTTTTTCCTTTCTTGTTCTCTATTACTGTTTGTACTCTCCTTGCTACTCCTAGGTTGGAGGTTGCGGATTGGAGAGGGTGGAGATCTTCTTGGTGAAGAAGGCGACCTTGAGCTACTTCAGAAGGCTGGTGCAACGGGAGGTTACTTCTAGAGAGGAAGGCTACTTCAAGGGGGAGCTTGGAGTTACTTCAAGAAGGCTACCTCAAGTTGGTGCACCTACTTCAAGTGAAGGCTGTTCAAGGGGTGTAAAGGAAAGTATTGTATTTTGTATAAATCCTTGAGAAGGTAATAAAATAAATACTTTCAAAATCTCGGTTGGGTAAGCAGTCGGGTAGTGGACTGACAACTTTAGTATTTTCTAAAGTTGGAACCACTCTAAACACCTGTCTCCTTCTTCTAATCTCAATTGTGGTTGTTTGAGTTAAATAATTGTTAAAATTGTTTTAAAACTCTATTCACCCCCCCCCTCTAGTGTTTTTCATTCCTGCAACCTTCATCCTCCTCCAACCTCGCCCCTATCCGCAGCCCTAGCAAGGGTGCCGACCGACCTGCAACAGGTGTTGCGTCGGCTAGCAGCAGGGCGCCGGCCAAGGGTCGTTTTGGGTGAGCAAACACCACGAAACGATGCCTTTAAGCCCGATATTGAGGTCCAGGCTTGCAACCGCAGCCACGAGCATGAACGATGCTCATCTAGCAAGGGGCGGTGCCCCTACCTTGCTACAGCAGTAGCTGCACGTAGCAGCGACCACGGGCTACTAGGGCGTGAGCAGCAGCAGTATAGCAATGCTGTTAAGTTTGTCCTTGAGGTTCAAGCACAAATTCGTAGCTCTAGCAGCGTTTAGCATCCCAATCAAGCTCTTCTTCAACCTGTATGTGGGGGAAACAACTATTTGATTGTTGTAGGTCCGAACCAGGAGCTTTTGGGGCAACCAGTACTCCAAAACGTCGCTTTGACTTCGGCTTGAGGTCCAGATCAGGAATCCGTAGTTGTTAGCCCACGATTCAGCTCCTAGCCGAGCTCCTCTTCAACCTGAGCCTAGTGCGTGAAGCTGTTGTTGCAGCAGGTTCGTGAACTGGAAAAGTCCAAGGTAGAAGACAACCGAATTTGCCCAGAAACTGGTCTCTAGATGCAGTTCCGGACGAATCCGGATAGACCAAATGACTGTGAGTAGGAGTTTATTTAGTTATCATCATTTAACTCGTTCGTTGGAATTTTTCGGTAAAGTGTGCATTTTTCGTTGATACTTGGCTTTTGGACAGTATTTAGTGTTACTCGAATTTTATTTCATAAACTTCTTCCTTATGCCGTTATATGATTTAGTTTAGTATCTGATCAATGTGGATTGAATCAGTGAATTTATATGGTTCATTGGAACTTGAAATACGTAATATGATTGATGAAAATGATAGAATTTCCTGTATTACAACTGCAATGTATACGTTGAGCATAAAATGGATGTTTAGCATCGAAACTGGATAAGTTGATACTGAGTCATGTTTAAAGATGACAAATGATGTATATGTGTTTTCAAGTGATGTTCAGAATGTGAAATAAGTATGAAATGTGATGTTCCTGTTTAAGTGTTTATATGTTAATCAGTTAATAGACTTAGGTGCCCTAACACCGTAGAACCCCTTTGAGAGGTCTGCACCTTAGGGGTGAAACTCGTGTCCAACATCAACCGGTTGAGTAATTCTGGTGGCACGAGGGTTGATAGACAGTGTCCAACACCAACCGATTGAGTAATTTCGGTGGCACTGGGGAAAAATAATAAATAAAGTAAAGGGTTATCCAACACCAACTGGTTGAGTAATTCTGGTGGTAACCCAGTGTTGACTCCCTGCGCCTGTGTGCTCAGGTTAGAGGAGGAGTCCAGAGCACTCATGGTGAGTGCAGAGGAGGCCAGAGAGCCTGTGGGTCCTGTAGCAGACCAGGACGAGAAGTTAGACTTAGCATTTCCCGGGTGTGTCGCTAAGTCTTGTACGGTGAGATCGTAGTTCGCTACAGATCTTTGTATGCAGAGTACACTGCATATGATTAGGGCATAATAATATAAATATGTAATCATATAGGATCACAGTAAATTTAATATGTTAAGAGATTTGAACTTCTGTGCCAATTCTCTATAACTGTTTATTTGTTTAAAATATCTGTTGTTGCATAGAAATGTAATTATTATCTGTAAATCTGCTATGTCATTAGAACTTCCATGCTTAGTACTGCACTTATGCTTTATTTAAATTTATATATCTGATGAGTTGTTTAGTGATAGCTAAATGAAATGCTATTCACTGAGCAAGTAGGCTCACTCCTCTACTCAAACATTTTCAGGTCAACAACAGCATCAAGAATCTGAAGGATCTTACCACCCTAGTCAGTAGAAGGTATATGTAGCTAGTATAGTTAGAGGTCTCTTAGTCTTTTCCCCTCGGTCCTTGGGAAATGGTGTGGGTGAGAGAGAGTATGTATGGCGAATGTGTAAAAGATGTAAATTAACTGTTATGTTTACTTTCTGTTAAACAATGTTACATGTTGTAAACTTTGTTTATGTTCTCTAGCCAGGTTAATTGAAATGCTTCCGCAATAGTTTATTATGTTTTAGTTTACAGCAATAATTCAGATATCATTACGAGGTTTTAAAAAAGAAAAAGTTCTCAGTGATTTGTTTATGTGATAATCCCTCCGTCGCGCCCTAATCTCGTGATTAGTGGTTAGTGTGAGATCGGGGTGTGACAACAAGTGTCCTTCCCTAGAATGAAGCACATTCAGATAACATGTGCATGAATAAAATATGAACAAAAACATTATATACCATAAGGTATGAATAACAAGGGTATATGGGTAAAAGAAATCAAACTTAGTACTTAAAATCAAGATCGTAATCCTTCTAGGTTCAAAACTTATGGATATTGTATTTGTTTGTCATATTTTTATCATAGTAAGAGCAATACATTATCATATAAGAGAGAAACGAATTTTTTTTGTAATGTTTTCATGCTAGACCTATTAGCTAAAATTATAAAATGGTTAGACATCAACACAATTGTTGTGCATGCTATGCAAAAATATAAAAACACAGTTTGAAGAGAACATATATTTTGTGGAAAAAAATAATGCAATGAACAGAAAGAAAAATAACAACATTTAATGATTACCTTATTAACATGTAAGCATATTTTAATTTCAATTATATTATACCAATAATATCATAAAGCATTTGAATATGTTCTCAAACGAAGGGGTTTGTGAGGGACATTTAAGCGAAACCTAAGTATGTACCCTATTTCAACATGAGGGACTATAAGGCTAAACATCAAGACTCAAACCTATCTTTAAGGGACCTCAAGTCCATAACCTAGAGCTAACCCTTTTATCAACATGGTTTGTTATTTCTTAATAAATCAAGTAGAGCACCTACCATGTGTTCTTATCTAAAGAATATAACTAGGTGCACAAATCTATATGTTTGGCATCTACAGATATGTTTTCAAGTTTGATCAACATAAAATAGTCAAGAACAAACATAGTAGTTACAAGGAACATGTATCTTAAACAAGTATAGAAGGACAAGCATCCTAAATTACATCAATACAAGAAATTTTCAATACCACACGTTTGGCAAATAGGAGGATGAAAGGGTACCTTGATTTAAGAATTAGATAATATAACATGATTAGATCTTTGAAAAGAGTCCATCAAAGTGTTCTAGAAATTACAAACAAGTGTGATATGCTTAACATTAGAAATATTTAGATCATCTTAAACATATTCATCAAGGGTGGTCGTTTCACCAAAAATAAGTTCCATTTTTCTCAATTATTGATTTGATATATTCAATATACATGCAAGTTCATCACCAAGCTACTAATTACACCATAAATTCATTCATAACTTAGGGTGAATGATTAGTTTTATATCTCCAATACACATGCAAGTTCATCATCAAGATACTCATTACATCATATTCATTTGTATCTTAGAATGAAACATCCTAGAAATATTAGGGATCCAATATTAGAGTTCCATATATCTTAGTAGTGAAATCATAATATTTGAATAAGATTAATGTCTTAATCTTCTTAAGATCCAGTTAAGTAAAAATGATTCATTTCCATGAAAGATATCCAAAATAAGAGTATAAGAGAGATCAATCTAGTTTTAGTGCCATAAATATCAATGAGTTACTGATTTGAAAACATCAAATAGAATGGGTGACTAATACGATGACTTTTGTATAAGATTAGATCTCAATTTAGAAACATTCACATTAGGTAAAATTTTATGTCATGTTTAGTCACTTAGTCATAATATAGAATAAGATTGAACCATAAGGCATTTTAGTGTAAAAGCATATTGTAACAACTGCTATCCAATGATAGCAATTATCATGAGAAACCTCGTGGAAACAACCATAAACTATGAATGACCAAAAATAACTAAAAATTAAAACCATTTTTTTCCCACAAAGATCCACTTCCAGGAAACTTTCACAAAATACCCAAGGCCATATTTACATCTACATCATTATCAACTCATACATGCATCATTCCTTAATATAGCAGGGATATGAGACTACATTTTCTTTACCAAAAATGTACACAAATGCAACATCATACATCAAGACATTTCTAGCCAAAATCTTAGGTCGATCATAAAATCATATAAGAAAAACTATCTTCCATGGAACTGAGAGTACAAGGATGACACATAGGACTCTATTCTATTAGGCACATAACAACACACTCAACCTGAGCTATTACTACTGTTCTTGTTGTTGTTGCTCGCCCTCAATAATACGATCACTATCTTCTTGTGCACGTCCACCTAAAAAGTTGTGGAACTCACAGGGTGAGACAACAAGTCCCAGGGAGAGATATAACTCTCCACCAACATTATTATTATCACATTTAAACTTTTATAAAAGAGAGAAGAAGAAACCTTTATTGAATTAAATATATTTAACTACTGATCATATACATGACAGAGCAGTCTCAACATCTCATTAATTCATTTATTTCTCACTAAGCAATAGATCATTTAATCACTTTTAAAAAGAATATGAAGAACATGTATAATTTTTATAAACTAAATAGTATAAAAACAAACCAAGGCTTCAACAATTGTTTCCATATTTGATCCTTCAATAAATATGCTACAAGGCTGATCACATCTTTAACAATCCATCTTATGCCCTGCGGAGATGGGAATATAGCTTTCATCTCCAACTGATCATTGTGAAGCTAGCATCAGTGCCATATAGGTCTATGGAAGAGCCATAATCTGCGACCTCATCTTCCCCGGTCAGTATGAGAGTGGTAGTGATATTTGAGTCAATTTGCATTTTAGCTAGATTGGCATATAGAGGCTCTTCACTGTAGAGATACAACACATAGCATGTTCTCTGTTCAGGGTATGACCTTCAGTCAATCCTGCTTATATATATTGAGTCATGGCCACAATTGTACTCTAATCTTGTATTGGAGTTGCGACCTTGACCATACTCTTTTAGGAAATGGCTCGTAGCTAATCCTATAGCTTCAGGATAAAATGTGTACCCCGCTTATTCAACAATATACGCTCTGAGTTAAACTCATTTCACCATTCATCAAATCCTAACAATGAATGGATCTATGGCTAGGGCAACTACATTTTTAGTTTACTTGATAGATTAAGTGCATTACAACATCTTTTAGAATCAATCAAGTTACAAGCATTAATTGTAAATAAAGGCTACATAGAAAGGTGTAACATATCTCTTCAAGAAATCTTATATTAATTGGAACATATCTTGTTACACTTATCCTGAAATCTCAATCCCTTGAACATATTACTGGGATTCTCATCCCTTAAATATTTTCATCATGAGTACACATTTTGGGTACTAAACCCACAATTCATCATTGGATACTATCACATCTTACAATGGCAACAATCATCTCTAGGTCATCAGACACATATACTTCATTATCACATACTATGGGTTTCAATTTTCTTAGTTCACTATTGAACAATGTCACATCTCATTAGGCAACAAGCAACTCTAGATCATAAGACCCAAATAAACATCATACATGTTGTTCAAGTATTTTATATGGCTCACAAGGCCCATTCAATCTATATATTGTCACATCATCATAGCCCATAATTATCTATACTTATTATCTCAAAATATTTGCATGGTTTGCATCTCATGATAAAAGAGCTATCAAATGAAATGTCAACTCCATGTTGTAATAGAATAATCCCCTTAATCAATTTATCAATATAATAAAATGAAGGTACATCATTTTGTCTAAGATTCTTTATAAGTTAGAACACCTCTATGTTACCCTATCATTTTCATCATGGGATATCAATCCCTTAAACTCACCATTGAATACACATCACCTTCTAGGCAATTATGTTTTCTCTAGGTCATCAGACCTATATACATTCTTTCTATGAATCTATTACTCCATAGGTTTCATGAGGCATAATCAATCTATAATAGATTATAACTACTATGGATCTCATTTGACTATATTCATAAGGCATTCATGGTAACCAACGAATATTATTATTATGCCATTTCAAGTTATATTCCATTTTGTGATTAGGCTTAGGGTTTCTCTTTTCAACTTGATTAGAATTTCTAGGGTTATATTCAATCATCACCCCTAGATCATAGATACTCATTCATAGGTGCTTATATTATTATCTTTACATTCAATTATATCACAGATAATCTATCAATCAAGTACAACCCTTTCATAATTAGGGTTAAACTTCAATTTTAACCGATTAGGGACTTTAGGGTTTTATACAACAATCAAATCCCTAATTCATAACTCCTCACATCTAGGATCTTATTTCATTGCCATAATTATTCAATCATACTTGATTATACTCATAAATTATCATTAATTGATTATTAATGTAAGGTATTACCTTTCTCATATGAGTCGTACAGGTTTCTCTTTCATCTGGACTAGGATATTAGATTCAACTTTAACTTATTTTATTGACTTCCTTTACTTTTCAAAGTATATCCATCTCATTACTTTATAGTGTATCCATTGATCATAGACAAGGTGTATCAACCTACGCTAATCAATGTGTGTCGGCCTAGGTGTATCAGTCTATATGTTACACCTTATGTCGTCCTAGACACATATGTTTGTGTCGGCCATAGTGTCATTACTTGTATCGGCCAAAGCATGTCAATTGGTATCGGTTTAGAGATGCTTGAGAAGGTATATCAGATATAGTATGCTTTAGGGTATCAACCACCATATCTCATTATGTATCGGCCATGTCAACCTATTATGTATATCGGCCACACCATCTACTTAGGGTATCATCCACTCAACCAACTAAGATATCGACTACACCATTAGCTAGTGTATCAGCCACATAGCACATTATGGGATATCGGCCTCTAAGGTTTGAGTTGTAATGGATGAACCCTTGTTCAATACTTTAGTTCTCTCACCTATTGACCTCACCATTACTTGGTGTATCGGCCAAGGCTTCAAAGAGTATATTTCCCCCATCTTCACATGATTTATCGAGCTAGAGGGTGTCGGATTGTAAGTGTATCAGATTGGGGTTAGGCTTGGCAATGTCGGACTCCACACTCAACTAAGGCATCATATTTTGATATCACATCTTCAATAGACATCTCCTTGGTCATGACAAGTTAGTTCCTTTGAGACATATCATTTTTAGAGCCTCTAACATATTATCCTACAATATCATATTTCTTCAAAGCATCACAAGTCATATCGACCATTCATGTTATGGTGCAAGTATGTATGTGTTGTCTTGGATACCTTCTAGATATCGGCCTAACTTATTCTCAATCTTAGATGATAGGTTAAACAACTAAGAGGAAAGTAGTTCTACTCATGTTATAATCCAAAAGGACTGGAGTTCATGTGTATCCGTTTCCATATCTCTACCCTTGTACCGGGTTAGGGTTTTTTACAAATCAAAATCGATCTATGCACATCAGTTTCATCATCTTCAACCTCAAACTTTTCGTACATTGCAACTCTAGTTCATAGGCAACATCCGCATATATCCAATGGAACTTATAGAACTATCTTTTAATCAAGGAAAGTTGAAATTGAAAAAGAATCACCAAGTATTGCATGATAGGCGGTGAATAATAATAAAATTGAGTTAAAGTTATATAACCCGCCTCAATGTCACCACAAAAGCTTCAAGATTCCAATATCCACGTTCCCAAGGTTGAATATGACTTATCAAGTGTCCAAGTCTTGATAATAACACCTCTATTTGAAAGGAAGACACCATAGTAAGGAACTTGTTGAAGAAGGAAAGAAAGAAAGAATCATAATTCAAGAAGCATAGCCCATCCAAGGTAGGAGATAACCATGGCTTTAACTTGGGCAAGTTTCTCAACCCTCCTCTCCATCCTTGAGATTTTAGGGTCATCCACCAAGTAAGATATGGTGATGGAGTCAAAAGGTTTACTAGAAGGTGAAAAGAGAGGTATATATAGTTGAGGCTCATGAAAGAGGGTATATGCAAGGTGTCATCACCATATGTACATGGGTGACACATGTCCATGAATGGCGATACCATGAAACCTCATTTATCTTGACATGAAAAACTCTTTTGAATAATCCAAGGTAAGGTATCGACCATTGGGTAGCTTCCTTGATAAGAAATCGCAACTTGTCATCACTTTGTGTACAAAATGATACCACTTTTCCAAGGAAGTCTCAAACTAATAGACTTCACCTATTTGAGGTTCTTAGCTCATCAAGAATTCTTCCAAAAGTTTCCAAACGGATAGGGGACATCTTCTATGGTTTATAAACTGATAGGCACCCCCATATGCCCTTCACAACTCAATACAACCTCATCTATGGTTCAAGGTACTCAACATTCTATGGTTTTAACATTACCAAGAGTGTTATCATTAACCAAGACTCAAACAAGGTGCCCCCTTCTCTATCTCTCATCTAGATGATACTAAGAGTGAGTAGGAACACTCTAGAGGTGATAAATTTCACATCAACCCCATATATTGGGTAAGCTGCAAGTTACACCAAAATTAGCACATAAAGCACAAGCAACTACCATACAAGCTCAACTTGGAATTTAGATTTTCCAAAAGACACCCCTTAACATCATGCTCTCTCTCTATCTCTTATGATGCTAAAGTACTAAGGGAACACCCATCATGTGACATATTGCAAGATAACCCCTTATCTTGGGTAAATGGCACTTTGGTCCAAAACAAGCAAACATTACTCAAACAACATTCAAACATGACCAAACTTGAGTAATCCTTAAGTCTTAATTACTTTTCAAAAGATTAAGAAAATGATATTATCATCTTACTTAGGAAAAACATCGAGGGTTATCCCAAAATCCAGGTAAGGGTCATTACAAGTTATAAACCCCTAACAAGGATTTTTCCCCTAAAATCCAAGGTAAAAGAAGATAGATATTACGTATACATTGCACCTTCAACTTTCACAAAGTTCCTTGAGGTCAGGAAAAATTCATGAGACTTGACTAGAATATTTTTTCTTCATTCAAGGTCAACACATAGTTTGTTGTACAGGTACATGCTCAACTTATTTTCTCCGTTACTAGATGTAATATCAACCCTATGCTAAGTGATACTTTTTAGCTGTAAAAGTACTATTCATACTTATCCTTATTTATCTCAAGGGTCAACTCCTTCTTATGTATCACCTTGTTAACATATCATATCATATGTTAAGATTCTCAAACTTGAAGGTTTACCATATCCCTTTCAAAACTCATCATGTTTTCTTCCAAAGAAAGACTAGAGATGTATATGTTACTTATTTGAGATGACATGACCTACCAAGCTTCTGTTGTGCTACTCTGATCTACTGATTCAGCACAAAGAATAGGTATGACTCATACCAACTAGCTTGCTATTACGTACATTGCTAGTTGTACTTTTCTTTTTAGTTATTCTAGATAGAGATTAGAAATTCTACTCATCGGTGTACATTCCTTCAGAATCCTCCTTACTTGCAAACCTAATAGGTGTACTCCAAGGGTTTGCACTCAACCTAATGAGATTTATACAAGTAGATCTTGCAACTATTTCTTCAATTGATGCAAGCTTGCCATCGTCATTTTATGTGGTGCATAAACCCCCTAAAAAATGATACTCATACTATAGTTAAACTTAGAGTACCTATAGTGCGGTGCATAAAACCCTAAAAAGTGATACTCATACTATAGTTAACCTTAGAGTACATATTTCCAGATTGGTTTCAAAGTCAATCCTTCTTAGGTAGTCAAACACTTAATCATCTTATCAAAAGGCATATTCTCGAGTTCACACACTACTGGCATTTCTTAGATACTAGGATTCCTCACCTTGGTATCTGTCACACATGCCAAGGATATATCATATCTTATCTCATCCATCTTCTACTGTAACTGTCAGACCCAAACATATCAGAAGAATTTTTCCAGTATCTTTTATGGTTCATAAAACATCACTATTCTCAGATATCATCATCTTGGAACTAAATTCCAAACCCTTAATGATACTTTTCAAGTATCCCTCTCAGGGTTACTTCAAAAAAATATGTATCAAGTGATATGAAACTTACTCGAACCTTATATCCCTAGAAAATAAGTATAAAGGAAACATGCTTTTCCTTATTACCGAAGCATCATCCAAGAATTCTTAATAGGAAGAAGGAGATTACCATTATACCTTGGTTATTATATGAGTTATTACTACTCATGTGCTATTCAATTTGGTTTCATCTTGGTTTCCTTTCTATTGGCATAGGAACTATAAGGATGATTACATGTCATTACTCCTTTGAACATTTCCTTGTCTTACCATAAGGATTCATTATTCTCTTCATATTCTTTATCGAGCAGATATTATCTTCTTTGTTTCCTTTTTATATCTCATGATGATTACATTTTATATTTTCTTATATTCATAGGTTGGTATGAGATTAACTTAGGTTCCACTTTAGAATGTAATAAGAATCTCTATGCCACAATTTTTATTTCATATTTCTCTTTAGATAACATCAAAATGACTATTGGATCATAGTAATCAGAAAGTTACTAATCTAAGAGTTCCATACTTACTATGTCTTCAGTAATCGAATACCTGGCTGGGGTATGAAATATTGAGATTAGGTAGAATACACTTCATTTTATACCATGGCTCTTACCTTAAACATCTCTTTTGAGTTGTAAAACTTAGTATCTATGGTTCTTTCTAGATATCTCTTTCATATTCCTTACTCTTTATATGAGCAGAAGAAATTATCAAACCACTTAGAGAATACCAGATAGAATATAAATTCTAATCCTCTTCATCTTTCCTCATGTCTCCAAAAGAAATGCAGACAACAACTATTCCTTTTATGATTAATAGGTAAAGTAAGGAGAAAACAATTCAAAATGAAAAAGTTCTATCTGATATGTTACCCCTTGCAGGTCATCTACCATCTCTGGTTGACTCACAACATGAAGTCTAATCATTTCCCTTCATTGTCATTGCCTTTTAGCACTGTTAGACTATAACTTCTGTAAGTCATGTTGAATTGGCCTAGACTGTTGAGCCATCTCAACCTTTCTCCTTGGACAAAAGGGTCTAGTATGCCCAATCGACCCACATCTAAAACATGTCATGTCCTCAGACCATCATCCAAATGGTCTTGTTATTGATGTAGAGGCTATGTCAGAAGCCTTTACAGGTGGAAAGTTAGGACCTTTTCCCTTACCTGACAACCACTGCCCTGATGCACTAGGTGTTTGTCATATTGGTGGCACAGAAAACTTGAGATTTTTAGAGCTACTAGTCAATTGTCCCTGAGATTGTTTAGACTTTTCCTTGATACCCAGTTCATTGTCCCTTCTTGGGCATTGTCTCCTCAAGTGTCATGCATATCTACACTAGTAGCAGGTTGTGTTTTCTCACCCTACTTTAGTTTTTCCCACATTCTTCATTGTTTTTACATGACATGGCTATTTATAGGTCTTACCAAAACTCAAAAATTATATATTAGGGATGGGTGCTCTAGGTGGCGTTGCTAGTGTCCTATCGACTATACATAAAACTATCATCATAACCTGCCCAACAAGAGCATGAAATGTAGGATTTTCTAACATAGACTAATCCAGTTGGGGATTCTCAGGCACTCATTCTCCTCTTGCCTGATCCCTTGCAATTTCTCCTGGTATAGTGGTATCACTTTTAACAGCATGTTCCTTATGTTCTTGATAACCTCCTATTTTAGTAGTTTATCTTAGTCTTTTTCTCTAGTTTTCCATACTCTTTTTACGTTTATACGGTACATAAACCTAATTTTACCCCTTTTTGTAAATACATCATCAAACTAACTTTTTCCTTTTACACTTGCAGAAAAAGCACAAAAAAATCATAAAAGAATAAACAACCTCAAGGCCGAGTGAAGCCAAACGGTCCCAAGACCGCATGGAGTTCAAACGGTCCCGAGACCGCATGAAGCCAAACGGTCCCAAGACCGCATGGAGTTCAAACGGTCCCGAGACCGCATGAAGCCAAACGGTCCCAAGACCGCATGGAGTTGAAACGGTCCCGAGACCGCATGAAGCCAAACGGTCCCAAGACCGCATGGAGTTCGAACGGTCCCGAGACCGCATGAAGCCAAACGGTCCCAAGACCGCATGGAGTTCAAACGGTCCCGAGACCGCATGAAGCCAAACGGTCCCAAGACCGCATGGAGTTCAAACGGTCCTGAGACCGCATGAAGCCAAACGGTCCCAAGACCGCATGGAGCTCAAATGGTCCCGAGACCGCATGAAGCCAAACGGTCCCAAGACCGCATGGAGTTCAAACGGTCCCAAGACCATTTGACGCCAAACGATCTCAAGACCGTCTGACGCCAAACGGTCTCAAGACCGTTTGACGCCAAACGGTCTCAAGACCGTTTGACGCCAAACGGTCTCAAGACCGTTTGAACCCAAACGGTCTCAAGACCGTTTGACCTCACTCAAGGCCTATAAATAAGACCTCAAGGGCCATCCCTGAGGAGGTCCAGACGTCCAGAGGCTGTCTCTCTACTACCAGAACAACTCCATCTACCGCCCGAGGCTGCCGGTCTGAGACTCACGTTCCATTGCAAAGCTACCTTCTCTCTCATCAACAAAGAAGGTGAGAGGAGAAGATCCGTCGTCAAGCAAGCCACGAAGGGTGAAGATCGTTGCTCTCTCCACCAAGGGTTCAACCTTCTCTACTCAGTGGAGATGATGTTCTTTCTATCTCTTCTTGCCTCCTCCTTTGTTGCTCCCTCTATGAGGAGCGAGTAGTTCCATCCACTGGGGCGCGGGGACTAGCCCCGCTGCCCATGTTTTGTGCTTTGTACTAAAAAGATGTTATCCTTTCGTTTTAATACTAAATCGTTTCATACATGCTTGAATGATGGCCACGTTCTTGTATGCATCTATTGTCTTTTGTTGTGGTTTGTCTACAACCGCTCTCGAGACTCGAATACCGATTTAGTGTTGGTTTCTGGTGTGTGTATCCACCACGCATCCGCTTCGGTGTCTAGGAGTGTATCTCAAAGAGTGGAGTATACTCACTATCATCCGTTACACTTCCATCTGTATGGAAGTAACCTTGGTAAGTCGAGGAACACGCTTTGCGAGGGGAATGATGTAAAGCATGTGACCATTTGATCGGGAATGGCTGGCGTTGCAACATTCCCGCACTTCTCGTAGCTAGGTTATCCGAATAGGAGACTAGGCCTACAAAGACACTATTCGATTTGATAATTATCGCTCGCTTGTTAGTTTTAGATGCACGTTTCATGAGGTTGAGTAAGATTTCTCTCTTTGGAAGACTACATATCTTCATTGACACGTAGAAATGTACCGAATGAGAGCTACTTAACCCTTGAAGGATGCGATGCATTGCTCTTGTCTTATATGGGCATCGGTCTTGTGGAACATCGAAGGATGCAATGCATCGCTCTTGTCTTACGAGGCATCGGTCTTGTGGAACATCCTTGGATGCAATGCATCGCTCTTGTCTTATAAGGCATCGGTCTTGTGGAACATCCATGCATCTAGCTTATAAGTCTTGCTTGCTTAGTACATAAACAATGCATGTGTAGCGGCGGTGAATACCTGCTTAACCGTTGTGATTCATCATCATTTGTTAAATCTTAGTTTTACTTGCTTTATTTACTTTTCATGCTTTAGTCTAAAAACCAATCAAAATCCAACCTTTTGATATAAGTGCCAATTAGTAAAGTAACTAAGTGAAGTGTTGTACGTTTTCCATCTTGTTGCTTGCAACAAGACCGTTGTCTTTTGGGTTCGATCCTAAATCTGTACTATGATAAGGCTTCCATACTCTTATGGGGTTGGAGTTGTTATCTAAGCACCAGTTCTAGGTAAACCTAGGGAAGACATTCATCCTCTCTAGGGTTTTTGGTGATAGAATCCTGGGACTCCCATTGGAAGACTGAAAATCTTTTGGTGTAAGTTCCAGCTCCATCAAAAAATGGCGCCGTTGCCGGGGACAACGGAACGTTAGTATTTCACTTAGTTTTTTTTTCTAGTTGGTTAGGATTTTACACTTTCTTTTTGAATCATAATTCACTATCTTCTTGAAGCTTTCATATTGTCTCTATTATCTAAAGGTGTTCTCTTTTCTTTACTCAGGTAGAACTCGTATATGTAATCACCGCATAATCGAGGATTCCCCCCTGATCCGGAGTTCGACTCCGAGGTAGAGAGAAGTTTCCACCGCAGAATCCGTCTCAATCACCAACGCGCTAGTCAAATGGCTGACGAACAACATCAAGCCGCTTTGGTGATGGAGAGAGTCAATGCTGCTATCGCCGCACAACGGGCACAACTCATTGCAGACACCCGTGCCCAAATACAAGCGGAAATACGAACAGAAGAGCAAGCCCGCATAAGAGCAGAGACCGAGGCTGCTCAGCTCGAACTACGAAACAAGAAACTGAGGGACTATGCTGTCCCGAAGAATTATGAAGACAACCACCCGGCCCGGCCTCCGATCATCAATATCCCAAACTTTGAGATCCGGACCCAGTGGATCCAGATTATGCAAGGAATTTCCTTTTCTGGAGGTTCAGGGGACGATTGCATGGACCACTTGAAACGATTTAAGGCATTATGCCGCCTGGTCCCGCAAGCTGGCATTACTTTTGACGCAATAATGCTCCACCTGTTTCATTTCACCTTATCTGGAAGGGCCTTGAATTGGTACAACTCATTGGACAGAGAACCCATCATAACCACTTGGGCCCCTCTAGAGGAAAAATTCTTGGAGAAGTTCTTTCCACCCTCACTGACCTATGAAATCAGAGGGAAGATCAACCATTTCTCCCAGCTACCTGGAGAAACCCTCGCTGAGGCATGGGAAAGATTCAAGGAACTTCTACGCAAATGCCTTCATCATGGAATTTCACAGAATCAATTGATTGAAACTTTTTATCGAGGGGTAAGCGATGACATTAAACAGTTCCTAGATTCCTCATCTGGAGGAAATTTCATGAGGAAAAATTATGAAGATGCCTGGAAAATCGTTACTTTAGGAGCTGAAAACCAGTCCAACTGGGGGCGGTCAACCGGAAAAGGCGTCCTTAAAGTCTGTAAAGCTGAGGAATCTATGGAACTAAAGTCAATAGCTGAAGCTTTGAAGACAATCGCTCATAAACAGCAAACCTTTGAAACAACCCTAGGGGAAATTGATAAGAAGAAAACCCCGCTGGTTCATCAAGTCAAAGCCGTCACAGGATCCTGTGAAGCTTGTCATTCTTCGGATCATCCGACTCTTTCCTGCGGAATACTCTATAATGTGATGATGGATCTGCATCCACCACCACAATCCTATGAGGCCATCACTAATCAGGCTGAAGATCAGATTCCAGAGCAAGTCAATTCCATCCATACTATTCCCGGACAAGTTTATTATAATCCCAGTCAACCAAGGAACCATCCTGGATTCCAGTATGGGAATCCCTCTGGAACTGCGAATCCGCAACATCAGACACAAGGGGGGCTTGACAATAGGCTGCCTCCTGGATTTCCAAACAATTTTAACCAAAATCAAGGGAACCCAAGGAACAATTTCCCTAGGGCTAACTACCCTAGAAATCAATCATCCTACTATCAGTACACTCATCCCCCGCTTCACCCGCAATTGCATATTCAACAGTCTCAACAACAAAACCCTCAGAAAAACGTCACTGCACAACCGGAAGATGAGCTATCTTTGATAAAACAAATGCTTCAGTCTCAGCAAACCATGCTAGCTAACCAACAAGCCCAACAAAAGGCAGTTGAAACCCAGCTTGCTCAGATTGCTGCACAGTTAAAACCTTCGGCAAGCACTTTTGATGGGCAGCCTGAACCAAATTCTAAGTACGGGCAAAACAAACACGAACAACTGAATGCCGTCACCACAAGGTCGGGACGCATTCTTCCTGAACCCATCAAGATCACTCTAGATGATGATGATGTGCCCACTTTTATGACGAAAGAGATTTCACAACAAGGGATTGAAAAATCCTCCGAAGGCACAAAGGACGAAAACAAAGAGCATGTACCTGCAGAATCCAAAGTCCCGCAATTCAAACCAAGGATCCCGTACCCAGGCAGACTGCAAGAAACAAAAATGGACACCAGGTTTCAAAAATTCAAGGAAGCAATGAAGAAACTTTATATTGACATCCCACTCCTTGACGCTCTATCTGAAGTACCAGCATGGGCAAGGTATCTCAAAACTTTGCTATCACGTAAGTATATCACCAAAGAGCAAGAGACCGTCAAGCTCGCTCAAACCACTTCTGACATCATCCTGAACAAACTACCCAAAAAGAAGAAGGACCCAGGTTCCTTCGGAATCCAATGTTGCATTAGAAATGCATCCACAAAGAAAGGGTTAGCTGACCTCGGGGCTAGTATATCCATTATGCCCTACTCAATGTGCCAACGCCTTGGTCTCACTGACCTGCTGCCTACAGCAATGACTATTCAACTAGCCGACTCCACCGTAACTGCACCGTTGGGAATCATCGAAGATGTCCTAGTAAGGATAGGGAAGGATGCCTACGTTCCATGTGATTTTGTCATCATGGATATCAAAGAAGACTTGAGGTATCCGATCATTTTCGGTAGGCCTTTCCTAGCTACAGCCAGAGCGCTAATCGATGTAGAAGCTGGAACCATCATTCTTAGGCTCGGAAAAGAAGCAATTCAATTCCGCGTCCTTGATAGTATGAAAGGTCCCAGCATCCAAGAAGAGGTCTTTCTTTTAGATGCAATTCAACAAATGTCGCAATTAGAAATCTCCGAGCCAATCGACGAACTTGAAAATGCTCTTATCAATCCAGAAGTTGAGTTCTCTGCAAATGAACTAGTCCAGCAATGTGCCCAATACCTAGAGAAGATAGAAGAAGTACCGGAGGCTACTTTTGAAGAGCTTAAAGCCATCACTACCATTGAAGCAGCAGAACCACCAAAAACCCCTGAATTGAAGACTTTACCCACAGGGCTCAAATATGTTTTCCTGGATAGGGAAGAGTTATGCCCAGTTATTATCAACTCCACCCTTACCGAAGACCAAGAAGTCAGGCTTCTGGACAAACTAAGGAGGCACAAAAAGATCATTGGTTATAAAATAACCGACCTCACAGGCATAAACCCGGCTCTGTGTATGCACAAGCTCCCTATGGTTGAAGAATTTAAACCCACTCGTGAACACCAAAGAAAACTGAACCCAAACTTGAAAGAGGTAGTTCGTTTGGAGGTCCTCAAACTACTCAAAGCTGGCATTATCTATCCTATCTCTGACTCTCAGTGGGTCAGTCCAGTTCAGGTTGTTCCAAAAAAAGGGGGCACTACTGTAGTAATCAACGATAAAAATGAGCTCGTACCCACTAGGACTGTAACGGGGTGGCGAATGTGCATCGATTATAGGAAGTTGAATAAAGCTACAAGGAAAGACCACTACCCTCTACCCTTCCTTGACGAAGTCCTAGAGCGCTTGGCCCACCAAAAGTATTTCTGTTATCTCGATGGTTACTCCGGGTTCTACCAAATACCCATACATCCAGAAGACCAAGAAAAAACCACTTTCACTTGTCCCTTTGGGACATATGCTTTCAGAAGAATGCCATTCGGGCTATGTAACGCTCCGGCTACTTTCCAACGCTGCATGTCTGCCATCTTCGCCGGATTAACCGAATATGTTATGGAAGTTTTTATGGATGATTTCTCTGTCTATGGAGATTCTTTCGATAACTGTCTAAATAATCTTGAACGAGTCCTGCAACGTTGCAAGGAAACGAACCTTATCCTGAATTGGGAAAAATGTCATTTCATGGTAACAGAAGGTATCGTCCTCGGACATAGAGTAAGTGATAGGGGAATTGAGGTCGACAAAGCAAAGATTGATGTTATCTCAAAGTTGTCACCTCCGAAGGACATAAGGGGCGTTCGAGCTTTCCTAGGTCATGCAGGGTTCTACAGAAGGTTCATCAAAGATTTCTCGAGAATAGCTAAACCCATGACCCAACTCCTGAAAAAAGATGTCGAGTTCATTTTCGACCAAGATTGCATGCGAAGTTTCTCCACCCTTAAAGAAGCATTAATTTCCGCACCTATTCTAAGGGCTCCAGACTGGTCGCAACCATTCGAAATCATGTGCGACGCAAGTGATTATGCCATAGGAGCCGTTTTAGGACAACGGATCGATAAGAAACCCTATGTCATCTACTATGCATCAAAAACGCTTGAGGAAGCACAGAAAAACTACACGACCACGGAAAAAGAGTTTTTGGCTATCATCTACGCCTTCGAAAAATTCCGCTCTTACCTGATCGGCTCTAAAGTCATCGTCTACACTGACCATTCTGCTATCCGACATTTGATCCAGAAACAGGACGCCAAACCCAGGCTCATCCGCTGGGTATTAATGCTTCAAGAATTCGACCTAGAAATCAAAGATAAAAGTGGCGTAGAGAACGTTGTAGCCGATCACCTCAGTAGAATCGAGGTTGAAGAAAAAGATAAAATCCCTATCAGGGATTCTCTTCCTGATGATCAGCTTATGAAGGCCACTCATAGTTTTCCTTGGTTTGCTGATATCGTCAATTATCTAGCCACAGGGATCATCCACCCGTCTGCTTCATATCAGGATAAAAGGAAATTCCTTCATGATATAAAACGTTATCATTGGGACGAACCCTACTTATTTTACCTCTGTGCCGACGGACTTTTTCGCCGGTGCCTTCCAGAAGAAGAAATAACCTCGGTTTTGGAACACTGCCACTCCGGACCAACGGGGGGGCACATGGGCGCCAAGAAAACTGCCATAAAAGTTCTTCAATCTGGTTTCTTTTGGCCCACCATATCAAAAGACTCACATGATTTTGTCAAAGCCTGTGATAAATGCCAATTTTCGGGCAACATATCAAAAAGGGATGAAATGCCTCTTACCATGTGGCAGGAAATTGAACTGTTTGACGTATGGGGGGTAGACTACATGGGACCTTTCCCTTCATCATATGGCTTCTCTTACATTTTAGTCGCAGTAGATTACGTCTCAAAGTGGGTCGAAGCTATACCCACCGTATCCAATGACTCCAAACCTGTTGTCAAATTGTTCAAAGACACTATTTTTCCGAGATTTGGAGTTCCAAGAACGGTCATATCTGATGGCGGGACCCATTTCCTGGAACGAAGTTTCGAAGCATTACTAAGAAAATACGGAGTCCATCACAAAGTTGCCACACCTTACCACCCACAAACTAGTGGCCAGGTAGAAGTATCTAATAGACAGATAAAAGCGATTCTTGAAAAAACAGTGAATAAAAACCGCACTGATTGGTCCACCAAACTTCCTGACGCCCTCTGGGCATACCGTACTGCTTACAAAACACCAATTGGAACAACCCCGTTTCGTTTGGTATACGGCAAATCATGTCATCTTCCAGTAGAACTGGAACATAAAGCCTGGTGGGCCATCAAGCAACTAAACTTCGACCTTAAAAGCGCAGGGGAAAACAGACAACTCCAGCTACAGGAGCTAGAAGAACTCCAAATGACAGCATATCACAGTGCCAGAATCTATAAAGAGCAAACAAAAATGTGGCACGATGGACATCTTAAGAGAAAAGATATCGCCGTTGGCGACAAAGTGCTCTTATTCAACTCCAAGCTCAGATTATTCCCCGCAAAGCTCCGAACAAAATGGTCCGGACCCTTCACCATAAAATATATCTACCCAACTGGAGCCGCCATTATCATTGACAACAACAGAGGAGAACGAACGGTTAACGGGTACCGTTTAAAAAGATACTACACTCAGGAAGACAAAACACATCAACAAACTCTCGATATCAGAGATGCTACGCCCACAGCATAACAACCTTACAGTTTCGTCAAGCCAGTGACGTAAAACCAAGGCGCTTCTTGGGAGGCAACCCAAGACCTCAGTATCACCTTCTCTAATTTCTAGTCTTTTATTTTTCTTTTGAATTTTTTTTGCTTTCTTTAAGTTCTTTCATCATTAATCTAAAAATACAAAAAAATCTCATAATCAAAACTACAAAAACAATACATAAAACAAACAACATAAAAATTCATAAACCAAAATACAAAAAAATAATATACATACCCAAAAACAAACATAAAAATATACAAACCTTTTGTGCCCCTCCAAACGGTCTTCAAACCGTTTGGATCCAAACGATCCTCAAACCGTTTGGGACCAAACGGCCCTCAAACCGTTTGGGACCAAACGGTCTTGAAACCGTTTGGGACCAAACGGTCTTGAACCCGTTTGGGACCAAACGGTCTTGAGACCGCTTGGGACCAAGCGGTTTTCAAACCGTTTGGAATACAAAGGCTCACCCACCTATCACTATAAATATCGACCCTACCCCTCCGTCCTTCTCTCTTCGAACCTTCGTTTTCTCCAGAATTTTCGTGCGGAGAGCTTCCCTTTTTGCTCTTGCTGCAACCGCGCAAAGTCATCCTTCCGTCCACCTTCCGCAAGGTAGTCCGGCGACTCCACATTCCATCGCCAGTCGCTGCTTATGCTGCCATCACCGTCGTTATCGAATGGTTTCATCAACCGACCCGTCGCCTTCGTCGCCGCGCCGTTCTGTCGCCGCCATCATGACGCCAGTGCCGTTCCCTTTACCATCGCACGACGTCTCTTGCTCCGCCATCGCCGTTTCTGTCAAAAGATTTCACCGACTCTCCCACCGTTTTCATCGCCGTCGCCGTTCTTCTCATCGTTTTCGAAGGCGCCGGCGTGTTCTTCACCTGCGCGCCGTTCCACCTTCTCCCGCGCCGACGACCTGCGACTTTTCGCTTTCCAACGGTCTTGAAACCGTTTGGAACCAAACGGTCCCGCAACCGTCTGGAACCAAACGGTCCTCAAACCGTTTGGAACCAAACGGTCTTGAAACCGTTTGGAACCAAACGGTCTTGAAACTGTTTGGAACCAAACGGTCCCGCAACCGTTTGGCACCAAACGGTCTTGAAACCGTTAGGGACCAAACGGTCTTCAAACCCAAAGCTTTTCTCTTTGAAAACGATCTGAGGATTGGAGACGTATTTGTATTTAAGCTACTTCTGAAGGACAAAGATATCATGAACTTTTGTGTAACCAAGCAGCACATATCAAGCAGCACTTGCAAAAAAGACTATCCTCCAGTTAGTGGCAACATGGAAGATGGAATCAATATTGAAAAGCAGCTACCTGACTCAATCCATGAATGATGAAGTAGGACATCCCAAGGAAACTGATTTCGAAGGCAGCGGCTACCACAGTAACCTGAAGAATGATCAAGCAAAGGATCTCCTAGACAATATCAAGACAAAATTGCAAAAGAGTGCGCTGCGAAATTAATGAAGCTCCTGCGTCAGCACTCCAAGGCATACAGCAAAGAGCACTTCAATCGCCCAGCCTTCTGCCGCAAATGCCCCCATCTTTACGAGGGCAATTCGCATCCACTCTACTCTGATCTCCAGGGGCTACCGAAAACCTGCCTTAGCTCGCAGCCCTTGTTCTACTGACTTCTCAACCTATCACTTTGCCACTCTGCGGACAGAGTGTGTGATAAGTTAGGGGGGGGATTCATTAGACAAGGGCTAGGTATCAACTTCTATACTCCTTTAAATAGTCACCTCAACTAACCCCAGAATCATGTTAGTCTCTGCAAGTAAATAGCACTCAGACATCAAATGGCGATCTATCAATTTCCACCTACTATGGATCCCGTATTTCTGCTTCAATTCTTTATCTGACTCTCCACAAGTCAAAATCAGGACAAAAATAAGCCGAGATCTCGAGGATGAGAGGGAAATCAGGCAACTTCCGAATCAAAAAGTTCTGCAAGTGGACAACAAACCAAATAAGGGCATGATGAAAAGCTTTAAGAACAGCTTTCCTCTCTCCAAAATAAAAGAGGCTTGGCCGCCCAAAATAAATCCTCATTCCCAAACCTAAACCTGTGAGTTTTTGAATAAAAGCCAGAGAGACGAATAAAATCATGAGAGTTGTGCCACGAATAAGGACCTATATGAAGAACTGATAAAGGGCTCACCCGGCCGGCACATTCCACTGCCCTCACAAAGGCAGATGTGTCGCGTCCGGTAGTGAAACCCCAAAAGTTCCAAGTATATGAAAAGGCTCATAAAGGACTTACCCGGCCGGTACATTCAGCTGTCCTCATAAAGGCAGATGTGTCGTGCCCGGTAGTGAGATCCTAAAAAATCATAGACAACCCCTCCCTCACTCGAAGGGGAGCTACACTTTAAAGCCTTTAGCCAACCCTCGTACCCTTTCTAGCTACCAGTAGGTTTCCAGAGAGGTATAAAGTTGATTAGAGTCAACGGCATGCACAAAATAAATGTGGTCCCAAGGCAAATTTTGACATACGGAAAAACCCTGACATCCAAGCAACTCTCAAAATCCAAAAGACTCAAGGCATGCAATAAGCCTCGATATGACCCCTGGGGAACTCAGGTCAAGAATTGAAGCAAGAGTATGGAGACCCTAATTAAGATCGCCTCGCCATTTCATATCTCAGCTCTATCTAACTTGAGGACAAGCTAGACTCTAAGTTAGGGGGGGTGATAACCTCCTATTTTAGTAGTTTATCTTAGTCTTTTTCTCTAGTTTTCCATACTCTTTTTACGTTTATATGGTACATAAACCTAATTTTACCCCTTTTTGTAAATACATCATCAAACTAACTTTTTCCTTTTACACTTGCAGAAAAAGAACAAAAAAATCATAAAAGAATAAACAACCTCAAGGCCGAGTGAAGCCAAACGGTCCCAAGACCGCATGGAGTTCAAACGGTCCCGAGACCGCATGAAGCCAAACGGTCCCAAGACCGCATGGAGTTCAAACGGTCCCGAGACCGCATGAAGCCAAACGGTCCCAAGACCGCATGGAGTTCAAACGGTCCCGAGACCGCATGAAGCCAAACGGTCCCAAGACCGCATGGAGTTCAAACGGTCCCGAGACCGCATGAAGCCAAACGGTCCCAAGACCGCATGGAGTTCAAATGGTCCCGAGACCGCATGAAGCCAAACGGTCCCAAGACCGCATGGAGTTCAAACGGTCCCGAGACCGCATGAAGCCAAACGGTCCCAAGACCGCATGGAGTTCGAACGGTCCCGAGACCGCATGAAGCCAAACGGTCCCAAGACCGCATGGAGTTCAAACGGTCCCGAGACCGCATGAAGCCAAACTGTCCCAAGACCGCATGGAGTTCAAACGGTCCCGAGACCGCATGAAGCCAAACGGTCCCAAGACCGCATGGAGCTCAAACGGTCCCGAGACCGCATGAAGCCAAACGGTCCCAAGACCGCATGGAGTTCAAACGGTCCCAAGACCGTTTGACACCAAACGATCTCAAGACCGTCTGGCGCCAAACGGTCTCAAGACCGTTTGACGCCAAACGGTCTCAAGACCGTTTGACGCCAAATGGTCTCAAGACCGTTTGACCTCACTCAAGGCCTATAAATAAGACCTCAAGGGCCATCCCTGAGGAGGTCCAGACGTCTAGAGGCTGTCTCTCTACTACCAGAACAACTCCATCTACCGCGCGAGGCTGCCGGTCTGAGACTCACGTTCCATTGCAAAGCTACCTTCTCTCTAATCAACAAAGAAGGTGAGAGGAGATGATCCGTCGTCAAGCAAGCCACGAAGGGTGAAGATCGTTGCTCTCTCCACCAAGGGTTCAACCTTCTCTCCTCAGTGGAGATGATGTTCTTTCTATCTCTTCTTGCCTCCTCCTTTGTTGCTCCCTCTATGAGGAGCGAGTAGTTCCATCCACTGGGGCGCGGGGACTAGCCCTGTTGCCCATGTTTTGTGCTTTGTACTAAAAAGATGTTATCCTTTCGTTTTAATACTAAATCGTTTCATACATGCTTGAATGATGGCCACGTTCTTGTATGCATCTATTGTCTTTTGTTGTGGTTTGTCTACAACCGCTCTCGAGACTCGAATACCGATTTAGTGTTGGTTTCTGGTGTGTGTATCCACAACGCATCCGCTTCGGTGTCTAGGAGTGTATCTCAAAGAGTGGAGTATACTCACTATCATCCGTTACACTTCCATCTGTATGGAAGTAACCTTGGTAAGTCGAGGAACACGCTTTGCGAGGGGAATGATGTAAAGCATGTGACCATTTGATCGGGAATGGCTGGCGTTGCAACATTCCCGCACTTCTCGTAGCTAGGTTATCCGAATAGGAGACTAGGCCTACAAAGACACTATTCGATTTGATAATTATCGCTCGCTTGTTAGTTTTAGATGCACGTTTCATGAGGTTGAGTAAGATTTCTCTCTTTGGAAGACTACATATCTTCATTGACACGTAGAAATGTACCGAATGAGAGCTACTTAACCCTTGAAGGATGTGATGCATTGCTCTTGTCTTATATGGGCATCGGTCTTGTGGAACATCGAAGGATGCAATGCATCGCTCTTGTCTTACGAGGCATCGGTCTTGTGGAACATCCTTGGATGCAATGCATCGCTCTTGTCTTATAAGGCATCGGTCTTGTGGAACATCCATGCATCTAGCTTATAAGTCTTGCTTGCTTAGTACATAAACAATGCATGTGTAGCGGCGGTGAATACCTGCTTAACCCCAGTGATTCATCATCATTTGTTAAATCTTAGTTTTACTTGCTTTATTTACTTTTCATGCTTTAGTCTAAAAACCAATCAAAATCCAACCTTTTGATATAAGTGCCAATTAGTAAAGTAACTAAGTGAAGTGTTGTACGTTTTCCATCTTGTTGCTTGCAACAAGACCGTTGTCTTTTGGGTTCGATCCTAAATCTGTACTATGATAAGGCTTCCATACTCTTATGGGGTTGGAGTTGTTATCTAAGCACCAGTTCTAGGTAAACCTAGGGAAGACATTCATCCTCTCTAGGGTTTTTGGTGATAGAATCCTGGGACTCCCATTGGAAGACTGAAAATCTTTTGGTGTAAGTTCCAGCTCCATCAGTTCTCCAGACATCATTAGGTTTTATACTTTCTTCTGCATAAGCAGAAGACACTATTAGACATACTAGAGGACACTTAGATCATACTCAACAACCTTAATAATATGTCCATGTAGACTCTGTAAACCTATAGCTCTGATACAAAACTTGTGACAACTACTATCCAATGATAACAATCATCACATGAAACCTCAGAAACAACCATAAACTATGAATTACCAAAAATCACTAAAAATTAAAACCATTTTTTCCCACAAAGATCCACTGCCAGGAACTTTTCACAAAAGGCCCAAGGCTATATTTACATATGCATCATTGTTAGCTCATACATACATCATTCCTTCATATAGCAAGGATACGAGACAATAGTTGCTTTACCAAAAATGTACATCAAAGCAACATCATACATCAAGGCATTTCTTACCAAAATCTCAGATCCATCATAAAACTAGATAAGAAAAACTATCTTCCATGGACCTGAGATTACAGGGATGACACATAGGAATCTATTCTATTAGACACATAACATCACACTCAACCTGAGTTGTAATTAATGTTCCTACTATTGTTGCTCGCTCTCAGCTATACAATCATTATCTTCTTGTGCACGTCCACCTAAAAAGTTGTGGAACTCACAAGGTGAGACAACAAGTCCAAGTGAGAGATATAGCTCTCCACCAACATTATTATTATCATAGTTAACCTTTTATAAAAGAGATCAAAAGAAACATTTATTGAATTAAACATGTTTAACTATTGATCATATACAGGATAGAGAAATCTCAACATCTCATTAGTTCATTTATTTCTAACTGAGCAATATATCATTTAATCACTTTTTAAAAGGAATATGAAGAACATGTATAATTATTATAAACTAAACAGTATAAAAACAAAGCAAGGCTTCAACCAATGTTTCTGTATTTAATCCTTCAACAAATATGCTACACGGCTGATTTCATCTTTAACAATCCATCTTATGCCATGCGGAGATAGGAATAAACCTTTCATCTACAAGTGACCATTGTGAAGCTAGCATTAGTGCCATATAGGTCTATGGAAGAGCCAGAATCCGGGACCTCATCTTCCCCGGTCAGTACGAGAGTGGCAGTGACATTTGAGTCAATCTACATTTTATCAAGTCTAACATATAGAGGCTCTTCACAGTAGAGATACAATGTGTAGCATGTTCTCTATTCAGGTTATGACCTTCAGTCAATCATGCTTATATTTATTGAGTCATGTTCGCAACCATACTTTTTTCTTGTATTGGAGCTACGACCTCGACCGTACTCTTTTAGGAAATGGCTCGTAGCCAATCCTATGGATTCATGATACAGTTTGTACCCCGCATATTCAACAATATGTGCTCTACGTTAAAATTTTCTCAACATTCAACAAATCTTGACACTTAATGGATCTATGGATAGGTCAACTACATTTTTAGTTTACTTGATATATTAAGTGCATTACAACATATTTTAGCATCAATCAAGTTACAAGCACGAATTGTAAATAAAGACAACATAGAAAGGTGTAACATATCTTTTCAAGAAATCTTGTATCAATTGGAACATATATTGTTACACCTATCCTAAAATCTCAGTCCCTTGAACATATTACTGGGATTCTCATCCCTTAAATATTTTCATCATGATCACACATTTTGGGTATCAAACCCTCAATTCATCTTTGGATAGTGTCACCTCTTACCAGGAAAAAATCATCTCTAGGTCATCAGAAACATATACTTGATTATCACATACTACATGGTTTAATTTTCTTAGTTCACTATTGAACAATGTCACCTCTCATTAGGCAACAACCAACTCTAGATCATAAGACCCATATAAACATCATACATGTTTTTCAAGTATTTTATATGGATCACAAGGCCCATTCAATCTATATATTGTCACATCATCATAGCCCATAGTTGGCTATGCTTATTATCTCAAAATATATGCATGGTTAGGGTCTCATGATAAAAGTGTTGTCAATTTAAATGTCAGCACCATGTTGTAACATAATAATCCCCTTGCTCAATTTATCAAGATAATAAAATGAAGGTACATCATTTTGTCTAAGATTCTTTAACCAGTTTGAACATCTCTGTGTTACCCTATCATTTTCATCATGGGATATAAATCCCTTAAACTCACCATTGAATACCGCATCACCTTCTAGGAAGTTATGTTTTTGCTAGGTTATCATACCTATATACATTCTTTCTGTGAAACTATTATTCCATAGGTTTCATCAGGCATAATAAATCTATAATAGATTATAACCACTATAGCCCTCATTTGGCTATATTCATAAGGCATTCATGGTAACCACTAAATATTATTATCATGCCATTTCAAGTTATGTTCCCTTTTGTGATTAGGATTAGGGTTTCTATTTTCAACTTGATTAGAATTTCCTTGGTTATATTCAATCATCACCCCTAGATAATAGCTCCTCATTCTTAGGAGCTTATATTATTATATTTACATTCAATTATATCACAAATAATCAATCAATCAAGTTACAACCCTTTCGTAATAAGGGTTAGGACTTCTATTGTAATCGATTAGGGTCTTTAGGGTTTTACACAATAATTGAATCCCTAATTCATAACTCCTCACATCTAGGAGCTTATTTCACTGCCATAAATATTCAATCATACTTGATTATACTCATCAATTATCATTAATTGATTATCAACGTAAGGTATTACCTTTCTCAAATGAGTAGTACAAGTTTCTCTTCCATCCTAACTTGGATATTAGATTTAGCTTTAACTTGTTGTATTGACTTGACCCTCTTTAGGGTATACTAGACTAAACTTTTCAAAGTATATCCATCCCATTACTTTATAGTGTATCCATTGATTATATACATGGTGTATCGGTCTACACTCATCAAGGTGTGTCGGCCTAGGTGTATTGGTCTATACGTTACACCTTGTGTCGGCCTAGATACATGTGCTCGGCCAAAGTACCATTACTTGTATTGGCCAAATCATTTCAATTGGTATCAGTTTAGAGATGCTTGAGAAGGTATATCAGATATAGTATTTTTTAGGGTATCATCCACCGTATCTCATTATGTATCAGTCATATCAACCTATTAGGCATATCGACTACACCATCTACTTAGGGTATCAGCCACTCAACCAACTAAAATATCAGTTACACCATTAGCTAGTGTATTGGCAACAAAACACATTATGGGATATTGGCCTCTAGGGTTTGAGTTGTAATAGATGAACCCTTATTCAATACTTTAGTTATCTCACCTACTACCTTACCATTACTAGGTGTATCAGTTAAGGATTCAAAGAGTATATTGCCCCCCATCTTCACATGATGTGTCAGGCTAGAGGGTGTCAGATTTTGAGTGTATCAAATTAAAGTGAGGCTTGGCCATGTCAGCCTCCACACTCAACTAAGACATCATATTTTGATATCCCATCTTCACTAGACAACTCCTTGGTTTTGACAAGTTAGTTCCTTTGAGGAATATCATTTTTAGAGCATCTAATATATCATCCTACAACATCATATTTGTTCAAAGCATCACAAGTCATATCATCCATCCATGTTATGGTGCAAGTATGTATTTGTCAGCTTGGATACCTTCTAGATATCGCCCTACCTTATTCTCAATCTTAGATGATAGGTTAAACAACTAAGAGGATAGTAGTTCTACTCATGTTATAATCCAAAAGGATAGGAGTTCATGTGTATCAATTTCCATATCTCTAACCTTGTATCGGGTTAGGGTTTTTCACAAATCAAAAATGATTTATGCATATCAGTTTCATCATCTTTAGCCTCCAACTTTTCATCCATTACCACTCTAGTTCACGGGAAACAGTCTCGTATATCTAATAGAACTCATACAACCATCATTTAATCAAGGAAAGTTGAAAAAGAAAAAGAATCACCAAGTATTGCATGATATTAGGTGAATAATAGTAAAATTGAGTTCAAGTTATATAACCCACCTCAAGGTCACCACTAAAGCTTCAAGCTTCTAAGATCCACATTTACAAGGTTGAAGATGACTTATCAGGAGTCCAAGACTTGATCATAACACCTCTATTCCAAAGAAAGACACCATAGTAAGCAACTTGGTGAAGAAGGAAAGAAAGAAAAAATCATGGTTCAAGAAGCATATCCCATCCAAGGTAGGAGATGATCATGGATTTAACTTGGGTGAGTTTCTTGACCTTCCTCTCCTTCATTGAGCTCCTAGGGTCGTCCACCAAGCAAGATATGGTAAAGAAGTTGAAAGGTTTACAAGGAGGTCGTCCACCAATCTGTTTTTTGATGAATTTTAGTACTGTCTTGGACATAATTAAGTATTATTTTTGTTGTTTTGTGAATTTTTGTACTTGAATAAAATGATATAACGATTTCCACATATGTACAATGAATAAAAATCTTACATATGCATAATAAACAACCAACTTTGTATTTTATTTTTCTAGTTAAATGAACATCTAGTTGTACATAATTTGCTAGTTTATGTCTAGTATATTTGTTAATACTTTTTAGCACTACATTAAACATATACAAGCATTGATTCTAAACTTAGCCATGAAATATGTATAAATATGTAAGTGGTTAGATCATGCATTATACCCTACCAAAAGGTGTAGGAAGTTAAAAAAATAGTTTTTAAATATATTATTTTGTTTGTAAGAAGAGTAATAATTGTAAGTAGTTGGGTTGTAGTTGCTTTATTACAGAGGCTGCTAATTGCAATGGTTGCATACATGCAAAGGAGATTTTCAATAATGTTTCATGAGCCACATGACCATTATTTCACGTTCTCAGCGCCCATGTAACATAGTGCTAATAGTTGTTGGGTGCACATTCTTGATGTAAGGACCCTAACCAAGGTTTTGGGGTAACCCTACTTGTTTTGGCTTAATCTTTTGCTTAGAACCTTTCTTTAATACTTTTATATGTGATTAGGGCTTCTGGAGGGTTTAAGTTTCACGTTTGAGCTTGTTGAGATGATGTTTGTGCTTTCTGTGCTAGTTTTGGTGCAAATTGCTATTTACCCAATATAGGAGGTTGATGTGCAATTTACCACCTATAGAGTGTTCCCTCTCTTACTTGACATTATGTAGAGGAGAGAGAAAGAGTAGGGTGCCTTGCTAGAGCCTTGGTTGAGGATTATCACCCTAGGTGTTGATTACCATTGATGTGTGTTGAGTACCTTGACCATGTGTGAGTTGGTTGTGTTGTCACGACCTTGGGTCATGACCAAGGATGGTTTTGGAGGGTGTCACAGTCGAGACACTTCCTATTGGTGTTTGGTTCATGACCTAGGATGTCTAGGGTAATCTTTGGTCGAGATGGAT
The DNA here is from genome assembly GCA_963693085.1 of Alisma plantago-aquatica. NCBI lineage: Eukaryota > Viridiplantae > Streptophyta > Magnoliopsida > Alismatales > Alismataceae > Alisma > Alisma plantago-aquatica. The sequence goes on along the minus strand of OY856410.1, from coordinate 702,126,035 downwards.
GACCTATGGTTTGTGGAGCTGTCATGTCTCGACCTAATAGTGATGTTGGTTGATGGTGTCACGACCATAGATGGTGCATCCTAGGATGGCTGCGATCACAACCATGGGGAGATGCATGATGTTCGAGTCACTACCTAGAGTGTATCACCATGTCTTTCATTACATTCTTATGTGGTTGCATGTTGGTCTTTTTTGAGGGCAAGTGTCCCTTAAGTTCCTTAGCATCTTGACACCTCACACCTTTGATTTCACTCTCATTCCTCATCTATATTACCCCTTATCTCTCCTTGTTTGCACTCTTTTAGCCCTCTATATTTTTCCTTCTTCCTTTCTTGCTCTTGGTGCTTGGTGGAGCAAGGAGATTCATCCTTGGAAGCTTTGGTGATTAGTCTCCTCTTGCATGTGGTGGTGGTGGTGATCTGAGCTCATCTTCCAACCTTGTAAGTGTTTTTCTTCTAAGTTGATGTTTCTTTGATCTCCTACCTTCATCTTCCTCACTTTTATCATCCCTAGACCATGGTTCATCCATGATGGATTATGTGGGAGAGAAACACCTCATCAAAAGGTTCATATACCAAGTGTGAAGAGGATTCCTCCTCTCTTTTCCCATTTCTCTTTTGGTTCGGCCAAGAACTTCTTTGCTTCTTTCCTTGGGTTAGCTTTGACCTTGGTGTCTTCTTCTTCTTGAGGTGCTTTTGTGGCCGAGTGTGGAACTTTTCCAACCCTTGGATCGTGTGCTTGGAGCTTTGGTGGTGATCTTCTAAAGGAAGGTTATATAACACTAAACCTACTTTTTTATTGCACTTTCTTTATGCATTTCATTACTATCTTATCACTCTGGATTGCTCCCTCATCATGCTCGTACTTAGTAGTAATCTCTAGAGTTTGTTTGGTGGCAATACCATGCTTGGTTTGAAGGTAATCCAAAACCCTAATATTTCTAATCCTATTTTGATAGAGGTTATTTCATGGAATTTCCTTCTTCATGGTTGACCCTTTATCTAGCCTTCATGTTTGGTGTTTATGCACCTAGAGGTGGGGGAAAAGTTAGTCTTAGTTTCAGTTATATTATACACAGTTTAACTTCCTTTGATTATGCTTTTCTTGGGCCTTTGCCTTAGGGTTTGTGGTGATAAGTTTGCTTGAGGCTTCCTTTCATGGTGATCATGGTTCTTCCTTAGTTGGGTTCTATTTTGGTGACCTGGATGTTCAACCTTAATGTGGTCACCACCTAGGTGGCTTGGCGGTCAACACACACACATGGCCGTCATGTTCACAACATGGCCCATGGTGATTAGCCACAAGCAAGTTGGGTTGGGGGTCAAGTGATCTCTTCCTTGTAGTGAAGTTGAGTGATGATGGGTTAGAACCCTTAATACTCGGTAGCCTAGTGACCCTTAGTTCCTTTCAATGACCAAGATGTGTATCCTTGGTGCGTTGGGTCATGATCCAAGAGGTGTTTTGGTCACGACATGGTGGTGGCTGATGTGCTGCAGTCCCAACACATAGTTGGTGGTCGAGATGAAGGCCTGACCCTAACCCTAATGTCACGGGTGCAACATGAAGGAGATCGGTCGTGACATGGTGATGTTGTTGAGGTTCATGACATCCGTGTGGATGTCATGATCATGACATACAATAGAAGGTGGCCACAACTCATGCGTCTATATGGTAACATGTGGTGATGATAGGTGGTTATGAAGAACTTATGAACACCTAATGTTAATCATGTATGTCCTTGTATAATGTTGTTTAGTATGTTATCTAATATGTTTTAATTATATCACCTAATGCTAATACACTACAAGATGATGGAGGGTGGTGATCCTAATATGGTTGGTTGACCCTAACCTTGTAAACCTTAATCGGCTAAAGAAGGAACCCTAAACCCTAATAGTGAACAAATTTTGCTTATTTCCTTTTCATGGATGGTTATGATGTTATGTGATTATTTCTCTTGATTATGATCTTCTAACCATGCAGGTGTTATGATTTTGATGACCATAGCTAGTGTTTTCTATGATGGCTATGATGTGAGACAGGTTGAATATGCCCTTGTGAAGCATGTTTATTATACATGTGATATAGAATGTGGCGATTGGGTCCTATGACCTAACAATGGTGGTTTCCTATTATGAGATAATGTTTCCCATGATAGAATGAGGGATTGTAAACCCATGGCATGTGACTTGATAATGATGATGTGAATGGAAATAATACATGCATTATGTGGTGATATAGTAACAAGCTCACATCTTATATGTTTATATCTGCTGAAAGGGTGTTATGCCCTTATCTTTGTAGAGTTTGTTATGATTTTATACAGTGTAACTTAATTGATTCTAAAAGACACTTAATTGACTTAACTAATCAAGTGGAACTTAATCATGTAGTCTTACCATGTGCCATAGGTCTATTCAGTGTCATCACTTGCTAAATTGTGAAATGAGTTTTACTCAGAGCGCATACAGAAATCCAATAGGCAAGCAAGTACACAAAGAGATCCTGAAATATGCATAAAATTTCCTATCATTGATCATGCCACCAATATCTATTAAACCTAGCTCGCTTCCTAGGGTTTCTAGTCTACTTTTAGGGTTTCCATTGCAATTAGGGTTTCACTTCATTTATACTATTTTAAAACCCTAATTTTATATAATTACTCACAAACCCTAATTATCTCATCTATTCTTCACGAAAGATATTAAGGTTACCTTTTAACAACATATAACCTTAATTTCTGATTAACAACACAGTTAAATGTCCATTAAGTCCATTATGCCTCTTTTACATTAAAACTACCATTTTTGTCCTTTTAAGACATGATACGATCATTAAGCCAAATTATCATCTTTGGTTCCTTCCTGATTAACAACTCATAGTTCATTATGATCTAATTCACATATGAACTCTATTTATCATTAATTCTACCTTTACCCTTAGAGAACCCTAATTTCCATATAAAGGGTATTTATCCACAATTAGAAACCCTTATACTCGAAATAGCTTAGAACCATCATTTCTCATCTTTATTCATGAACTTGAACAATTAAAGCCATTAAGAGTCACAATTACTAACATTAGGGTTTCAAGACCCATTAAAGCTCGTTTAAGCACATGGAACCCTGAATTAAACCAATTATGTGCAAAGTTCATCCTTTTTGTTCTTAATGCACCTTTTTATAATTAACAGATCAATATCAACTTTAATCATCCATAAAACCCATTTTAAATACATTAATCATCTCAAATTAGGGTTTCTTAATCATTAAAGAATTAAAGTTGATAACTTCCACTACTTTTCGAATTTCAAGAGGAATTAGCTTCTAAATATATTTGTAATGGATTCCTCACATTTTTCTAAGAAAGATTCATATTTTACAAGTATCGATCCAAGCTACCAATAAAAAGATATGAATTTTGCATTATTTACTTACTTGGACCAATCACTGAGCGTCACGTCACCTCTTTCCATGCAACACGGCCCATTTTGGAAATATAACCAAATGACGCTTCTGCCCTCATTTAAGTTGATCATTTCTTCAACCTGTGGAGGGGCAAAATGGTACAATGATCAGCCTGTCTTCTTCCTCCCGGACGCCCTAGCACTACCGCAGCAATAAGGAGTAGGTGCGGCCCTGCCACCCCTCCCCAAGCCTCAAAAGCCACCAGGGATATCTCCCCTACCTCCTTCGTGCTCTTGCGTGCATGGGAGCGCCTCTGGTTCGCAGTTAGGACGACCGGTCCAAGTCCACCAGAGCTGCAATCATGGTTGGTCTACAGCCATCCTGCGGTTGTTGTGTCAGTGCTAGAGCAAAGCGATGACCGCCAAGCTTCCTTCCGGTGGTGTGGGTGCATCGAGCTTCCAACAAGACCACTCCACGACCCTCATTTGCTCCAGGGTGTCTCTACCCATCACATCTAGGGTTTGAACAGAAAGAAGAAGGAAAAGAGAGAAAGGGATGCGTGGGATGTCTTTTGAACTCGAATCCAGGGTTCTACCCCTTATATAGGGGAGGGTATCCACGCCCTAAGGTGTTCATCCACGAGGAAACAAGTCCAACTCTCACAAGGAAACATATTCCTTCATTGAGAAGCAAACTTCTCTCTTTTACTTATCTTCTTAATAAACCATGTTCATTGGATATTTAGGAATTCAAAAATTCTCTCTCTCTTATTCTCTTTATGCTTGGTTTTTAATCCATTGGCATGAATTTATATTTTCATTTTGTAGAAAATACCTCCTTTTTAACAATACCACAAAATTCATTAATTATGCATCACATTGTCCTCTTATTTTGTATTATTGGTATTTTCTCTTTCTTTTTCTCCATTGGGGCTCCTTGGACCCCAAGAAATTCTAATATTTCGAAATCCTTTTTAGTGGATACTCATTATCCTTCTAGATGCATCTATATCCATTATTTCTCATTATCTTACTTATTTCTTTATTAAAATATCTCTTTTCGAGGATTTCTCTTTATCTCTCTTTTTATTTTCCTTATTGGAATTTCTTTTAACATTAGAAACCTAATGGATACGAAAATCCACCAAAGATAACTCAATCATACCTCTTTCCACTTATTTCCCATATTTTATCATTGTTTTCAATTTCTTTCTTAATAAAGAAATATTTAATTGATATTTTCTTTACTTGTTGCATTATCTTTGCAACTTTGGACTCCTTGGAACCCAAGGAACCCAAGAGGCTCGAAATCCTACTTTGGATTACATTCCTTTGCCTTCTAGAGGTTTCTACATCTTTCTTTTCTCCATTTCTTATTTACTTATTTAATAATGGAGTTTCCTTTTTCTTTTCCTTATTATTGGGCCTAATAGCCAATAAATCCCACAAAACAACCAACAAGGCTATTGTAAACGAAATCATTTTATTCAAAACAAATTATATCATCATTGGTTCAAATATCTTTAATAGGAGAAATTACATTTTTTACCAAAAGAACCGAAAAAAACTGGGGTTGTAACATCCTTCCCCTCTTATAGGAATTTTGTCCTCAAAATTCCATCAAACAAACAAACAATTCAGGGTAAGACTTTTCCATGTCCATCATTTTCCCCTGTGTGGCTTTACCTTATCCATGGTGCTTCCAAAGAACCTTTATCATCACATATTCTTTTCTCTGAGTCCTTTCACCTTGGCCTCTATAAACCTCACAGGTGACTCAGGTCATTTCAGCCTCCCTTGGGGCTCACTAGGTTCATTGCTCAACACATGGCCCGGATACCTCACATAGTGCTCTAAATTGGACACATGGAACTCTTCACACATTAATTTATCCTGAGGGGTGAGGTCAACCATAACCTTCTCCACCAATCCATCTCAAATGGATCCATGCAGCAGAGACTCAGCTCTCTTAGCAATAACTTAGAGGGGTCGGATTTTACATCACATACTCTCCCATAGTGAATTGCATGTCAGTCAGCTTTGCATCAGCTCATGACTCATGTCACCCCTGGGCTCTCTTTCAGCCATTACACGATCAAGGTGACTTCATCTGCACACACTATGGTCCTTTTATGACCCTTGCGAGGTCCCTTCACCAATATCAACTTAATGAAGTGGTGACCGACACAACCTCCCTTACAAAGCTTCTTTACATACTGATACTGGCTATGGTGGTTATCATCACATTTTATAGAGGACAAGAACTGTCTCCATGTATCACCCTAAACAAGAACACATGCTCTCATCAAACCCTCTAGTCTGGATTATACTAACCATTAGTTAGGGGTGATAAACTATACTAATATCGAGTTCTTCATGTACCTACTTCCACCGCATGGAAGTGAATCTTTGGGTTATGCTCAAGAAGTTTTGAACTCGCATCATGGTGTAGTTGAACCATCTCTCTCTCATATGTAGTTCAACCAGATTCATCCCTTGAGTATTCTTTCTTTCTCATGTCATTTAGATAAGGCGATCTACCATAACCCATATTGCATCTCGACCTTCCTTGGTCCATGGGAGACTTACCACAACATCCATAGTGATGAACTCCCATTCCCTCTCAGGGACTCTTTATCCTCTATACCAATATACTAGGTTACTGGTGTTCATCCTTCACCTTATGTCATGCATGGCAACATACCACATGCAACTTCATCTTAGGCATCCAAAGTACTATTGTCACTTACTATCTTCATAGTATCATGGTGTATAGTGATCTTAAATTATGATCTCCTGTATGTCATGATTCATCAAGATTGATTCCTCGGAAACTCTAAACCACTCTAGTTAGGGCTTCATCACCTTCCTTTCTAGAGAAGTGCATATGAGGTTCTACCACAATCCTTTTATTGCATCAAGGCCTAGGCTGGCTAACCAAACAACACTAACTTGATCAACAAATATTGTTACATCTGAGTGTTATCCAAACTTATCTCTTTATCAAACTTAGGGCTAACCTAACAACCTCTTCTAGCCACTAGCTAAACTAGGCAGCTGCCTCTCAATCATAGCATCCATTGCCACCTCATATCCCTAAATGTTGATTACATACACGTCCATGTATTACACTAATCATCTCATCTCAAACTCTAAGTCTATCTTCATCAAGAAAACTCTGAGTTCATTCTCTTGGTTTTTGAACTCAACCTTGCATAACTCATAGCTCATGATAAAAGCATCTTATAAGATGACTACCTTAGTTCTCTTGACGTTTGTAAACCATCCACATATCGTTCAATCCATAAGGGTATTCTATCATCTATGTCCTCATACATCATAGCGACATTCCAACTTATATCATCTTTATCCTTGGTGTATGGCATGCGTACTGTCCCATCTCTCACTCCTATAACAAGAGGAAATAAGCATTTGGTTGTAGTCCAAATACAGAGTTCTTCCCGTTCCAAGAGTAGAGATGGTACATCCCACCTTGTCAGTACACCTTCAAATCTAAGATGAAACATGCAACATATGTCTCTACATCACGATCATCTCGATACCAAAGTTACTTCAATGGAAACTAGTCTTGAAACTACTTGGGTCCTCACACAACCTTGGTCATCTCCTCTAGGTCTGTAGGGTGTCAGAACTTTTGGGGTCATCCCTCTTACCTTATGCATCTAGAGAGTGCCTTCCTCATCTTCCCTTTGGGTCCCATGAGTTCATGAAGGTGATCAATCTCCTAACCCATGGCCCTCAGACAATGATAGTTGTTACCTCCCGACCCTATGGTCATGTGCAACTAGGGAATTAGGCAACTCCTACTTCCATCGGTCTTATCGCTACCCAACCCTAGGATAGACTTAGGATTCTAACATAGTACATGTCCAACTTAGAACCTTACCCAAGACTTCATCATCTTTCTCTGCATTCATGGGCTGACTTTCATCCTTTCATAGGGGTCATGGCGACATGATTACCTTGGTTAGGCCCCATACCAGTTACCTCCATGGTAACACACCCACATGCACTTAGAGATGGTTATCTATGGGTCTACAGGTTCATTCCCTTACTATGTAATTTTCACTTAGCTTCTCGAAATCCTATGAGACCTCTGCAGGTTACCTCAAAACCAACAAACTGGTATACACCCTACTAAAGGGTCCCTCTCCCAGGGTGGGAGGAACTACATCTTGATAACAAAGGTTACAAATGCCCTTATATCTAGGGTATACATCCACCTAAGCATGCTTAACCCTAGCAAGCTACTAAGGCACAAGCAAACCACCTACTAAACCATGCTAGGTCATACTTGTTCTCATTCCTCAACATTGGACCAAGATCATTCTTGTCCATGTCACCAACTTAGATGTGAGGGATTCATCAAACATACCTTAAACTTAAGGGGGTTTCCCTTTCCTATAAACATGAGGAGTGTTGTGCTTGAATCTATAGAAACTCAAATCTTGTCATGAGTATCAGGTGCACCACTTTCCCTCTTAGGCCTAGGAACCCTAGGTTCACTTTTATGATGTCCAACTATCTGCTCAACTTTTAACCACGAGCCAAGCATGTACAGGGTATGACATGCACTTCCCATGATCCTTCTACTTGAACAACACTTTAGAGTGGAGTCCTCCTTAAGGACCACCACAAGGTATAAGACCTCACAACCTATTACTAAGCCTCTTCATGGTCTTAAGGAACTCTTCTCCCCATCTAAGAAGGTGAAAACCTATACCATAGGCACATAGGTACCAGCAGCCTCATCCCCCCTCTAGGGTTTGGTTCCTCTAAAGGAAACCAAGATACCATTATCCTCTAGGGATCATGCATGAGGCAACCACAACCATGGACTTAGGTCACATCATCCTCAACTCCCCATTATTCCTCATATCTCAGAATCTAAGATTCCAACCTTCTTGTTTGGGTCATGCTCTCTCTCTCTCTATAGATAACCCTACAAACAACCTTACTATTAGAGGTCCTCTCTTCATCAAGGATCAAGCTCACAAGCATACCCCTACATGGGTGAAGCCTATGCTCAACTCATGTTCATTCAAGATTATCCATAGCTCTTTATGCTTATCTCCTAATCTATCCAACATGCCTTTCTGGCCTCGATTTTAACCTACTGCCAGCACTACTGATGTACTCTGGGTGCCTGTTAAGCCCAATTCACCTAAGACCATAGGGTTTCTATAGGTTCCTCACTAACCTCATCATTGAAGGAGCTATCCTTCACTCTAACATGCACGACCCTTGCTAGGGTTGGGTCATCAAAGGCACTAGGTCATGCAACCTCACATGGTCATCCAAAAGCATGTCCACACACCTGGTCTATCATGACATCTAACTCATCATGCCATCTCTCTCTCTAACCACCACTTAGGGTTAGGGCTAGCATCATCCTCAGAGGATGTGCCAGGTCTCTATTTATAATGGAGGTCTCTACCTCCAATACTAACTTCCTCTATTCATCCTCCTGACAAGGAGGTCTAGCCTCAGGTCTCTCCTGAGGGCATGATAACATATGTCATACGACCTAAGCATGTATCTATTCTTTAATTTATGCTTAAAAAATTAAGCTTATGTCCATGACATCTTATTTACATGATTTTCATTAATTTGGTGGAGGATTCCTTAAACCTTATCAACCTTACCCATACCTGAAGAGGATGAGGAAGAGAGAGAAAACCCTAATCCTTAAAATCCTTAACATCATTTGAGTTGAGAAGGGATGAACAAGATGAGAGAGTCCTAAAGGTATCTTATTTCGAGTCATATCCTGAGACATTGGCCAGGTAGTCACATCAATCTGGGAGACCTCATATGACGACTACCGGTGCAGAGGAAAATCTTGCCAGCCCCCAGACGTGATCCTTTTCTAGACACCTCTATCTTTCGAAAAATCCTCTAATAACTCCCTTGGGTTCTACAGAGTTTGTAAAATTTAATAATTATTACAGATTAAATGAGGAACCTATGTTCTGATACCAAATGTAACGACCCTGCTTCCCGGTAACCCCCAATGAAGGGACACCAAGAGGTCAGAGTCGTTATCCCAATTAACAGGATCAAAGGCTCAACAATTAATTAGTAATAATTATGAAATTCTACCAAACTAAACTGAAATCTGGTATAAAATAAAACTTTGCATACCTTTTTCAAAAACTTGGATATCTACTTCTATCTACATCTGGAGTCTATTGTAACTAATCCTCCTTTGTACTTTAATTCTTATTTAATTTCACATATGCCACTTTAATATTTGTCCTTTTCAAACTTGTACCTAAAATGACGACAAACAAAACATCGGTCAGCATAAATGAATATGCTGGTATGTGGGGGAAACAATAATCGTGCAATTAACTATAACAAGATATTGCAGTCAATTATGATTTAACAAACAACTTTACATTTTCAGCATAACTGCTCAATCCATACATACCCTAGCCTCTGCGCTGTCCCTGCAGTGGACCTAGATGCTACCTTCCTTATTGTAGATCCCCATTAAACCCCTCATGATCCTACCTAACAGGTGAATTAATTTCTAGGGTTGAGTCACATGGCACTTCCCATAGGTAGCCCACTCCTTAACTCATGGTGTGCTAAAGAGTCTCATGGCACTACATGTGGGTAGCCCAATTTCTAACTCTTGATAATCTGATGTCCTACTTAACAAGTAGGCCATGTACTAGGTTACCCTTTTCATCATTAGCAAAGCCACAGAGAAGGACCAGGATCTGAGCCAGTCATGCATACATATTGATGGTGATAATCATAGTCACTTTATAGTTGCATGAAATAAAAGTCATTCAAGCAGTTATTTTCAGGTAATTGATAAAAAATCTGGGAATTGCCGTGAAACTAAAGCGATTAACCTTAAATGTAACCACATACCTGTCAGGCTAATTTGAGATAGAATTAATCCAATCAATACAAGAAATCCAATAGGCAAGCAAGTACACAAAGAGATCCTGAAATATGCATATAATTTCCTATCATTGATCATGCCATCAAGGTCTATTAAACCTAGCTCGCTTCCTAGGGTTTCTAGTCCACTTTTAGGGTTTCCATTGCAATTAGGGTTTCACTCTATTTATACTATTTTAAACCCTAATTTTATACAATTACTCCCAAACCCTAATTATCTCATCTATTCTTCACGAAAGATATTAAGGTTACCTTTTAACAACATATAACCTTAATTTCGGATTAAAGGCATAGTTAAATGTCCATTAAGTCCATTATGCCTCTTTTACATTAAAACTATCATTTTGTCCTTTTAAGACATGATACAATCATTAAGCCTAATTATCATCTTTGGTTCCTTCGGGATTAAGAACTCATAGTTCATTATGATCTAATTCACATATCAACTATGTTTATCATTAATTCCACCTTTATCCCTTAGATAACCCTAATTTCCATATTAAGGGTATTTATCCACAATTAGAAACTCTTATACTCAAAATAGCTTAGAACCATCATTTCTTAGCTTTATTCATGAACTTAAACAATTAAAGCCATTAAGAGTCACAATTACTAACATTAGGGTTTCATTGCCCATTAAAGCTCATTTAAGCACATGGAACCCTAGATTAAACCAATTACGTGCAAAGTTCATCCTTTTTGTTCTTAATGTACCTTTTTATAATTAACATATTAATATCAACTTTAATCATCCATAAAAACCATTTTAAATACATTAATCATCTCAAATTAGGGTTTCTTAATCATTAAAGCATTAAAGTTAATAACTTCCACTACTTTTCGAATTTCAAGAGGAATTAGCTTCTAAATACATTTTTAATGGATTTCTCGCATTTTTCTGAGCAAGATTCATATTTTACATGTATCGATCTGAGCTACCAATAAAAAGATATGAATTTTGAATTATTTACTTACTTGGACCAATCACTGAGTGCCACGTCACCTCTTTCCATGCAAAGCAACCCGTTTTGGAAATATAACCAAATGATGCTTCTACCCTCATTTAAGTTGATCATTTCTTCAGCCCATGGAGTGGAAAAATGGTCCAACGACTAGCCCGTCTTCTTCCTCCTGCACACCCTAGCGCTGTCGCAGCAGTAAGGAGCAGGTGCGGCCCTGTCGCCCCTCCCTAGGCCTCGACGGCCACCAGGGATATCTCCCCGACCTCCGTCGTGCTCTCGCGCGCATGGGGGCGCCTCTGGTTCATGGCCAGGATGACCGATCCAAGTCCACCAGAGCTACAACCGTGGTCGGCCTGCAACCATCCTACGGCTGTTGCGTGAGTGCTAGAGCAAAGAATTGACCACCAAGCTTCCTTCCGGAGGTGTGGGAGCATCGAGCTTCCAACAAGACCACTCCACGACCCTCGTTTTCTCCAGGGTGTCTCTACCCATCACGACTAGGGTTTTAATGGAAAGAAGAAGGAGAAGAGAGAAAGGGATGTGTGGGATCTCTTTTGAACTCAAACTTGGGGTTCTCCCCCTTATATAGGGGAGGGTATCCATGCCCTAAGGTGTTCATCCACGAGGAAACAAGTCCAACACTCACAACGAAACCTATTCCTTCATTGAGAAGCAAACTTCTCTCTTTTACTTATCTTCTTAATAAACCATGTTCATTGGATATTTAGGAATTCGAAAATTCTCTCTCTCTAATTCTCTTTATGCTTGACGTTTAATCCATTGGCACGAATTTATATTTGCTTTAAGTAGAAAATACCTCCTTTTTTACAATACCACAAAATTCATTAATTATGCATCACATTATCCTCTTATTTTGTATTATTGGTATTTTCTATTTCTTTTTCTCCATTGGGGCTCCTAGGACCCCAAGAAATTCTAATATTTTGAAATCCTTTTTAGTGGATACTCATTATCCTTCTAGATGCATCTATATCCATTATTTCTCATTATCTTACTTATTTCTTTATTAAAATATCTCTTTTCGAGGATTTCTCTTTATCACTCATTTTATTTTCCTTATTGGAATTGCTTTTAACATTAGAAACCTTATGGATACGAAAATCCACCAAAGATAACTCAATCATACCTCTTTCCACTTATTTCCCATATTTTATCATTGTTTTCAATTTCTTTCTTAATAAAGAAATATTTAATTGATCTTTTCTATACTTGTTGCATTATCTTTGCAACTTCAGACTCCTTGGAACCCATGGAACCCAAGAGGCATGAAATCCAACTTTGGATAACATTCCTTTGCCTTCTAGAGGTTTCTACATCTTTCTTTTCCCCATTTCTTATTTATTTATTTAATACTGGAGTTTCCTTTTTCTTTTCCTTATTATTGGGCCCAATAGCTAATAAAGCCTTCAAAACAACCAACAAGGCTATTGTAAACGAAATCCTTTTATTCAAAACAAATTATATCATTATTTTTTCAAATATCTTTAATAGGAGAAATTACATTTCTCACCAAAAGAACCCAAAAACATTGGGATTGTAACACTTTCTAACATGCTTGGACCATACAACTCTAAATTGGCATGCCACATGCACATGTAGGACCCACCTACTAGAGGGTTTTTGGCTCTAATAGTATATGTAACATATAGTCCCATCACCCAAGTCTCTTGTAGTGTTTCAAGAATGATAACTATCCCCATAGAAAACTGCTAGCCTCATCTAATCGCTTTGTCCTCACTCACACAAAGCTCCTGATCAACTTCTCAATAGGTCACCCATCCTAGTATTACTCTTGAGTGAGCATGATTAACCATACAGTTCTTTAGATATAAGCTCCCTCCAAAGGAGGTGCACATTCCTTTTAATATTATTTTATATGAGGCCACAAATCTTGGGACGTTACAACACCATAAGTGTGATATAAACATAAATTCTTTCACCAGACATGTAAAACATGGAAAATACATTCTCTTATTCATAGACTCATTAGTGGTAACATTTAGATTATGAATAAATATATCACCATCTCACACAATGGTGAGAACCGTATGGTGTCTTAAATCATGGTCAATATTCCTCTTAGGCTATTCAAATTAATTGGACTATTTAGTGTTGTAATAAGATCTATTCTCCTCAAAACGTCATCACAAATTTATCTAATGAATAAGTCCACCGAGATGCAAAATCTCTTGGTGCTGATAAATTGCCTAGACCAAATGGTTTTAGTTTGTCCATTTATCACAATAGTTTATATTTCCTCAAACATCCTTTCTAACATATTCACTTAAATTTTGATGAATTCTTAGATTGGATCTCCATCTTGTGTCTTTTTTCCCATTATTTTTATCTAGATTAGTCAAGTCGTTCCTTTTCATTTTGCATTCAGTACTATATTTCATTATTGAAAACAATACTAAACAGTTCTATGTATTTTTTGATACTTTGGAAAATAATACAACAGAACTGTAGATCTCAACATTGTATTTAATTTGAGCTTAATATTCTAAACATATAGAATACAATGAATGGATGTGTGCTACAATGATACTACTAAAATTTCAAACTAACCTAACTGAATTGTACTGAACATTTAGTATCTGAAACTATAAATATCTTAACCTGATCATTAAATAAAGAAGATTGAAACCAAAAAATCTAATATCAAGGTAAAGTTACTATTCATAAGTAATTTGAAGAATGAGAGATTCTTTAAAAATGTAGTGAACAGTATGGGGAGAATAAAGGAAAGAGAATGGATATATTCAAACATAAGAGATGCAAGTTAAATAAAAGTCAGGAATGACAAGAAGACAATGTTAACTTTTGAGTAATTTAACACTCATAGTCAAGCATCTCTTCATAACATGGTGAAAGAAATGTGGATAAATAATAAGTGATAGGTAAGGATGGATAAGAAACAGATTAGTCTTTTAAAAAAAAAAGTTAATAAGTTATTTTTATGGTGCTCATATTTTTCTATAACTATATCTTGTGAAAGGTGTTCCAAGAAAAGTAAAGTTTGTTTATATGACTTTAATTATGCATGATTGTATTTGAATTAATTGTTAGGGATTGGTGATTGTAATACATGTTACTCAAGCATAACAATTTCGACTTAGTAGTAGAATTCTGGTTCTTGTGGGTTACATGGGCTTTAAAATTGAGATACCATAATGACAAAGTAGATGTCTTTGCTGTTTCAGTTGATCTATAGAACTATAATAGAGATATAACTATATATTTTGACATAGAATGAAATAAAATACGTCCAAAGGATAAACCTCAATAGTATATATCAGGTTGAATGACTAGGGATTATAGAAATTTATTATGAAACATATGTTGTTTGGTTGACGTTGAAATGATTTATTACAAGGTGAATAGAGGATTTAGATTAGAACTAATTTTTCAAGTAAGTCATACATGAATAAGTGATTCACAAAACTTTGATTGTTGAAAGATTTTTAAAATAATTTATTTCATAATATTTGTTAGTTTTGAGGACAAAATTTGTTGAGGGGGGGAGATATTGTAATGATCGTTCCCCTACTTAGATGGTAATTGACTATTTCATGACCCTAAGTTCAAATTTTATATGTTTAATTTGAACTTGATATATAAACTAGATGTAATGTATCTTTCAACCATCTTGGATTTCAGCGTAAATCCATAAAGGAAGGGTTGCTTGTCATACCGTAAACTATTATTAATGTTTGATCTGCATTTTTCTTCTTAATAGTGCACAATTGACAAATTAGTGTAAAAATAAAATTTTATTCTATTTAACATATTATATACCAATTTTAATCGATTAAATATGATTTAGGTAGACAAAACCCTAGATATGCTGAAATTAGGGTTTCTATCTTGAATTTTCCTAGAAGAGGTTAAAATAATGGAATTATGGTAAATAAATCATGAAAATTAATTTCTGACTGCTTATAAGTGATATTAGTTTACTCTATATTGAGATTGGAGTCTATAGAATTTTATAGATATTGATTTGGAAGTCAAATGATCAAGATATGTCATTTCTATTATGAAAATAAAATATAAAAGAAAATTTTGTTTATGGACCTTTGTATAGAAAATCCAAGCACCTTGAATGACCTTATCAACCTATTTCAACCTGAAACAACTCAAAACCACCATTCTTCTTTGAAATTTCATGGTTGAGGGTAGAGAGGTGATTTTGAGGAGACTTGGGTGGATGTTGATCTAGAATTAGTCCAACTCAAGTTCTTCCCTAAATTCAATTTGAATCAAGTAAGCTCTTTGCTTTTCTTCTTTTTTCTTCCAAAATTTATTAGTTATAATAGTGTATATGAATCCTTTTAGAAGTGGAGGAAAAAATGGAATGTCTCCATCTTCTCTCTCTTTTATCATGCTTTCATCTAGGAAGGATCCCAAGGTATCCCAAGGTAGGGATTTTTGGTGATTTTCAACTTTGGAGAAGTTTGGTGGAACATTCATAGACTTTTGTAATTCATCTTCTAGTAATAGGGGAGGAGATTTTTGGCATGCTTATAATAGAAAACGTGAGTGGATATACACCCATTTTGATATTTAAGTATGCAATAAACTTAATCTAAGTTATTTGATGCTAATATAGTCTTATTCTCGATAGTTGGTTTATTTCAAGTAAAATAGGAATTTTATTATGAAATCAAGATTCAGTCTTATTTTATAGATATCTACTGATATGAAACCTCATCGAACATAAACTTTTGTGTTATAAAAACCATTTTGATGAAATCTCATGTTTTATCAGCTTTTGTCTTAATTTGGAGTGTTTTGGCTATTCAAGGTGAAAATAGATCAACACCATATAGTTTGAGATGAAACTTGATACACAAGTATAAAATGACTTATACTACATGAAATCATTGCTAGGTATATAAATTTAGATCTATAGATCTGAAATTATTTTTTAGGAAGTAATTGATTTGGGCTATTTTGCCAAGATTTTGGTGAATTTATTCCAAAGTGAATGGAAGTTACCCTTTAGCCATTTTTCATCAATTTAATCTAAAAAATGAAGAACATAATTATATCTTGTTCTAGTTTATCTATCTTTGTTTATTTTTTAGGCTTCCTCAAATACCATTGTTGGAACCCAAGGTCAAGTCACTATTTAGATACCCTGGGTTTCCAAATCCCTAAACCTCCATACTTATATCATTTATCTACACATTTTCATCTTGAAGTTATTCCTTCTTTCCTAGACTGAAAGCTAGCTCTTCTTTTAAGATTCACATGTATCTCAAATTTCACTTATACTTTCATTTTCTTTTCCTTATACTTGACTTTCTCTAGTTGTTCTAGTAGATTATTATTACTTTCTATGTATCATCAATAATCTTACATGAGATGTATATTTTGATGTTTAAACTTTAAAATAAATATTACTTTATTTTGTTATTACTTATAATTTCAATTCCTTTGTGTGGCAATCATCATAATTATACAATTCTTAGTATGACCCCATACACAGGGATACACTCATATGCATAACAATGCAAGCATTTCAAAAGTATACAACTATAAACTTTCTTTACCATTAAATCTTTGATGAAAACAAAAATTCCAAATCATTTTATTTTCTTCTCTTAGGTTGTATTCCTTGTAAAAAAAATTATATACTCATTTTTCTATATCCTCATATTTTCCTTGTTATAATTCAAAAATGAGTTTATCATCCATATATTATCAATATATTTCTCATAATCCTTTCATTATGATACAAAATTCGTTATTTTAATATCCTAAATTTTGGTACGATTGTACTATATAAATAAAGGAATGAATTGATAAGTAAGTTCTCTAATTGAATTATTAATCTTAGTGGCATGAGTGCAACTCATGTCCCATATAAAGGCCCATAAGACGATTTTCTTTGCAAATACGTCATTGTGGCACAATTTAAAGAAATAAGAGATTTTGTGCATAAAAAAAGATGACAGCTTTATGGTTTGTTAGAAAATGGAATAATGGAATATTGGACACATTTCTAAAAGAAAATAAACTATGTGGTGCTTTTATTATAAAAGTAATTATCTAGCCATTATTTGCAACATGATGTTTGAGGAAACAAATAGTGTTATCCCGGTATGACTTTTGGTATAATTGGAAAAGATAATGCAAAGAAGAGAAATCTAGAATTTGGAAGAAAAAGGACTTTAAATGTGGTGAGGGTAATAAATTAAAGGTTTTTCTAGAAGAGCATGTTTCAGCTATTGAACTTTTCCAATGACACCCAAAAGTTAGATATAAGTTGGGAAGGACTTTAATGAGTTTCCCTCCAAGTTCCATAGGAAAAAGAGTTTACTAGTGCCCCCCTAGAAAATTGAGAAGAAAGAGGGGGTTTATTGGATACTGATAAAAAAGGGGTTTATTGCAATAAATACATTTTTTTTTGTATTTGGGAACCCATTTAATGGATCGAGCATAATGTTGGTGGGATGTAGTTCTATTATGTGTCATGCTAGGATCCCAACCTTTGATTAGGGATCGGATGATGGGAAGATCATCTTCTACCCTTAAACGAGAAGGAAAGTCATGGCTACAATAACTGCTTTCCTACTTCATTGCTTTCTTTCTCTATGGATCATGACATACCTTGAAACTAGTCCCATTAGGTTTAGGATAGGAAATTGAGTCAAACCATCCCCTGGTCTCTTCTTTATTACATGTTATCAAGGTTTCCCCAAAACTTCCAGTTTGCAATGGAACCTGATACCTCATCTCCAGAGATCACTCCCCTATATAATAGCCCTGGTCTTAGTCCCTAAAGGAACAACCTTGCCATGAGTCCCTGTTACGAGTGGAGTCACCGCATCTTCACGATCCCTAGTAGCCATGTCACTGACCCTTTAACCCTCTGTTAGAATCTGATCATGAGAAGAGGGGGGATGGGATCTGCCCATTCCCAGAGATGTAGGGATGCATCGGGAGACTTTTGAGAACATGAACAATTTCATCTTGATTGTCAGAACAATCACCAAGTGAATTATTCATTATATTTTCCCTTATGTCTGCCTCTGGTTGTACCCCATGACCCCGTGATCTGGTACTTTCTACCTGGACCGCCCAAAGTCATGGAAACCAGCTACCGAAGTCTAGTGAGGAAGGGAAGAGGTTATGGCATCCTTGGTTCATCTTCAAGAGTGGTAATAAAAGGATTTATCACTTGGGTTGACCCACCCACGGCGGAGCCTGATCCTTTTCATAAGAAAGAGGAAGGGAAAAGGATTAATTACCAACACACACTTGCAAGCATGGTGAAATAAGGCCACAACATCATGGGCAGTATGGACTTGTAGCTTTCCCCAAAGCACCCAGCCTACATGGATAGGTTGCTAATGGGGCATGATCCCATTGGCTGGACCAAGGCACACAGAGGGAGCGAAATATAGTTTATTTATTGATGTTGAAGTCGTTAATTGGTCTATGTAACTTAATCTTACAAAATTTATAGTAGTTTCTAGGAGTGTCTTATAAAGACAAATTTATATATGAAAGTTAATCAACAAAATTAGAGGAACACAGAGAAAATATATTTGAGACCTAATTATGATTCCTTTTCCAAAAGTGCGTAAATATAAAATCTTTAATGTAAAATATGAAAAGAAACCCTAGTTTCATCACTTTGGTGATCATCACTTGTTTAAATGATATTAATGGATAAAGATTAACCTTTCTGGATAAAAAGAGAATTTTGAACCTATTTTGGGTTAAAGTGGTGATTAATGAATATAGCCTCTACATTTTAATGAATAGGTTATTAATCATGATTAAATGTGAATCTTTGAGATGCAAACTAATATAATGGTGGTTTAACATGCTTATGACCATAATGATGATGATTAGAATTTCTAAAGTTAATAATCATGCATATGAAGAACTAGGGTTACAGATCCTAACTT
This sequence comes from Alisma plantago-aquatica, assembly GCA_963693085.1. Taxonomy (NCBI): domain Eukaryota; kingdom Viridiplantae; phylum Streptophyta; class Magnoliopsida; order Alismatales; family Alismataceae; genus Alisma; species Alisma plantago-aquatica. Next base: position 702,106,782 of record OY856410.1, on the reverse strand, counting down.
GCTACATTGTTAATGAAACTGGTCGAATCTAAGTGATTGCCATGAAAGGATATGTTGGTTATAGTAATTAGGGTTGCACATGATGTCTAATTGGAAGAATAACTCTAATAAATAATGGTGCAATAGAAATAAGGTTTGTGCTCTTATTCCTTACCAAATCCTAAACCCTAGATTAGGACCTGGGTAGGATTTACTATGATTAATGTGACAGTGAAACATAGGATTTACTTACAAACTGATTAAATGCTTGGATTCCTCTTTTCTTGCTTGATTGTTTAATATCCTTAAAGTATGATTTGATAAGTTGCATGGTTCTATAAAAGGTATGTGGTTACTCTTATGACTACCCACATTAGTTTGCTGGTGTTTGCCGAGTGTTTCTCATAGATCTATCAACTAAAATGTTGGATGTTTTTTTACATTCTATTCAATTGTAATGCTACTATGAGTATCACATAAAGAAAGATATGTGAAGAAAATGCTAGTTCTTATTCTCAAGTATTTGATGGAATATATGTTGATAGTTTACTTGCACCCTATTGCATGCACCCCACGTACACAATATATTTTGATATGTTGATATGTGCTTTTGGTTTCATGGTGTTTTAGGTACATGCTAGATAAGATGATATCAAGATATGATGGACAGATGAAATTACTTTATAACATTAAAGTTAACTTGTAAGGAGGATAAGCTCCATACATCTTCTCATATGTACAATTCTGATGATGCAAAGTTATGGAAGTTCTAAAGAAACATCTTGTAAACAATACATTTGAATTAATGGAAATGATTTGTTGTAATTTATTATTTTCTAAATCTAGAACCTTGGGAAATTTTAGGCAATGGCTTACAATTTTAAGGCTGTCCTTAATTGGGGAAGCCAAAAAGTGAGTTTGTTACACTTACATATGGAATCATTAACCCCCACTAGTTTCTTATTATTCAACTAACCTTGACATATGAGTAGAAATTTATAATTGCATGAATGGTATAGATCTCATCATCTCTTTCTTGTTCTATACTTTATATTTCTAGATCAATATTTTTCTTTTTTCTAGTTTCAGTTTTCGATTTTTTTAAATTATCTTTACTTCATTCAGATCATATGACTCAAGTAAGGATAAAATATCTATTTTAAGAGAAATGTCAATCTATATACATGCAACTCATTCACTTACTTGTCATCACCTCATCCTTCTTAGATTTGACACATACACGAATCTAATTAAACATACTGGAGTAAGATCAACCAACTACTTAATAGAAATATCTATATAAACTGGAAACAAGAATGAATATGTTAAATTTTTATTGGGATGTATGTTTTCATATACTCCACTTATAATACAACCATTTCTCTTAAGCCATGATCATTGTTTCTCCTTTTTTTATTTAATCTCAATTTATTACCTTGAGCTCATATGTTGGGTTTTCATGTCATTTGGTAAAATTCTCTTTATGTATATCCTTCTAAGAATTATTCCTCTTTAATGAAGATTCTAATTTGTCCCCTTTCTCCTTTCATCTTATGCTTCCTCAATTAAATAATTCTCAACTATGAGGCTTGATAATGGTACCCATTCTTGTTTATCCATTTCATTTCTTTAATTTGTTCTTTATCCATTTTGTTTCTTTAATTTGTTCTGTGTATTCATATTTTATCTTATTAACTAAATCATATACAAGTTCTCGTGAAAAAGTCGAATATTCCATCCCTTGAAACATATTTCAATCCTTTTTCTTTTCTTTTTACCATTACTACTTCTGTTATAATGTTTATTTCAATAATTATACATGTATTTAAGCAAGTCAATCAGCTTCATCCACTAGACACTCGACATGTTGACTGCTCAATCAACTTATCAGATAGTTATAAGACTTCATAGTTAGATCAAGGAACTTTTTGACTTTTAAATCATTCTCACTCTATAGATATAATACAAACACTACCAAGAAATCTTATAATGTGTTTTATGTATCAATAGTTATTTCTTTACACATCAAATGCATGCTTGATTTTCTCTTTTCTTCTTTGTGCTTGAAATTCACATATTCTTCCATATTGTAAATAATCATTTAATTACTAACTATAAATGAATTTTCTTAGACATTCGATAATTTCTTTTAAATTCTAGTATTTTAATATTCAAATTCCCTCATATATCTTGATATTGAATTATCATATCTTGTTCTTATTCAAATATTGTAGGAGTCTTTACACTTCCAGTAGGACCAGGACAAACCTATAGTACTAAGGCCATGACCTACTCGGGGTTAACCAACTATTATTTGTGTCAAATATATAGATAGGATATTCACTTAGGATAACTCTAATAAGTAGCTTTAGGTCTACCTTTATGTCAGAATAACAAACAATGTTTGATGTAAATTCTCAATGTACAACTGTCTTAATTGAACCATATAATTTTGAAAATAGAACATCTAGGGATCATATAGGTTGTATTCATTTCAAATCAAATCAATAATATAAAAATAATAGTATCCTATTCTATCTTTATGATATTCCAACCCTAATATTTCTAGGTTTTCTATGTATTCCATCCTCCGATTACATCCTGGTCAAGGTATACAAGGAAGTATAGATAGATTTGCTTGATATTGGTCAACCAAAATATTTATATATCAGGTTAGGGTAACGAAATGCTCAAAATTCCAAGATCTATAATGGCATCACCTCCTAACTACCACACTTATGACTCTAGATACCTAACTTAATGGTACTTAATGATGCAACCTAATCTCTAATACCAAGTTGTTACACCATAATATCACATTAAATATTAACCATGAGATTAAGACATACATCAATGACTAGACAAAAGTCAAACATCAATTAACTTTTTTTAGTTAAAATGTCTCATATATGACACATTCAATCACATGAACTAACTTATCATATTTATACAACCTGATATCCTCAAACTAAATTCAAATTTCAACATATGCATTAAAACATTTATACCAATCATGGTTTTTTACAGGTATACAAGTCTTGATAACAAAATACATGTTCTAGTAGTGAAGACCCAATATTCTGCAATATCATTTACAACTCTTACTATGCAAGTACATATAGTAGGCATGGATCGAGACTGACTATTTCTATTTCTAAACATTGATAACATCCTCTATGGAAGGACTGTTCTGAAAAAATCTATTGCTATCTCCATATCAATAGTTTTAGTTAAGAATGTGTTCAATAGACTGTGAGTTCTTGGCTAAATGAGTGGAAATTCATTCAAATAGACCAAACAATATGCAAATTCTTTGTTAAATAGACCAAAAATTAAGCACACATAAGCAAGATATTAACTCTTAAACTGAATAATAAGTAATTAAAGTTCATCAACATAATAAATAATAAGAATAATCTAAAAATACATTTTAAAGTTGTATAATAAATAAAATCTTTTGGATCTGACTTCTAGATGTGTTGATCTATTTATCAATTCCATGTACCCGCATGAGGTGGATGAGAACATGTGGAAACATCACAAAAATCTACAATCTCACCATAAAAGACTTTAAGTAGACCATATACTTTAAGTCTTCTACTAGTTCCTTGGACAACAATGGGCTCGTCACGTCTAGTCTTAATGGATATACAAGCTTGAAGGGTAATCGAGAATCTTCTTCTAAGCCTTCTCAAAACAATTTGTCTTGAATTGCCAACATAAGTGGTTCCTCAAGGGCTTACTCACTAATTAGTAAATGAATTGGGTACCATCATGATCTTTAATTTGTACATGTTGAGTACCTAAGTGTAACTATAGTAAACGTGGTACTATTGGATCTCTAAGGAATGTTGGATCATGGGGTATCATTGGAAACTCCAGTTAATGTTGGATACCCCTACTATTATTCAATTAGTCTTCCACACTGGTCATAAACCATCATGCCTACTATCACAATGTCTTCCTCTCCTTGACACTTCTAGTGGATAACTTATTTCCTTCACTATGGTGTAGACCTTTACAAAGAATCTATGATGTTCAGGGCATCTAAAAGTCTAATTGATTCTTTGCTTTCACTAAAAAATAGTCTACTAAGGTTTTCCTAAGATTTATTCTGTACTCAAATCATTCCTTTTTTATTTTTTGTAGTCTACACTATATTTCACTACTGAAAACATTATTGAACAACTCTATGTATCTCTGTTACACTGGAAAGGAATTCAACTCAACTGTAGATTCTCAACACTATATTTCCCTCAAACTTAATATTATTAACATATATGAATATAATGAATTAATCTATGCTATAATGATACTCTTGAGCTTTCATTGCATGTTGATCCAACATAATTGAGTTTTCTCAGAACTATTGGTATGTAAAATTATGAATATATTGAACTATATGAGTTGATCATTGAATAAAGAAGATTGGAATCAGTCAATCAAATAGAACGCTCTAGCATGTGTTTCACTACTCATTAACTAGGGAAAACATATATACATTGGCTCCTCTATAATACATTGTGTCTAAACTCATAGAAATCATGTATATGCACTATGGAACTGAAATCATTTGCCTTCAAACATTTTTTCTATCTATTTAAATCATACATGCCTTAAAAATATGAATTGAGGCTCATTGAAGGAAAAAAAAGATAAAATAGAATATGATACAATCAAGTTCTTCATGTTTTATACTAGATCTATGATAATCATGGCTAAAGAATAAATTCCACTCACTTTGTGTTCAATTCACCAAAATGTTGGAAAAAAACAACCTAAACCAGTTAATGTTCAACAAAAAAGTGATATCTGGTTTATAGATCTAAATTTAAATAACTAACAATGACTTCTGTAACATAAGTCTTTTACACTCGTTCATGAAATTTCATCTCAAAAGATAGAGTTTTGAGCCATTTTCACCCTAAATAGCCAAAACCCACCAAATTAAAGCAAAAGTTGATGGAAACATGAGATTTCATCAAAATTGATTTTATAACATAGAAGTTATGTTCAAGAAGATTTCATACCACTAGATCTTTGAAAATAAGCATGAATCCCGAATTTCAACATAAAATTCCTATTTTACCATAAAATCAACCAAATTCTCTAGGTTAGAACTATATTAGCATCAAGTAGCTTAAAATTGAGTTTATTGTATACTTAAATATCTAATGGGTGTAAATCCACTCACTTTTTATGTAATAAAAAAATCAGGAACCTCCTCCCTATTCCAAGAAGATGAATTCTGATAATGTTTTACCAAACTTCTTTGAATTTTAAATAATCAACACAAAATCCCTAGATTCCTTACCATCTACTCTCTAGATTGCATCTTGCTTCCTTCCCTTGGGGAGATTAGATTAATGCTATCAGAAGATTATTCCTTAGGGTGAAATACCTAACACCGAGAGTAATCATTTGCTCAACTAAAGGTCCATCACCTACCTTAATGTCTAAGAAGTTGGGATATAATTGACATCATGCTCACACTAGCTGAAATAAAAATAAAACATCTCTTTGCAAAAGAAAACTCAATAAGTGGTCCAATGATATCATAAAAAATCTTACAATAACCATAATCCTTCAAAATCCATTTGAAAATCTTGATCTTCCATCAACTAAATTGCATCCCCATAATCCTACACACCATCCAAAATTGCCTTCACTCCTACTCAGATCTTTGACGAAGATCCTCTTCTAGACTGATCCTTGTCCAATTCATGGTTCCATGATGGATATGAAACTTTTGATTGTCTTCCTATGTGCCTTAATTTCATTACCACTTAAGGATTTTTTTCCTCCTAATTATAATAAGAAAAAAATCTTAAGTTATGCCTTATTGACAACCATTTCACTCTGTGGATACCAATTTAATCACTCAACATCTTACACAATCTCCCCATGAATATTATGTCTCTTGAAGATGAGGATCCACCTACTAAATATAGAAAGCATGTCAACCTTTCATGGACTCTGGTCCAAAACTCTATTTGACAACAAGTTTTTTGAATATTTACTATCCATCTTGATTTTATTTGCATATTTGGATTCTTGTGCACAAAAAAACTTCTATTTGGCTTACATTGGATCTCCTAGGGTATCTCTAATCCTCATAGATGCTCACTATGACTCAATGATTTGGAATACACATTTCATATCTTCTTTAACAACCTATTTTCTATAGACTTTGGGATCATCTCTCTTTGATTGACATGATTCCATATAGTATCATTGATTGAACGTATTCCATACTTTTTGAAAATAGAACCATTTCATATAATATATGTGATTGGAATTATTCTTCATTAACTCACCTACTCAAGATTTAGTGTGGTATATGGGTCACCAATTCATGGCCGAGCACCATTCTCTTGATTCATATATTTACTGTTATTGGATTTTCTGTTTGATTTTAATATAGCATTAGAGGTTGGTGTACAATAAGGAAGCGTACCTTCTCCACTTTCTTTGTTGAAGAAAGTTTCTATGCTTTCCAATTTTGGCTCATTTTATATATCACTCTGTACCAGTTGGGAATGTTTTGTCTTCAATGAACTAGAACATGTGATTTTGGGCCTTTTTTTTATTCGTCCACTTCCCCTTCCTATTTTATATCCTTTATTTTAGATCCTATATGATCTATGCATCTTTGTATTTTTGTCCTTACTTGCAAATCAAAACATTCTTTCTCCTTCATAGATGATGATATCCTTCTCGACTCTTGTATTTTTCTGTGAGCATTCTCTCAACCATGCTCCCCCTTGTATTTATTGTACTTTGTGTTTTAGTCAATCCATTGAAAATTTCTAGACATATTCCTAATCCCACTATGTAAAAATAAATATTAGGGAGGTATATCTCATCTCATCTTGCACCACTTCCCATTCGACATTCTTCTTTCTCTAGAGTCCTTTTACTGGCTTGTCTATTCTAAATCTATACCAAAACACATTTCTTTTGACCATCATCTATCTTCATGTCCAACCTCCAAGACTTCCCAATGTTCCCAACAATTTTTGGGATGATTTCATCTTGGATGTTTTCCAATAGGATGTTTTATAAGAAGATCCAAAATAGTCATGTTTTGTCTCTATTTTGGATGTTTGGACCCCCTGTACTAGTTCATGTACGGGAAGAATCTAGTTGTCAAAATTCCATGGGGATCCTTCAAGAACTTTGTCCTTGTCTTGTGATGGGTGAGCTAGATAATATTAATATTTTTCTCAATCTTCTTGAATTCCACCTTCTTTAAGAGCCTTCATCCCTTCTCCACTGTATGATGTAGGGCCACAAGAGCATTGCTTCAAGCATGAGATTCGTCTGGTCCCCATTACTACCAATACTTTTGTGACTAAAATAAATTGTCTTCTTCTATTTATAGGGTGAGGACTTCACACTTGATGGTTGTTTCATCTACTAAGGCGGGAGAGAACCCTTTCCTTGAGGACTAAACACCTAATCAACACCATCTTTGGTGATTGTAAAGCCCTTATAGCCTAGTAATTGCTAGGCCACACGATACGGGTGCACATGAAGGATATATTATGATTTAAAAACCTTAAATGGATTGGAAATTTTTATTCTTCTTGTGATTATGAAAGTTTTGAGTATCTAATTTATTATAATTCATAACATAGAGGTTATCATTTATGGATATAGCTTGTGTATATGAACCATCAATACAGATGAATTTTGTATAATGAACCCTAATGATGTTGTTTTCGTTATTGATATAAATATAGAATGAGGGAAATTGTTGTGTCTTTCATAATGTCTCATGATGTGATTAATCAAATGAATAGCATATCCCTATGTGTAATTTATTTTCATAATAACATTTAACTACAAAATGAATCACGATCACATAATTCTCCAGATATGTTATTCATATGTGAACGATTATATGGACGACATGATGTCTATGATACATGTATTAGATTTTCATTCATATTTCATTAATGAGCCATTATATACTCATCCTTGCTTTCCAGTCCATGTAATAAAGAAAAAAAATTGCTAGGATATGCATATCAGTTGAGTGGGATATAACCACTAACATAGGAAATAACTCCTCACAAAATATGTTGGTAGCATATTTTAGGTAACATAGTTTCACAAAAGAAGTGTAGTTCCACTTGTTGTTTGTCTTCTACCATCAAGTATTTTAGTTAGAATCCCTACATAGTGGTGTACTAGAATTAGAGAGGTTGTTATGTATTGTTTATTTTGCAAGTTTCCTTCCTCCACATCATATCATAGTTTGCATCATATTGACAAACCATATGTAATAAGTAATGATTTTAGTATTTGATGTTATGATGTAAGAAGCCCAAGATACATGTAATACATTGAGATATGAGAATATGTTTATTATTATGAAATAATTATTATTTGGTAATATATGTATGTGTAACTTAATGATTGAAATATGAATCTTTCATGCATATTGTTCATTTCATTAGATTTACATGATTGTAATTATTATGCTTCTATATTTCTTTATTGATCAGCTAGGCTTTTTCAAACCGTATCAGCAAGAGTTGGTAGTTTCCCTTTTGGCTGAACAATTTGGATTAATTAGGGTAAATCAGGTGGTGGGTCCTACAATTTCACGTCATAGTAGTTATGGTATGGGGAATCAATGTAACCAATAAAAGAAGTCAAACATGTCGGGGGAGGAATAAAGGAAAACTATGGTCTACAAACTAAAAATAGGAATTTGATGGTTTTAGAGGAGGGTCTTGAAATGGATTATAATATCTTAATGGGTAAATTAGGTTTTAAATGAGACATCATAACAAACTGCAGTGAAGAGATAAAGTATAGGAACAAAATGTGGCTAAGCTTATCCCAAGTTTCTAAATTAATCCTGATGCAAGTTTGTTTTCACACACAAAGTCACTAAAGAATGAAATCTCTAGAGTTTAACCTTATCAACAACAATCAAGCCGCCCGCAATCGAATGAGTCAATTCTAGTACAAAAAAGGTCGAATAATGAGAAAACATGGTTAAGAATTATTTCGAACCTATTATTAAGAACAATTTTGAATCTGGTTGTTTGGGAATGATTATGCCTAAAACTATAAATAAAGATTACATAAGAAAAACTAATTAAACTGAATATTTAATTCAATTAATAAAACATAATCATAGTTTGGGTTTTACCACCATAGCCTACGTATGCTTTAAGAAATTCAACTCCTTAATTTAAGTAGTTAGATTAGGTGCATAGATCACGAACATGCAGAACACAAACCTCACAAGTATAAAACTCCCCACAAACTCAAGATCTCAGATGTGATGACCCAATAACAAATCAAGCCATCATCAGTAATAATCACAGAATAACCATAAGCAGTGGATTTAATAAAATCACTAAAAATTAAAACCATTTTGTAAAGAGATCCTCTTCCTAGAAACTCTTACAGAAAGAACCAAAACTTTATATACATCATGGTTCATATTGTACGTACATTGTACCATCTCATCTTGAGGATAACAAATGCCAGTTGCTTTACTTCAACATATACATCAGCAACATAAAACCTAGAGGCATTCAAGCCAAAATCTCAAGTCATTCATAAAAACCACTAAGTATTTTTCTCCTAAGGACTTGAGAGTACAGAGATGCCACATAGGACTTCTATCTACAAGACACAATAGACAGTACATTCAACTTGAGTTATTACTGTTGTCCCTACTAATATGGTCCTTCTTCTGCATTCTAGTTTCTGCTTCCTCATCCACGTCCACCTAAAAATTGTGGATCCCACAGGGTGAGACTATTATCCCAATGAGAGATATAACTATCTTCCAACAATATTATTATCATAGGAAATAGTGTAAAAATTGAGCAGAGGATACTTAATGCAAATAAGCAGGTTTATTTGCAATGTAAAGCAATTACATTGATAAGATATTTCAACTATTTATAACAAGGTTTATAAATCATCTATTTGCTTTATAAGGAATATGAAAAACATGTATAACATTTATCAACTAAGATTTATAAAAGTAATGAAGCATCAACCAATATTTTCCGTATTCAATCCTTAAGCAAATATGCTACACGGATGATTACATGTTTACATTCACACTTATGCCCATAGGAGATGAGATATACCACTCATGCTCCAACCGACCACTACTAAGTCAAAATTGGTACCATACAAGGTCAGTGGAAGAGTCGGCTGTTAGGACCTCACCTATCTCAGTTAGTACGAGATAACTAGCAGGACATCTTGTGTCTACTACAATTAGCTTACCAGGGTATACTGGTATCTTCACTATAGAGTTACATCCGCAACATGTACTCTCTTTGGGAGAAGAACACTAAGCTTTCCCAAATTATTTTTCTTCAGGAAGACCACTGAGCGATATTGGTATAGTTGGAGAGTCAACTGAGCAACCTTGGTTTAGTTGGGGAGTCCACTGAGCAACCCGTTATAATTAAAATTACATATTCAATAATATGTATACCAAGTTAAACTTGTTTCACCATTTAGCAAATCCTGCCACTGAATGGATCTATGGTCTGGGCAACTAGATGATAACATTTCACTTGATTAATTAAGTGTAGTACATTATCTTTTAGCATCAATCAAGTTGCAAGCAAGAATTTTATTAGATGCTACAAAGAAAGGTATAATATGTTTATCAGGTACTTTCATGATTCTTTGGGACATATATAACACTTAGGATCTCAATCTCTTATCATCATCATGCTTGGGTATTCAAACCCTTAGTTCATCACTGAGTACTGTTACCACTTATCAGGTAACCATTACCTCTAGGTCATCAGACCAAGGTATACATTATACAAATAATTCACATAGTTCACAAAGCTCATTAAATCTGTATCATAAAAATATCATAGCTCTTACTTAGCTATGCTCATCACCTCATGATACCTACAGGGTTAGTATATCATGCTAACAACAATATCAAATACATATTATAACCATGCAATGCAACATAAACACATTCTTCCCATTATTTAGGGTTAGGGTTTCCCTTTATCAACTGATTAGGGTTTCAGATCATCTCATCACCCATTCTAAGGGTTAAGATTTACCTTTATTAACCAATTAGGGTTTTAAGATCACATCATAAAATATCAAGCCCTAATTCAAACTCCATTCATACAAGGAGTATCAACATATGATCATTACATGGTTAACATTCAAGTATTAGTTTCTCTCTCATCCTCACTATGATGTTATTTGCATCTTTCTTTCATTAAGTTAACTCAATTCTCCTCTTGAGGTTCTCACATTCATCAAATAGCATTAAAATCATTGCATTTTAATGTTGCTTGTAACACCACACACAACATGTATCACTCAATCAAGTATATCAAGTTGAGGTATACCTACCATATCGGGTATCAGGGTGTGTGTATGCTACCATATTGTGCTTGAGATACAAACTTATCATAATATCATGTATTCATATCGGGCATGTAGTGTAACCTCATCCTCATATCATGTTTAGGGTGTATCCCCTATACCATAACATGTACCCATATTGGATTGACTATTATTTAGTGTTTATCATCTCAAGTTAGAGATAATTAGCTTCATATCATGTATGAGCTAAATGCTTGACCTCAGGTCGGGTATACGGGTATACTTGATATCATATCGTGTACAAGGTATGCACCAAATCAGGGATAGGATATATTATTCATCATGGAATCATTTTAGTAATATATTCACAATACTATATCAGGCTACCATATTGGATTGGTATATCGAGTTACTATATTATTTAACATATCGGGTTGGCATATTGGTTAGACCATTATGCTCATAACTTTTCATGCCTTCAAAGGATCAGTTCTTATCATATATTTGAACGACAAGCTGGATTTCTAGTAGACTTCTTTCACAAGCAACTTTTTACAAAATGATAGGGGTATGGGTTTAAAAAGCATGTCAGGTTTCACTTTATCATCTAGGGTTTCAACACTATATTGGTTAGAGTGTACAATTGACACCATATTGTGCATGAGGTATGGACTTAACCTCATATCATGTATAATGGTTTAAGTGAATATCACCCATATCATTTATGAGGTATCACTCATATTTTTCATAAGGTATCACTCATCACTATATCGAGTTACCCATCATCTTGGGATTCATATCGGCTTTTAAGGTACTTCACATCTATATCGGGTTGTACCATATGATCTCACCATCATCAACCTCTAGACTGTTATTCTTACTATACTAGTTTCATGGACAATCAGTCCTAACAACTTTTAGAACTCAAGGGAAGATCAATTAATCAAAGGAATTTGAAATTGAAAGTATATCAACAAGTTCAACAATATTGAAGGTAAATAATAACATAGTTGGATTCAAGTTATATGACCCACCTCAAGAATAACTTCCAATCTCCAAGATCCAAACCTTCATGTTCCCAAGGTTGAAGATGAGCTCATCAAAGGTCCAATGCTTGAGCTCCTCAACACTATGCATGATATATTCACCACCTATGGTCGATATCCTCTTGCTAGGCTGATATCACCTTGCTAGGTCGATATCCCTTCTCTATGGCTGATACCAACGCTCTAAACTTGGAACTCCTTCACTTATTCATGATACTAAAATGTTATGCATGATATCTAAGGGAAAGATGATAGTAAGATTTGAAAAGTTTACTAATAGGTGAAGGGAATGGTATTTATAGTTGTGGTTCATGAAAAAGAGTGTAAGAGGTGTCATCTTCTTATTACTACTAAGTGCCACATGGCCATGCATAGATTGACACATGTTTTTACATGCATCCCATCTTTATCTTGCCATGAAAAATAAAAACTTTAGGATAATGCAAGGGCTAAGGGTCGCCCCCCTTTGGTTATCTTCTAGGATAAGCTACTTCTACTCACATTATTATTATATTCTCAATTCAATTCAACCTTTCCAAAGGAAAGTTCCAAACAAATACATATAACTTCCTTGAGGTGGTTTTGCCCATCATGCATTTTCAAAGAATCAACAAATTGATAGGAGACTCCTTCTATGGCTCCTTGGTTGATAGGCATTCCCATATCAAGTCTTCAACTCGATATAACTCATGCAAATATTTCAACTATCCATCTTCCTTGGTCTTTTCATCACCAAGAATATCATCCCTCAAGGATGATTCCATCATGGTGTCTTCTTCTTTCTCTCTCCTTCAGATAAAACTAGGAAGGAGTAGAGACACTCTAGAAGAGGTAACTTTCACATCAACCCTACATTTTGGATAAATTACAACTTGTACCAAAATTGGTGCACAAAGCACTAGCGTAATTCAAACAAGTTCTAACTTGGAATTTAGGCCTTCCACAAGCCACCACTTAGAATCATTCTCTCTCTTATGATGATAAAACAATTTAAGGAACATTCAACATGTGACATTTTGCAATATAACCCCTCATCTTGGGTAAATTGCACTTTACACTCAGACTATCTTATAATGCACAAAAAGTTTGCAAATAAGCTCAAACTTGAAAATGAATTTCACAAAGAGTCTTAATTACTTTTCAAAAGATTAAAAAAAGTTTGTAAATAACTTAATTAAGCAAAACTTCTTGGGTTAGGCCATAACCCAGGTCAGGGATGTTACAATTATCAACCCCTAAAAAGGATTTTGTCCCTGAAATCTTAGGAGAAAAGAGAAGGGTATTTCCTCCTCATCTCTTCCTCTAGCTCCCACGTGGCTTCTTCAACACCACGATGATGCCAGAGAACTTTCATAAGAACTATGCCTTTATTCTTCAACTTCTTGACTCTTCTGTTAAGAAACATCATAGGACCTTCCACATAGGATATATCTTCATTCAATTCTACCTCTATAGGTTGGAACACCAACTCTATATCAGGACGACACTTTCTCAACATAGATATATGAAATGCTGGATGTAGTCTATGTAGCTCAGGTGGCAATTCTAACCTATAAGCTACCTTCCAATCCGTGCAGTCACTGGGTAACGTCCCATAAATCTAGGAGCTAACTTACCCTTCTTCCCAAATCTGAGAACACCTTTCCAAGGAGAGACCTTGAGATACATTATGTATCCAACTTGGAATTCTAAAGGTCTGTGACATTTATCGGCATAAGAATTTTGTCTATCTTGTGCATCCTTCAACTATTGTTGTAATACTTTAATCTTTTAGTTTTTGTTGCACTAACTCAGAACCCACAAGTTGGTATTATCCTATCTCAAACTAGCATAAAAGAGATCTACAACGTCTTCCATATAATGCTTCATATGGTGACATATCAATACTATCCTGATAACTATTGTTGTAGGCAAACTCTATTAAGATCAAATGTAAGTCCCAACTTCCTACAAACTGAAGAACACATGTTCTAAGCAAGTATTCCAAAGTTAGTATAGTCCTTTCATATTTTCCATTTGTCTGAGGGTGAAAAGATGTACTAAACTTCAACTGCGTACCCAAGGCTTTATGTAGTCATTCCCAAAAAAGACTTATAAACTAAGAACCTCTATCAGACACAATCGTAGCTAGAACTGTGTACACCTACACTATCTCATCTATATAGATCTGTGCAAGTTTCTTAGTAGTATAGGTTGTTTTGATAGGAAGAAAATGTGTTGTCTTAGTCAACCTATCAACTATCACCCAGATGGAATCATGACTTTTGGCTGTTCTGGGTAGACCAACCACAAACTCCATTATCACGTGATCCCATTTCCACTGAGGTATAGGTAAGGGTTGCAATGTTCCTATAGGTTTTTGGTGTTCTGCTTTAACTTGCTGACACACCGGACATTGCATAATAAACTTAACTACATCTTTCTTCAAACTAGGCCAGAAATACATATCTTTTAAGTTATGATACATTTTTGTACTCCCTGGATGCATTGCATACATGGATGAGTGAACTTCGTCCATAACTATCTTTCATAAGTCATTGGCATCAGGTACTACCATCCTACCATGGTAAAAGACTATCCCGTCCTCTGACTCATGGAAACTGTCCCGTTTCTCACTACCATACTCTGACCTGATCTGCTGAATCATAATATCAACATGTTGTGCTTCTTTGATCTGTTCTTTCAGAGTAGGTTTCACATGCATCTCAACTAATCGTCCGACTAACAAGGATACTTCTAACTGTACATTAATTTGTCTCAAAGAGACAAAAATGTCCCGTTTATATCACACTAAAGAATTCAATTGTGCTTTATTTGTGGGTGGAGATGAAGTTTTTCTACTGAGTGCATCTGTCACTACATTATCTTTCCCTAGGTGATAATTAATTGTACAATCATAGTCCTTGATTAATTCCATCCAGTGGTGTTGTCTCATATTCAGCTCGTGCTGTGAGAAAATGTATTTCAAGTTATTATGGTCTGCAAAAATCTCACATGTTTCTCCATTGAGATAATGCTTCTAGATTTTCAACGCATGAACCACTACTGCTAATTCTAGATCATGTGTCGGATAATTTTCCTCATGTTTCTTAAGTTGTCGAGAAGTAAAAGAAAGTACATGATCACTCTGCATCAGTACACATCCTAAACCATTTTTAGAAGCGTCACAAAAAACAACGTATCCCTTTCACTGCTCAGGTAAAACCAACACAGGTGCACTAATCAACCTTTCTTTCAACAACTGGAAAGAACGCTGACACTTGTCATTCCAGACAAAAGGAATCTCCTTCCTGGTCATCCTGGTTAGGGGTAATGCTACAGAACTAAAAACTTTAATAAACCTTTTGTAATAACCTACCAAACCTAGGAAACTGTGAATCTCAGTCGGTGTCTTGGGATGTTACCACTCTACAACTGACTCCACTTTCTTAGAATCAACTCATATACCCGAAGAAGATATAGCGTGTCCTAGAAAAGACACTTCTGACAACTAAAATTTGCACTTGCTAAATTTAGCATATAAGTTGTGTTGTCTCAACAAAGTTAAGGCTTTACGAACGTGTTGTTCATGTTGTTGACCATCTCTATTGTAAATTACAATGTTGTCTATGAATACTACTATGAACTGATCAATGAATGGTCAGAAGATTCTATTCATCAGTTCTATGAATGCAGCTAGTGTGTTAGTTAGTCCAAATGACATAACTACAAACTCATAATGACCATACCTCATCCTAAAGGTTGTCTTAGGTATGTCACTCTCCTTGATACATAATTGATGATATCCTAACCTTAGATCTATTTTAGAAAACATTGTTGCACCTGGAAACTAGTCAAACAAATCATCTATCATGGGCAAAGGATATTTGTTCTTTATAGTCACCTTGTTAAGCTGCCTATAGTCTATGCATAATCTCATAGACCCATCTTTATTTTTAACAAAGAGAACTGGAGGACCCCATGTAGAAGTACTTGGTCGAATGAAACCTTTCTCAAGCAACTCCAGTAACTCTTTCTTGAGTTCTTCCATCTCAGCTGGAGCCATCCTATAATGTGTTTAGGCTATGGGTTGCATACCTACAGTTATATTAATCTCAAAATCAATCTCTCAGGGTGGAGGAATGTCTAGAAATTCTTCAAGAAACACATCCTCAAATTCCTTGACAACAGGAACTACAGAAAGACTAGGACTCTCTGCTTTGGTGTCTACCACATTGCTAAGAATGCAAAACATCCTTGTCACATCAACTTCTCAGCTACCATTACTGACGCTAGACATGTTGGAAGAACCTTTTTGTCCCCTTGAAAGACCCATTTCTTATCACCATTTGTGAACATAGCCTGCTTGGAACCACAATCCAAGACAACCTTATACTTTTCTAGGGTATCCATCCTGAGAATTACATCAAACCCGTGCATTTCAAGTGGTATAAGATCCACCTGAATGTTGTGTTCTGAGAAAGAAAGAACACAGGGAGAGCATACCTCCCACAACATTGCAGATCCGACTAATAGAGTTTCTAATAACAGATTATCCATTCTACAATTGATAGTCATATTACAGTCATGAATCACTTCTCGAGTGATAAAGGAATGTATAACACCCGGATCAAACAAAATAGATATGAAACATGATGAAGACATATCAGAATGAAACAATTCCATCTGACCTATCAAAACTTGTGGGTTGACCACTGCCTCCGGCTGATTCATAGCATAGAATCTTGTCGTTGCCAGTTGTTCTCGTGCTCTATTGGCTGGTGCAAATGATCCTACTTGGGATGCTTGTCCACTTCCTCGTGTGCCACTACTGAACTATTATCTCTAAGATCCTTGTTGACTCTGTCGTAGTGGTTGGGTTATCGCCCTGTCTTTGTCTGGACAATCCTTAATCAAATGTCATGTCTTCCTACATCTGTAGGAGACTCTGTCCTCCCATTGCGGCCTAGATGGTCATGTTACTGACATCAACGTTTTACTATGGGATCCACTTGGCAGAAAACTTCGGCCTCTACCTCTGCTGGACGTCCACTGCGTCTGAACACTAAACCTCTACAGTTCTACTGGTACAGTAAACCTTGGTTTCTTAAAACTTCTAGACCTCTATCCCTGGAACTATGCATGTACTTTCCTATTGTTTGCCTCACGTTTCTCAGTAACAGACTTCTCTATCTGCATAACTAACTCCAAAAAGGTGGAAAACCTCTCTCTTTTCTCTAGATTAGATACAAGTGTGGTTGTTTAGACCCTTCTCAAAATGTTGAATTCTCTCCTCATCTGTAGTAGCCATATGTGGACAAAAACTATAGAAGCTCCATAAACTTAGCTTCATACTCACTAATCTTCCTCGATCCTTATCTAATCTGCTCAAATTGTGAGATCTTCTCATCTAGATAAGTCTTGGGAAAGTATCTACTGACAAACTCTCATTGGAATTCCTGCCATTCGACCTCAACACTAGGTCTTTTCTCTTCTTCAATGGCCCACCAATAGCCAGTGCTTCCTTTCAAAAGGTACATAACATGCTTAACTTTATCATCCTCAACAATGTCAAGGATCCTAAAGGCTTTCTCTAGCTCAGTAAGCCATGAATCTGCGTCTACTAGGTCAATTGTACCAGCATATTTAGTGGCTCCTACTCGGCATAACTGCTCAAAGGTCTTACCAAATCCATGTCCCACATTGGGAACTAGTATCCTAGGTGTTGGTGCTGGTATCCGATCATCCATATGCATCATCGTAGTCATGATTTTCCCAAAAAGAGCATGAAAGGCTGGGTTTTCTAGCATATCTTGGTCAAGCTGGGGATTCACAAGCATTGGTTCTTCTCTAGCTTGATCCCTTGTACCACCTCCCGGTGCAGCAACACTGCTTTTAGCAACATGTTCTTTGTGTACTCTAGCCATCTTTCAGTTTTACTTCTTCTCCTGCATGAGGAGAAGTCACTATAAGATAAACTGGAGGATACTAGAATAGACTCAACAAACTTAATCCTATGTCTCTGTAGACTCAACAAACCTTAGGCTCTAATACCAAAACTTTGTGATGACCCGATAACAAATCAAGCCATCATCAGTAATAATCGCAGAATAACCATAAGCAGCGGATTTAACAAAATCACTAAAAGTTAAAACCATTTTGCAAAGAGATCCTCTTCCTGGAAACTCTTAAAGAAAGAACCGAAACTTTATATACATCATGGTTCATATTTTATGTACATTGTACTATCTCATCTTGAGGATAACAATTGTGCGTTGCTTTACTTCAACATATACATCAGCAACATAAAACCTCGATGCATTCAAGCCAAAATCTCAAGTCATTCATAAAAACCACTAAGTACTTTTCTCCCATGGACCTGAGAGTATAGAGATGACACATAAGACTTCTATATACAAGACACAATAGAAAGTACATTCAACCTGAGCTATTACTATTGTCCCTTCTGATATGGTCCTTCTTCTGCAATCTGATTTCTACTTCCTCGTCCACGTTCACCTAAAAACTATGGATCCCACAAGGTGAGAATATTGTCCCGGCAAGAGATATAACTCTCTGCCAACAATATTATCATCATAGGAAATAGTATAAAAACTGAGCAGAGGATACTTTATGCAAGTAAGCAGGTTTATTTGCAATGTAAAGAAATTACATTGATAAGATAGTTCAACGATTTATAGAAGGGTTTATAA
Source organism: Alisma plantago-aquatica (assembly GCA_963693085.1). Lineage (NCBI taxonomy): Eukaryota > Viridiplantae > Streptophyta > Magnoliopsida > Alismatales > Alismataceae > Alisma > Alisma plantago-aquatica. Next base: position 702,087,713 of record OY856410.1, on the reverse strand, counting down.
ATCATTTGTTTTCTTTATAAGGAATATGAATAACATGTATAACATTCATCAACTAAGATGTATAAAAGTAATGAAGCATCAACCAATGTTTTCCATATTCGATCCTTAAGCAAATACACTACACAACTGATTACATGTTCACATTCACACTTATGCCCAGAGGAGATGAGGTATACCGCTCATGCTCCAACCGACCACTAATAAGTCAAAATCGGTACCATACAAGGTCAATGGAAAAGCTGACTTTCAAGACCTCACCTATCTCATTCAGTACGAGATAACTAGTAGGACATCTTGTGTCTACTGCAATTAGCTTACCAGGGTATACTGGTATCTTTGCTATCGAGTTACGGTCGCAACATGTACTCTCCTTAGGAGAAGACCACTGAGCTTTCCCAAATTATTTTTCATTAGGAAGACCACTGAACGATCCTAGTTTAGTTGGGGAGTCGACTGAGAAACCCCGGTTTAGTTGGGGAGTCCACTGAGCAACCCCAGTATAATTAAAATTACATATTCAATAATATGTATACTGAGTTAAACTCGTTTCACCATTAAGCAAATCCTAACACTGAATGGATCTATGGTCTGGGCAACTAGATGATAACATTTCACTTGATTAATTAAGTGTATTACAATATCTTTTAGCATCAATCAAGTTGCAAGAAAGAATTATATCAAATGCTATAAAGAAATGTATAATATGTTTATCAGGTACTTTCATGATTCTTTGGGGTACGTATAACACTTAGGATCTCAATCTCTTATCATCATCATGTTTAGGTATTCAAACCCATAGTTCATCACTGAGTATTGTTACCACTTATCAGGTAACCATTACCTCTAGGTCATCAGACCAACGTATACTTTATACAAATAATTCATATAGTTCACAAAGCTCATTAAATCTATATCATAAAATTATCATAGCTTTTACTTAGCTATTCTCATCAACTCATGATATTTGCATTGTTAGTATATCATGCTAACAATAATATCAAATACATGTTATAACCATGCAATGCAACAGAAACACATTCTTCCCATTATTTAGGGTTAGGGTTTCCCTTTATCAACTGATTAGGGTTTCTAATCATCTCATCACCCATTCTTGGGGTTAAGATTTACCTTTATCAACCAATTAGGGTTTTAAGATCACATCATAAAAGATCAAGCCCTAATTCATACTCCATTCATACAAGGAATATCAACATATGATCATTACATGGTTAACATTCAAGTATTAGCTTCTCTCTCATCCTCACTAGGATGTTGATTGCATCTTTCTTTCATTAAGTTAACTCAATTCTCCTCTTGAGGTTCTCACATTCATCAAATTGCATTAAATTTGATGCATCTCAATGTTGCTTGTAACACCACACACAACATAAATCACTTAATCAAGTATATTAGGTTGAGGTATAGCTACCATATCGGGTATCAGGGTGTGTGTATGCTACCATATCGTGCTTGAGATACAAACTTATCATTATATCATGTATTCATATCAGGCATGTAGTGTAACCTCATATTCATATCGTGTTTAGGGTGTATCCCCTATACCATAATGTGTATCCATTTTGGGTTGACTATTATTTAGTATTTATCATCTCAAGTTAGAGATACTTAGCTTCATATCATGTATGAGCTAAATGCTTGACCTCATATTGGGTATACATGTATACTTGATACCATATCATGCACAAGGTGTGCACCATGTCATGCATAGGGTATATGCTTCATCATGGTATCATTTTAGTAGTATATACACAATACAATATCAGGCTACCATATTGGATTGGTATATCGGGTTACTATATTGGTTAACATATCGGGTTGGCATATTGGTAAGACCATTATGCTCATAACTTTTCATGCCTTCAAAGGATCAGTTCTTATCATATATTTGAACAACAAGCTGGATTTCTGGTAGAGTTATTTCACAAACAACTCTTTACAAAATGATAGGGGTATGGGTTCAAAAAGCATGTCGGGTTTCACTTTATTATCTAGGGTTTCAACACTTTATCGGTTAGAGTGTACAATTGACACCATATCATGCATGAGGTATGTACTTAACCTCAAATCATGTATAATGGTGTAAGTGGGTATCATCCATATCATTTATGAGGTATCACTCATATCGTTCATAAGGTATCACTCATCACTATATTGAGTTACCCATCATCTTGGGTTTCATATCGGGTTTTAAGGTACTTCACACCTATATCGGTTTGTACCATATGATGTCACCATCATCAACCTCTAGATTGTTATTCTTACTATACTAGTTTCATGGAAAATCAGTCCTAACAACTTTTGGAACTCAAGGGAACATTAATTAATCAAAGGAATTCAAAATTAAAAGTAGATCAACAAGTTCAACAATATTAAAGGTAAACAATAACATAGTTGGATTCAAGTTATATAACCTGCCTCAAGAACAACTTCCAAGATCCAATCTCCAAACCTTCACATTCCCAAGGTTGAAGATGAGCTCATCAAAGGTCCAAGGCTTGAGCTTCTCAGCACTATGCATGATATCTTCATCAGTTGTGGCCGTTATCCTCTTGCTCGGTTGATATCACCTTGCTAGGTCGATATCCCTTCTCTATGGCTGATACCAAGGCTCTAAACTCAGCACTCCTTCACTTATGCATGATATATACTAAAATGTTATGCATGATATCTAAGGGAATGATGATCATAAGATTCAAAAATTTTACTAATAGGTGAAAGGACTGGTATTTATAGTTGTATTTTATGAAAGAGTGTAAGAGGTGTCATCTTCTTATTACTACTAAGTTCCACATGGCCATGCATAGATTGACACATGTTTTTACATGCATCCCATCTTTATCTTGCCATGAAAAATAAAAACTTAAGGATAATGCAAGGGATAAGGGTCGGCCCCCTTTGGTTATCTTCTTGGACAAGCTACTTCTACTCACATTATTATTATATTCTCAATTCAATGCAACCTTTTCAAAGGAAAGTAGCAAACTGAGACATATAACTTCCTTGAGGTGTTTTAGCCTGTCATGGCCTTTGCCAAGAATCAAAAAACTGATAGGACACTCCCTCTATGACTCCTTGGCCGATAGGCATTCCCAAATCAAGTCTTCAACTCGATATAACTCATGTAAAGATTTCAACTATCCATCTTCCTTGGTCTTTTCATCACCAAGAATATCATCCCTCAAGGATGATTCCAACATGGTGTCTCCTTCTTTATCTCTCCTCTAGATAATACTAGGAAGGAGTAGAGACACTCTAGAAGAGGAAATTTGCACATCAACCCTACATTTTGGATACATTACAACTTGTACCAAAATTTGTGCATAAAGCACTAGCATAATTCAAACAAGTTCTAACTTGGAATTTAGGCCTTCCACAAGACACCACTTAGCATCATTCTCTCTCTTATGAGTTTAAAACACTTTAAGGTATATTCAACATGTGACATTTTTCAATATAACCCCTAATCTTGGGTAAACTGCACTTTACACTCAGACTATCTTATAATGCACAAATAGTTTGCAAATAAGCTCAAACTTAAAAATTAATTTCACAAATCGTCTTAATTACTTTTCGAAAGATCAAAACAAGTTTTTAAATAACTTACTTAAGCAAAACTTCTACGGTTAGGCCATAACCTAGGTCAGGGATGTTACATCAGAGTTCATTGTTCATTGTCCAATGGTACAGAAAAACTCCATCCGCGATCTCTTCCAGAGTTCTACATGTTTCATCTGGTGTTCTATTTCTAGGATTTGAGATCTATTCACCAAAGATTATAACAAAGAATACTATGATAAATCATCATATATCAAGTGCTGGGATTGAATGAAAACACATTTTACTAATAAAAATGTTGGAGTCAAATTCTATTGGGCTATTGGACTACACCCTGTACCCAAGTAAAAATGTCTACTCAATCATAGTCAGAACATACATATACAGATAGATAGAGAAGGAGTCATGCTTTTACGGGCGTAGAGAATGAATTTGAACATATCCAACTCAACTCTACAATCTAAAAGCCCTCTAGTAATCTCCTTGAGGACAATGGCAAAGCTAGGAATTTTTTATAGGGGGCACCACATAAACATGAATGTAGAAATATGTCCATTAAATAAAGTAAAAAAAATAAGATGACAAATTAAATATTCATATTATTTATAAAGCATAAATTAAATATAAAGAAATGATACTAGGTGCACTAGAATTGACCACGATGACTAGACATTCCTTGAAATTGCTTTATAATTGCCTCATTGCTTCCACAAATATAGTTATCTTGTAAGATAATAATTTTGTGTGAGTCAGTTGCAAGAAGTGTCCATGCATTCAATGAAATAAAATATTTATTTATTAGTTTATATTATTGTATCGAAGAAAAGACTGCAAAACAAATAAAGAAAAGAAGAAGAAATATTTCTAAGCATAGATAATTTTTACCCTTTAGACACATTGGATGAAAGATGCAGACTAGAGCATCCATCGAGAGTGATATTTCAGAGCATCCACCAGGAGAAAAAGAATGTAATAGAGACAACATGTATGTAACTAAGAGATGCAAAACTTACACTATTCTAGAGCCACCAGAGCGATATTTTTATAAGAGTCGACATATTTTCCTCATCGGGAGTTTCATGTTCAGTTGTTCTTCTTCTAAATCCAATAGAATAGCACACGGCGCAACAAGTTACCACTCCTTTTGTGAACCATCATGACTCCTACTAGTGTATTCTTGTTGTCTTGGTTGAAATGCTAGACTTTTTAATTAATGTAATTATCTATTGGCGGTTCCCAAGGAAATAGGGAGTTAGAGAGAAATGAGGAGTTGAGATTAAGAGTGGACCATGCAGTACATGGGGAGGCCAACGGATGCAGAGTCCGCACATAGACATCGATACAGTACGCGGAGAGACAGAAATCACAGCAGAATGAGAGTTTTCTACTGACTTGAAGGTTGTGGCCCCGCAAAACTAAAATGGGTGGGGCACCCCTACATACATCTGCTATGTGCGGTATGCAGATTTCTAAAATTATATGTGCAGATTTTATATTTGGCAGGGTCAGATATGGTCATGTATGATGTCCCTTATATCTAGCCTACCCTGTCCTTTTATAGGAAAGAATGTGACCCCAAAACCCTAAAATCACATCTTATCTGGGTGCCTCAACGAGCTGAGCATACTCAGGATAGATCCGGAGTATCGCCACGACCCTGCATCAGGCGTGCCACCGCCGCCAGCAGAGAAGCTACTGTTCAAGGGACCCGTGGGCAGGGGCGTATCCAGAGGCGGGGCTATCGGGGCTGAAGCCCCCCTCCAAAAAATATTTTTATTATTATTATGATACCATGTACAGATTTGTATTTTGTAAAAAAAATTATTACATCATACAAAAATGCGACTTTTAATCTTATGATTTCAATCAATCCTATCATTCTTCTTTGTATGAACTTCTTAATAGTTAAACTTAATATATTTGTGGATTATGCATCTTATATACTCACAAATCATAAAATTTACCGTCCTAATATGCATGCCATCAATTATGAGCTTAAGAAATCATATATTTTATTTTTATCCTACTAAATTTTGTTTAATAATTTCATATTAATTGTGTTAAGAGTTACACAAATCGTCTCCCTATAAGACTATGGGTATGTACCCATAAAAAATATAAATAATTATACAAAATGAAGTTTATAAAAATATATCATTCATCATGTTGACCTATTAACTGAAATTTGATGTAATATAGTTGACTTATTAATTGACATATATTATTAGCTATAAATTGAGTAAGTTCACTCAATTATAATTATACACTATTGGGAAAAATGATAACCATACATTCACTACTATCACCTTCTATTTATATATTTTTCTTTCAAACTTTTATTAGTCTATTACTCTCAAATTAAGAAAAGATCTATATTACTATATAGAAATAAATCCAAAAAATATTTATTATTACATGGTATTTCACAAACTTTTTTAGTTACATAACATTTAGATATTATAAGTTTTAAGCCAAGTAATAATTATTACAAATTTATAAGAACTTGAGAAGATAATGACAATATTTCTATCTATAAAAAAAATAAGATGATTAAATTGGCATAAGGTAAAAAAATTAGAAAAAAATATAAAACGTGGGGTAAGAAGGAGAAGAAAATGTGAGAAAATCCATCTAGTAAATATAATTTTAATCAAATGGAGAGATAAAAATAAGGATGATGTATAAAATGAAAGTCAATAAAAATATATATTTTTTTCTTTCATATCCTCTCTTCTTCAACTTTTAAATAAAAAATACGCACATATCTTTTCTCTTTATTTTCTTCACTTTTTATTTCCCAATGTGCTTCTCCATCATATGTTGTTCATACAACCACATTAAATATTTTCCTTCTTTTTTTTGAAGTTTCCTTCAACTGATCATTGTGTCAAGATCTTATAATATACCAAGTACATTATACTTATATCATTTATAGTATAAGATTTGACTGCTATAATTTTTTGATTCTTTTAGTATGACAACATCCACTAAATGATGTCATATTATATTTCAATACTTGTTCTCCACTTAAAAGATGATTTTGTTCCTATTTTTAATATAACTATTATTTTTCTTACACATTTCCAATTGTATGCACATTGTATTGATCAAGTGATCATGAATTATGATTATACTATTGATCTTCTAGTTGTTTAATCTAAAAGACATATCAAATAATGTGTTTGTTATGACCTTAGACATATAAACAAATTCATTATTTTGAATAGTGAATTTATCATTTCATTTATGTTAGATTTTTTTACAAATAGCTTATTTTATATGTTGGAGAAAATGAGACACTAATTAGGTGTATTTTTCTTATTTTTTTCTTCTAAATAAGTATTATTTTCCTCATCGTCACTACTCATAGTAATTCAGCCCCCCCTGTGGTAGATTTTTGGATCCGCCACTGCCCGTGGGAATCACCCGAGTTTACCCGGCGTCTGCTTTCATGTGCGAGGATAATCTCAAACCACAGCTCCAGGTTTCGTGAATGCATCTAAATTACCTGCAGCTTATATAGTCAGGAATATAAGATTCAAATAATGGAACAGAGTTGGGGACGTAGTGATATACTCAAATCTTATTACTTATTATAGTATACATTAATAGTATCTCTACGTGTTTTCTTTGTTTTGTTTGATATGTAACCATGAATCAAAGTGTTTTTTGAATATCAAAGAAAATAAATTTATAATGCGTTTCAGGGTGTAGTACATTAACACACCTCATTTATCCCATTACATACATACACTGTGCGCACACTATTATTCGTTTTGTTTTTTCATGAAGTGAGGTAAGAGGACTCGAGAGATTCTAAAACCGTCATCACTTGATGGGTTCTCAAATGGCGGTGCAGTGGATATCGTCTCAAAGGCAACAATCTGTTGATCAGTCTGATAGCTGGTCCTCGTAAAGAATATGCTGGATCAACAACTCTACTTGTAAAATACTGATGAATTTCACATGCTGGATCAGCTACCCCACATGTAAATTGCGATGTTTGAATAACATAGGACACAATAAGCACTTGGTATCATTGTTTATGATATTTGTTGTTATGTAAGTTATTTTAGGGCACAATAAGCATGGTCGCGGCTCACCAAAGTGAAAGGGATCCACGCTAAGGAACTGCTCATCTGGGTGCCACCGCCGCCCGCGGAGAAGCTAGTGTGCAAGGGACCCGTCGGAATCACCCGAAACAGCAGCTTCAGGTTTTGTGAATACATATAAACTAGTAGATGCACGTGCAAAAGCACGTGACCTTTATATATACAAAATAGATAAATTAGTTTTATATATATCTAATTTTTTTTTTGTTAAGCCAGGGGTCGCTTTTATTCATCCCACACCCCTCTTGTGGGCACAATCATCCAAAAATTACAGCTCATGCTTATAACAGTGCAGGTAAAAAGCAATAAAAACCAAATACATCATAACAACCTAACCAACAGCACTCCGCAAAACAATGTAAGGGACTCTACGTTTCTCTAAAGCCGCCATACCTCTTACTCTATGTAGTATATTCAGAATATCTGAAGCAATGAATGGCTCATTCAACCTGCTGCTCCATTTCCCTAGTTCACGAGGTATCGAGTTGATGACCTTGTGAACCAAGGACCCATATATCATAGCAGAATCAAGCTCCTCTCGCAGCTCCCTAACGAAAATACATATCGATGACTATGAAAAATAAAAAAGGAAGCACATTATTCATAAGTATACTATACCACCAAACACTATTTGGTTTTTGCTTAACTCTTCTTATTTTGACTATGTAATTTGGTTGACACTTGATTTTATTACTTATGCTAATAATGAGTTAAACTCTTATAAATTATCTTCATACCAATATCATCATGATCGTTCAATATTTTATATGCATGATTGATAATATTGGATTTATAATCAATAGTCAAATTTAACTATTCACAAATTAAACAAGCTAGATCTTTTTAAGGACACTAATTGATTGCAAAGTAATTATCATTTACGTTAAACCACATTACTAACTTCTTGTATACAATTGCTAACTGAAGCCCCCAAAATATAATTGTTAAACCAGATCATGCGTAAAGGCGGTCTACCATTGTGCAATTACTAAATGACAATGAGATTATTCTATTGAAACTAATAATGCACAAATAAGAAAATAAAAAGTGTCCTCTTTGATTACTACATTTTCTTTTTGAAGTTAGATGACACATTTGTGACCTCATCACCATAAAATGTAGTTGTGAAATTGTTCTTAAGAATATTATTAGGAGGTTATTCTAGCAACCAATTACATATTTTTCAATAAAAATAAATTTTGTTTGTGATTCTCGTCCAAAAATGAAATCAAGTAGTGAGTGTTTATGTATGTTTACAAATAAAGACATCATCATATATATGTTCCATTTGATGTTATAATAATAATAAAACCATTTAGTTAATATTTCTATGTTGAAAACATATCTTAGTTCACGGATAAGTTTTTTAGTATCGATCTAGTTAATCATTATCAAGTAGAGTTGCCTAACTTCTTTCCCAAAATCATCACTTTTTATAATAAATGACACATTTTCTCATGTCGTTGTGATATCTCTTAGTTCATATGACGATGAGGCAAAAAGCCACATGTATAAAATTCAACAAAGTGTATCATATTAAATACAAGATAAGTATAGTTCTAATGGAAATATCTTGTACTCCATAATTTAGAGGAAATATTATTTAATGAGAAAAATATTGAAATCACATGAATGTGTAATTTATATATTATTTATAACAATATAACGTTATGCAAATTGTTATGAGTTTCTTGTCAAAGATAGTTTCCCATTTTGTACAGAGTTATGGTGACATCTCCGTGATACCAACATATAGTTATCACTAAATCATAGAAACATAAGTTATACACTTTAAAAAAAATTAAAATACATCAACCCATGTGATTGAACTTGTGAACTAAATTAGCATTTTTTGCATCTTTTCTTTAAAAAAACATTCATCTTTACTTTAAAAAAACATCGGTAAAATGTACAAATTCATTTTTAGAATATAAATAGAAATAGTTATACCTAACCAAAGTGTAGTACCCCATATCTGTGATTTTGACAACACCATGGATAAATACAAACAAATATATAATTGATGGAGCTTGTGTACATAATGTGGGGTTAAAACACATATATAACAACATAAATCCCAAGTAACTTATTAGAGGTCCACGCATAACAAATAAATGTTGACAAATCAATGCCAATGATATGTGTATTTTTCATTAATGTAAGTGTACGAACACTTGACATATGGGAAAAAACAAGTTCTAAATTTTCCATTTAAGTTGTATCCTATGATTTTAATATACATTATATCGTATGATTGTATGCTTTAACCAAAATCATATACTTTAACGTCTTCTTTCAAATATTAAAAATTGTATTTATTTTATGTTAGAAATATTTTTCTCAAGTCACTTTAACACAATCACAATGTGTCAACATACACTTATACTCTGCATCATGAAAAAACCATTGACTATATCATAATTATGGTTTCACTATTAGTCATAACTTATCTAACCATCATCAAGGATAGATTTGTATTGAATATAGATTTTCTTGTATCGAATAACTCACAGCATATCACCTAATTAATTGGAAGATATGCATATAATACATGTTACATGGATGAAAAAATATTATAGTCATTTCCTATATATATATATGTGTGTGTGTGTGTGTGCACGTGTGTGCGCGTGTGTGTGTCTGTATTTATATATATACTTGACATAAGACATAGATATAAGTTTCATGACATTGGTTCTTTTACAGTAACTATATATTTTTCTTTAGTGAAAGAAATATCTCATAGCAAGCTTTTCATCTAACAAATTTTGTTCTATCCAGCTTCATGTTCTTTATCATGTCTAACAACTATTAGTCATTGATTCATGGTATAGAAAAATAGATCTCCCAATTAGACTAAAGAAAGTCAGGGAATAGAGAACTGATCTTTGGGAAGATAAATCTTTGGTGTAAACTTCATTGAAATAAAGTTACAATCCTCTTTATAACTTTGCAAACCAAACAAAACGAAACTAAATACTATATTTCATATTTGGAACCGAGCCACCATAAAACTCATAGAATCAACATAAATGTGTAAATCATATTTATGTCTAGTGTACATGTCTCAGAATCGTTAATTAGCTAATTCTTTATTATTGGTATCTTATATATATTTATATATATATATATATATATATATAGAGAGAGAGAGAGAGTAAGGCTAGAATACTATATATATATATATATATATATATATATAGAGAGAGAGAGAGAGAGAGTAAGGCTAGAATACACTCGAGTGTATTCGGAGCAGAATACACTCTTGTAGTTTTTCATGATGCAATATTTTTTTTTCAAAAATCGAATCTGTTGATCTTCTTAAACATCTTGTGGATAACTCATACGCAAAATTTGAGCACATTTGGACATTTATAGGTCATGTTATAAAGACCACAAAAATTATGCATTTCAAATTAGTTTCGTGTGTCGATTTTGTTTCCCTTGGATGAGTGACCTACACTCATCCAAATGAGCTCAAAATTTGTATGTAGCCTAGTTATAGTATTAAGGCAAAGATCAATGGTTTACATTATACAAAAAATAGACTTGATATGAAATCACACTTGAGTGTATTCGTACGATCTATACACTCAAAGGTATTCTAGCCTGACTTTATATATATATATATATATATATATATATATATATATATATATATATATATATATATATATATATATATATTCTAGCCTGACTTTGAAATACATGATTTTTGCCTCCTTTAGATGCACGACCTATAAGTGTCGAAATGAGCTAAAATTTATTATATAGTATGTTCTTATGATAATTAAGAAGATCAACGGTTTAGATTTTTTTAAAATTTACTGCATCTTCAAAAATGAGTGAGATGTACGGTGCTTCCGGTACACTCGAGTGTACACTAGCCTAACTCTCTCTCTCTTTCTCTCTCTGTATATATATATATATATATATATATATATATATATATATATATATATATATATATATACACATATACATATATATATATATGTGTGTGTGTTAGAGGTTCATATATCATATGCTAATCGATGACACTTTTTTCAAGGATCATAATTACATGTTTGGATCATGTCGCATCACACATGTCTAAAAATTGTAGTTATACCTGGAGATTCTTCATATAATTTATACTACATAATTGATATTTGGAAGTACATAAATATTGTATACTTTTACCTAAATTTCAAATCACTCGTATAATACTTAATTCTGATTCAACGGAAATACATATATGTTTGTGTTTGTGTTTGTTTTATAGATTTTATATGGGGTCTAATAATGAATATGTTGATTAAAATTTATAATTTAAAGCTTTCTTAGCCATGCTATATATTTTCATTTATATACCTAAGTTATTATTCATTTACCATTCCTATCGTAGAATTGGATGAATATTGGACTCAATGACCCAATTGGTGCGAATATCTATTCATATAACTAAGAGTGTTTCTTTATAGGTTTCTTATTCTCATGATTGTAAGATTTATCCTCTACTTAGCATTTTTTATGATATGAACATATTTTATTGAATTCTTAGTATACACCGTAGGGATGAGTCAAGACATGATTGAAAAAAAACTATCCACCCAAGAAGGCATGTGCATATGTGTCATTACAACTTTCCACTACCTTTAAATGGGTGAAAGGTATGGATATTGTTGGTTGTTTAAGTTTGAATTTTAATTTCATTTATAAAAACATATCCTAGTGAACATTTCCCTAATGTGAAAAAAACTCGATGATTGAGGATTGTAGGCTAGATGATATTGTCAATAACAAATTTGGTGGTATGAAAACTAAGTTAATGAATGAAATACTTCACATTCAACTGGTGCGATAACCAAAATTCAATATAACACTAAATTACTAATATGGTCCATAAATTCTAGAAGAATAGGTTCTCCTAAAAAATGAAGAATATTAGAGGCTACACATTCTATCATTGTGATTATGTACAATATGATCAATTTCCTCACATCTCGTTTTAGATAACTGAGATTTACATAATTTGTTAGCGGTGATGGTTATCTTAGATGTGACTTGATCATGTTGTCATAAGTTTACTAAATACATTATAGCTTAAATTATGAAGGTAAGTATTCAAATGAGGCTTAAGGATAGGATATGTAGTTTAATTGTTGAGTACTACAAATAAGATACCAAAATAAGGATGGGGAACAACTATTCATAGTCTATGGTGAAACTATGTCAAGTAGATAAGTAGAAATACAAAAGAGGCTCCAATACTTCTTTTGATAAGAGTCATTTAAAACTATTTTGAGAATGATTGTGTGAAACCTAGAGTTTCTTTCCCTTTTTGGGTAAAACTGTAGTGAACATGCAATATTATTCAATGGAAAATGTACTTAAACATTACATTGCGAACAACTTTCATTTTAATTTTTAAAATTTAAACTAATTTATAATAATAACAAACTTATTACTATGAATATCACACTATTAGCCTATAGTTTTTTCAAATAAGATTATTTCATGTAATCTATAAAATGTTGGCATAATATATTGAGCTATATGTTATAATCCTAAATAATTATTTGTTGATAGCTTCAACAATTTTATGTGTGTTTTCTTTTATCCAATTAATTTTTTGAACCATGTTATAATATAATAAAGGGATTAATATTATTCTTTTGATAGTAGTTTTATAATGTAATATTATTAAATGTGATATTTTATATATATGACAATTAATATGTTTTATGTATTATATTTTAGTATATACATGTGTGTATATATATAAATATACCATAAATATGTAATTCATATAAAATCACGTACAATACATATTTAGTGACATTGTATCATTTTGAGGAACACAAACTCCAATCCCTAGTTAAGTTGGAAAGGCGGAGGGCAACTGGGAAGAATTAACTAATGAATGATGCAATAAGGGAACATTATTTTATATTTAAAAAAATGACTTTTGTTTGTGAGTACCTAATGTGCATGCTACTACTCCTATAGGCTTATTTGGATGCCACAGTGTCGTGATGGTATTACAACTTCATGAATTATTTCTCAATCATCCATAATGAAGTACAATGTCGAAGTATTATTTACCCTCTTTGACATGACTTATAATGAAGTAGGGACTCAAGATTGACCTTAGGAATGAGGTGGAATTTGGTTGGAACAATATAGATTGGGGAGAAGATATTACACATGTAAATGACTTTCCAATTTATGAAGAATTGAAAGGACAATATATTTTAACTTTCCTTCATATGAAGTTTGCAGCAAAACTAACATGTGGAAGAGGAAAAAAATTGCAACAAAAAAAGTATTTTTGCATTACCAAATAGATACTTATTTGATTTGAAAATAGTCTGACAATTACAAAATTGAAGGTTCCTATCTTCCTAGTTAGGATGTCAACAATTTACCTTTATAATTATTTCTAGTTCTTGTTTTTTTACATTTTATTGAAGTGTATATATTATTGCTCATACCTTTTGTGTAGGAAGCTGTAAGTCATAGGTTGCATCGGTGCTACATCACATGACACTTTAAGGAAGTCGGACAACACACTTAGAATTTTGTAAATTAACAAGTTCTATGACCGAGATACATAATGTGGTATATAAAGAAAATGTAATCTTGTATGATATGGAAAGTTAAAGGCTGATGTGTTTATATAGAATAAGGTTTAGGGAAATAAATACATTTGAAAAAATGGCAACTAACTAGAATTCCACTTGCATAAGCCAAGAGAAAGTATTTTTAGGCTAATCTCTAACAAAACTTAAAAATCATAGAGAATATGGTAATTACCCTCAAGTTTTCATATGAAACACATATCCTTCTAGTTTCAAACCATTATTTTGAAACTAAATCTTCATTCAACGTGAAAATAGCAATACCTCATTGAATTTACAAACAATCTAGAAATCATAAGGTCAAGGTTGTTGTATCAAGAAACTTGATTCATAAGATATAGTGGTTGATGTCGAAACACAAATATGACTAAATGATAGTAAAGAGACAATATATAAAAATAGAAAGAATCAATATATGCCAAAACAAAAAAGTATAATAAGATATATAAAAGAAGGAATGAGAAAAAAATACCTAGCTCGGCTTATATGTGCATGTATGACACATAGAACAAAGTGTGTCCATGATCTTATATGGTTTTTATGGTCAAATGGTTTAGATATGTCTACATGATGTACATAACATGTTTAATTACCATCTAACACCTCAAGATGTACCTATACATTGATAGTAAGTTAAATATATGGTGATAACAAAGAAGATCTCTAAATTTGAAATTTTGAAAGAAAAAGAATTCAAATAACCAAGAAAATGTACTCAGAAAATACATGATTAGAGTCAACATTGTTATATAGTATAGAAACTTGTTACAAGAAAAAGATGATCATGGACAAAGATGGATGTCTAAGTTACCTACCTTATGATATTGAATATCAAAAGTCATCCTGTCCTAGAAGACATTCTATTCCACTTGTATCCTTTGTTTCCTATGTTTGCATAGATATGAAAAAGTTGAATAGCAAGGAATTTTTTTTTGGATCTTAGTCTAAGTATATAATTATGAACACAATATGCCATTGACATGAACACACAATATTGATCTAGAAACTTATAATACAGAACTAAAACAATAATAGTTGTTAATAATCCCATGCACAAGCAACGAAAATTATTCTATAAAATGGAATAGTAAATTACAAACCTAACAACTATTGACTAAATGTTTCTTGGACTACAACATCAAAATGCAACAAATATCAAGTGTATAATGTTTCTAGGGATGTCAATGAATTAGTCTGGGTCATTTTGGATCAAACAATAACATGTTTATGTAAAATATCCCAACCTAGGACCGGATTTTTATAAAGTGGTATACTCAAAACTATATCAGGTTTCATAACATGTAGTCAGGAACCACATTTGGAATATATAATTTTGTTACTTATTAATGATATGATACAATTTATTCCTAGTGAGAATTTGAACTATTTAAATTTGTCTACCAGGACTTGACCCGGATGGAACAAAGTCTTCATTTCGAACTGATCAACTTTAAATTCTAACATCCACGTTCAACATAGAACCACCCAAATTTTCACAATTCAAAATGGGAACCATTTTTTCTCGACTCAGGAAAGAAGAGGTTCACCCTTTTCAGAAAAAATTTAGTAGCCCTAAATATTTCATCCATATTATCTATCTTGCATAAAGATACATAAAGGTAACAAGTCATAGAAACATACAATATATTCATTAACTAATTATTATAAAATAGGAAATGTTCACATTTTGAAATAGTTATTAGAGTGCTTGTATGGGTCACCAACATCTTCACGTCATTCATTGATGTTTTCATCATATTTTGCTCAAATGATCTTATTGCATCATTTTAATCATTGTTTCATGTTCGGATAGGGAATATATGAAACAAAGGCATGGTTTGTTCGTCAACAACCAGAAGCTGGTGAATGATCATGAATTCTTTAACTAGTGGGAATTTGGTGTTGATTACTCACTTCATGCGGCTTCTGGGGTTAAAAGTACAACATGCAATCCAGTAGTTTAGTTCAAAGTTCATCTATTATTATTTCTTATTACTTTATACCCACATTTCTTATCCAAATTATCTGACTGATATGAGTCTCCATGGTTCTAAAGTTAAAAGTAGAGGCTCCAGGAGGGATCAGTGGCACTGTACTGTTAGACATCGATCTCAAGAAATTTGGTCTGGATCATTTTCGGATCGAACAACAACACGTTTATGTAAAGTATCCCAACTCAAGACCAAATTTTTCATAAAGTGGTATAGTTAAAATTGGTCCAAGTTTCATAGAGTTCGAATTTGTTGTTTTTAGTTTAATGAGGGGTAGGCTACTCTTTTTCTTATCATGCAACACGTGTACCATCTCATTGAATAGTAGGGTGTGAAATTTATGCACATGACATGTGGCATGGTGAGAATTTGCATTGTTTAAATTTGACACCGAGGACTTGACTTAGATCGAACAAAGTTACCACCTAAAACCAACCAACTTTAAGGCTCTGTTTGGCAACACGGTTACTTCACATATAAAAGACTAAACGTCAACCGTGGGTAGTCAAAACATTAGTCCTGAAAGACCAGATTGACAACTCGTAAACTTTTACATACATTTCATACTCATCTGCGATTACCCAATTGAGATTAATCACCAAATCAATTTTACCCGGTGGCTCATCATAGATGCATGACCACCGTTAAAATTACCGTGTTGCCAAATAGTTCCTTAATGAATATACACATTCAACATAGAACCATCCAAATTGAAAAAATTTAAAGGCGGAGCCCATTTTCCCAACTTAGACAAGATGTGTTCACCCATTCCAACAAAATTTGACAATCCTAAATATTTCGTCCATGCTATCTATCATCCATAAAGATACATAAAAGTAACAAGTCATAAAAATGAACATTATTTACATTATATTCATAAACCAATTTTCATGAATTAGGATATATTTACATTTTTAAATAGTTAATATAGTACATGTTCGGGTCACCAACATCTTCTTCAATTTATTGATATTCTCATCATTTATTGTTCAAATGATCTTATATCATGATTTTAATCATCATTGCATGTTCCGACAAGGATATATGAAACTAATGCATGGTTTGATATAGTTTTGGCCATCATCGTCAACAACCTGAAGCTGGTTAATGTCCGTGAATTCTTTACCTAGGGGAATTTGGTGTTGAACTGTTGATGAGTCACTTCATGCCGTTGTTGGAGTTTAAAAAACATACAACAGGCAATCTAGTAGTATAGTTCAAATATTCTCCCTCCTTACCGCTTTATCTTCGCGTTTCTTATGCAATTACTCTTCTGTCTCACGATGTTTGACAAAATTGCTCTCTTGGCCGCATCGATACTAAATCTTTGCATGCGAAATAAGCCTGTTTCAAGTATTTTACTTTACCCGCAGCCTGTGATGATGACGACGGACACAGAGGGTCAGAGGAGTGTGGAATAATTTTAAGGCGGGTTGTGTCTTTGGTATGAGCAGATTGCAAAGAAGATTTAGAGAAACATGGATATCGGGGAATGGAGTACGAACTTCATGAGATAACGAATAGGGATTACATCATGAAAGAGTCCAGCTTTTATTGTTACCCGCTTCCTGCGATGAAGACGACAGACAAAGAGGGGCCAGAGGAGTGCGGTAAAATTTTAAGGTGGATTGAGGCTTCCGTGTGACCAGATTACAAAGGAGATATACAAAAACATGATTCTGGGGGATGAAGTACAAAGTTCACGACATAATGAATAGAGATTACATCAAGCAAGAGTCCAACTTTAGTGGGAAATGAGAACAAGGATTACGGAACCGGAAAGTCCAATTTAAGTTGGGAAGAGGACGGAAACGAGTAAATGAGTAACCGTGCTTAGTAGAGTAGAATAGTAGATTATCTGCAGCCTATAAAGTCAGGAAATAAGACTTAAATAATCGAGTGGAGTTGGGGACGTAGTGACATATATACTGAAATCATATTAGTTATTATAATATACAATAATAGTATCTCCACGTGTTTTCTTTGATTTGTTTGATGCGTAACCATGAATGAAAATGTTATTTTTTAATCTGAAATAAATTTATAATGTGTTTCAGGATGATGTGCCACAATCACACCTGATCGATCCCATTATATACATACATGGTGCATACTATAAAGAATAATTGAAAAGATCAAGAATTTCATAAAGTGTAGTGACAGTGAGAGGACCCGAGATATAATCTTTTCTCTCTTGATGGGTGTTCAAATGGCGGTACAATAGATATCATCTCAAAGGCAACAATCGGTCAATCAGTCTGAGTGAGGCTTGTGCTTCATCTCAAAGACAACAATCGGTCGATCAGTCTGAGTGAGGTTTGTCCTTCTTAAGAATAAGCTGACTCAACAAATCCACTTGTAAATTACTAATGAGTTTCACATGTTGGATTATCTACCCCACTTGTAAAATGCGATGTTTCAGAAACATAGGGCACAATAAGCATTTGGTATCTTTGTTTATGATATATATTGTTATGGAAATTTTTTCTTCCAGATTTGTATATATTTTTGTTTGATTCTGTTTCAAGATTTTAAATGTGTTTCACGAGATCTCAATTCATCCCACATTCATAAGAAAAATGAATGTATCTTACATTGAAGCTGCAAAACTGAAAGAAACAAGTGTGCCGTTTTGAAGGTCTCACATTTGGAGTAAACATTGTTAAGTGCCTCAAAGAATGACGTTGATCCGATTGTAAATCCATTCTAAAATAAAATGATTTTTTTGCCGACTTGATTACTCAGATTTGTACGCAACGTAATCTGGCATGGTACAATCTATTTTTCAAATCCAAATAGAATCTGATTATGGCTTTACATGTATATGTATACTCGTCCTGATTAAGATTGAGGTTATCATGTATTCTATATATGAAACGGTTACCCGGTGAATTTTATGGTGTATCATGCCTCTTCGGAGAGTGTTCCTCCAATACTACTTCTCTACTAAAGAAAAAGGTCTTGTCTCTTCCCACAGAGTTGAAACGCAAATCTCGTATTCTCAAACTTTGTCATTGCATTGTTTCTTCTCATTCACATTTTTCCATAGACTCGATTTAGGCTCTATTTCTCAACATATGATTGATTCTTTTGAGATATAAATACAAGAGTACTGATATCCAACACACTTATTACACCGGGATTCACACCCCAGTCTCAGGACTATGTCACGAGCAGCAGCCCACACATGCGTCTTTTTACGTATTACCGATACTTTGTCCTGTGCCAGTTTCAAAGTATAATAGTGCTAGAAGATGAATAGACGATGTGATAAATATAAGTGATTGGGTGGTGGGTGGTTGAATGATATTATTACCTTTATTGTAGGACTTATATGCATGCAACCATGCATGCAACATGCAACCTTACAGCTACATTAGCAGATTTTTTGTCTTGACGATTGTGCCACATTGTGCTATATATTTGTTAGTATATTGTCGTTGTATACTTAGCACTGTAATAGGTACATTTAAGTACCAATTTTGACTTATAGAAAAATGTATAGAAACATGATTTTGATCGTGTCAAACATTATGTGCAGTCTTAAAGCGGAACAAAAATATTTTCACCCTTTATATATATTATATTTTCCTGATTACAAAATTCTCCTAATTGTAAGTACTGTTCGAATTAATTTTTGATCTTATTCAGAATAATTTTTGATAGTGCGATGACGATCAATTAATATTGTAATATATTTGCAGCAAAATGTGACCATGTCGCATATAAGTGGAGGGAAAATGAAAAAATAGAGTTTAAATACAAGTGGGGGAAAATGAAAAAATTGAATTGCATGTGGCAAGTGGATAAATGTAAGTGGTTAGATGGTAGGTGGTTGGACGATATTATTGCCTTTGTTACAACAGTTGCATGTATACAACCATGCTGCATGCAACAGGCGCACTAACCTATTTAGCGCCTAAAAAGTTGTGTCGCACAGTGCTAAAAATGGATATACGCTACTTCTTGAGGTGGGGGTGCGAATGTTGGTGGAGGTGGTGTGCTCCTAATAATTTTTCTAAATACAACTGCAACTAACTCAATCTCACCATTTTTGTTGACCTAATAATTATACATTGTCCATATTTTGATGATGACTTAACCATTCCATTCATATATATCTAATATGTATATATGAGATTGATTTTAGGTATTAGGTACACGAAAAGGATCGATTCAATCAAGACCTAACTTGACCAAATACAAACCAAAATCAATGCAAATGCACTTTTGTGGAAAACACCCTAAAACCTATAGGACAATTTTTGTAATCATTTATATTGATATTATGACTTGTAATTAAGATAAAAAAAAGAAATAAAACACTTAAAATGAATGTTTAAGCACTCTAATGGTAATTTCTAAAATTCATTATAGCGATTTTTATCGGTCGAGTTTCATCCTTGATAAACTCAACCGATACCCTTGATGCATTTTATAAACTGCCAGGATCAACCGAGTTTCCACAGGATAAACTCGACTGACACCATGCACTGTCCAAAACAAATTTAAACACTCGATTGAGTTTCATCTAGGATAAACTCGACCGACTCTTCAAATTTGTTTTGTTGCATAGGGCTATCGGTTGAGTTTTCTTTGTTGAAACTCAACCAATTGCACTGTACAAAATGTGTAGAAAAAATATTTAAGACAATTGGAGTGTTGAAAATATCAAAAATAGATCCTTTGTGACACCACAAATGACTATAATTTGATCCCAAGAGTTTCTACTGGCTAGTAAACATCCCCAACTATAAATATAGACCTTTAGGCTTCATCCCAAGTTTGCTTCTTATGCTCCTAGCTATAGTTGAGTGGATTTGTCTACTAAGAGCCCATGTCTCTCTCTTGCTTGCTAATCAAAACATCAATCTGAGTGAGATAGGTATTTGTGAAAGAGCTACTTCATTGTAATCTTTGTGAATCTCTCAAATCTTTCCTTTCCCAATCCCTTTCATCAAATAAAGTTGGTGAAAGGTATATCCTTGGTGAAGGAGAAGGTGAAGACTGAAGATTCTTTAGAAGAGTGGGCAATTCCTTCAAGGTGGAATACTTGTTGCAAGAGGGGAGCTCCATAGTGAAGGTGTCCAACTCATTACAAAAGTGAGTAATCCCTTGTACATGTTAAAGACTATTACTCGAAGGATAGGTAAGACCTTGAAAGATTTATTGGCTTCTTTTGATCCTTAAAAACAAAGGCTATGTATCCTTACCCTGCAAAAGGAAGGTCTTATTGTGTGTCTTATAATGGAATACAAGTGTGCAATGGTTGCAAAATTCTAGAGGCTGGCTCTCTAGGTAGTGGATGCACATTCTCCTAGTTTCGAGTTTGGAACCACTATGCATAGCTTGTTCTTAATCTTATTCAATCTCTCTCATCCTCGTTATGTATGTTTAGTTACACATCAAATTCCATATTTACAATCTTATATCTTGAAGTAATTTGAGGATCTAATGATTTTGGTTTAAGTTCTTAATCTCTATTCACCCCCCTAACCTTCTAGAGCTCATTGGTCCAACAAGTGGTATCAGAGCCACAATTTTCTCCGATAATATCTCCCACAAGACAAGAAGATGGGTGACAACCTTCTAGGTTCTCTCAACTTTGAGGGTGGATTCTCCATGAGACCTCCAATCTTCGAGGGTACAAACTTCCTTTAATGGAAGTAGAGGATGTAGTTCTACTTGCTAGGGATGAACTACAACATGTGGAAAGTGGTCATCCTTCCTGAAATGAGCCAGTAGGAGACGTTTCTACTTGGGATGAAACTACATTGAAGAAGGCCCAACTGAAAGCAAAGGCAATTAGCATCAGTTATGCATCTCTCACTCCTTTTGAATTCTATCAGATCTCTTCTTGGGATATGGCACTATGAGATATGGAACAAACTGCGCATCACTTATCAACAGACCAAGCAAGTCAACAAATCCAAGGTATATATGTTCAAAAGTCTTCTTGAGAACTTCAAGATGGGTAAGAAAGAGAGAGTGGATGAGATGTACTCAAGACTCAACACCATTGTGAATGGACTTATTTCTTTGAGCCAACCCATGGATTAAGGCATCATCAACTCCAATATCCTTAGGTCTCTTCCTAAGAGGTGTCAATCTAAGTTGACCTCTATTGAAGAAATAAGAAGCCTTTGTGAGATTGCTACTGAAGATATTATTGGGAATCTTCAAGCCTATGATCCTAGACTTGACAAGTAAGAAGAAAAAGAGAAGCTTGAAGAGAATGAATCAAAAATGATAAAGGAAAATGCCTTCAAAGCTCAAGTGGAGGCCATTGTTCTTCAACAACAACTTCCTTTTCAGGCTACTCCCTCTTCAAGTGAAGATGAAACTATTGGGAAATATGGTATCAGAGATAGGTAGCGGAAATAAGAAAATATTTTCCATATTCCACATTAACAGACGATTGTGTCAACAACTATGTAATGGGAAGGATGGTTTACGAGGTCACACCTATTCATGGAGCAAGTCTAGTGACTATCCCTTGTTGCAGTATGTGGCTTTCTTCAAATTGCACTTGAACATGTCTGCAGCAACTCCTGGTTGTTCACCACAGACAAAAACATGACATCGTCCTCCTAGCGGGAAAGGCTCCACGCCTCTAGAGTAGTTCACACAGACCACCAAAAAATGTTGTTATTCTTGTATTACAACCATGAAGGAGTTGTCCCCCTCTGTTGGTGTACTTGCAGCAACTTGCTCTCTCACAATTATTCTCCCTTGCTATCCCCCCTTAACTGGGTAGGACTTGCTCAGGCTCTCTTGGTTACCACAACCAGAGACGACAAACAGTTGTCAGAGGCAATTGAGTTGTGTTCTAAGAAGCCCCCAATACTCCTCTATTTATAGGGTGGTGAAGGCTAGAGTTCCCAGTCTGAGTGGGAACGGAAGGGATAGGAATTTCATGAATTTTTGCAACCTACGAACGACGAAATGGTCAATTCACAGGTGAACCAATCAATTGACGTGGGAGACGATCGGTTCAACCCATGAACCGATTGCTTCATCGTGTTTCCCATTAGAAATTGCATTGGAAATTAATATCTGATTTAGTGCACAACACGATGTCAACACATATCCTTAAATCAATCGAATTGATCCACCATTTACTCGATTTACAACCTGAGCTAGGTGGTTCATGGACCTGAGTTGATCGATTCTCTTCCTGAACAGGTCGGTTCACTATCCAGAATTGCCAAAATTGGCTCAATTGACCTGACATACTAAAATGGTTGGCTAACACTTGAACCATTCAGTCCATTGTTTAGTCAATTAACATTCAACCAATGTTATTTAAATTGAATCTTTAGTAATCAATTTTAAACCATATTCATGAATGATATCCTATTCAAAGTGTATCCTATGTGTGTGACCCTATACATTCCAAGTTATGTTGGCAGTGAATGTCCATAACTAACTTATGACATGACAAGCAAAGAGCAGCGTCTAGTAGCACATCATTGCTACCCAAGTAATTGGAAAGTTGGAGAACAACTTCAAACTACAATTTGTGATTGGTGTTATAGTGTCTGTCTAATTACTTTGTCTCTAATATTTGAATTGAAATCTAGGCATGGAATCATCATCCTCTCAATGTTCAATCCATATTCTTTGAATTAGAGAAGACTGTCTGAGATATATGTGACCTCAATATAAATATTGATTCACATGTGCATGTGCATACTTTTCTCAGTCTCACTTATCAAGTGGATAGGATATCAAACTCCTATAGGAGGGACAAATCCCATCCACATCACTCACAATAATTCTCATGTGTCACAGTGCAT
This sequence comes from Alisma plantago-aquatica, assembly GCA_963693085.1. Lineage (NCBI taxonomy): Eukaryota > Viridiplantae > Streptophyta > Magnoliopsida > Alismatales > Alismataceae > Alisma > Alisma plantago-aquatica. The sequence continues at coordinate 702,063,612 of OY856410.1, read as the reverse complement.
CCAATCATCACCTTTATGGCAACCCTTATTCAAGGTCATGGTAGATGATGTCAAAGTACACTAAACGACATGTGATGGGTGTAGTGATATCAGGTCTAAGAACCAAAATCACCACCTTCAGTATGAGAGATGACTATGACCACCAATTATGGTTTTCATGTGTCACTCTCAAGGTGGGTCTGCCCAATACACTATTCTCCAACAAGTATCTATGTTCTTTGTATTGAGAAAAGGGGATTAGATAGGCAATGGAAACAAACAAAAATCTATCCATATTCCCCATAACAGTAAGATAGAGTCAACAACTATGTAATGGGAAGGATGGTTTAACAAGGTTATACATGTACCTAGAGCAAGTCTAGTGACTAATCCTCATTGTATATGTACAACATTCTTATAGTTGCACGCATATGGCATCCATAATAGCTCTTGGTCTTCACCATGGACAATAGGGTAATATTGTCCTCCTAGTGGGAAAAGTATCCATGCCTCTTGAGAAGTCCACACAACTCTCTAGAACTCCTATCATTCTACTAGAGAAGATAGGTAGGAGTTGTTCCTCCTGTTGGTATACTAGTCACCAACTTGCTCTCCTACAATTGTTCTCCCTTGCTATCCCTCCCTTTAACAGGTAGGACTTGCTCGAGTTCTCTCATTTACTACAACCAGAGAAGACAAACAATTGTGAGAGGTAATTGAGTTGTGTTTGAGCATCCCTCAATACCCTTCTAGTTATAGGGGTATTAGGGTCAGGGTTTCCAGTCTGAGTGGGAGTGAAAGGAATCAGAATTTCATAAAAACTCACAAACTACAACATGCAAAATAGTCAGTTATCGAGCGAACCTATCGGTTGATCGGTTCACCTAGTGAACCAGCCATTTTGTCATGTTTCCCAATCAATTATCATTCATGATTAAACTTATTTTCAAGGTGTATTCTATGTATGTGACCCTATAGGTTCCATGTTATGTTGGTAGTGAATGTGTATAACTAGTTTATGACATCACAAGAAAAGAGTGGTGCCTAGTCACACATCATTGCTACCTAAGTAAAAGGAAAGTTGGAGAACAACTTCAACCTACAATTTATGATAGTTGTTATAGTGATTGTATAATTACTTTGTCTCTGATATCTAGATTGAACTCGAGGCATGAAATCATCATCCTCTTAATATTCAATCTATGTTCCTTGAACTAGAGAAGACTATCTGAGAAATATGTGACCTCAATATAATCTATTGATTCATATGTGCATGCACATGCTTTTCTCAATCTCACGTATGAAGTGGCTAGGATATCAAACTCTTATAGGAGGGACAAATCCCATCTACATCACTCATTATCATTCCTATGAGTCACAGTGCACCCAATCATCACCTTTATGGCAACCCTTATTTAAGGCCACAGTGTATGATGTCAAAGCACACCGAACAACATGTGATGAGTGTAGTGATTTCACATCTAAGAATCACAATCACCACCTTCACTATTAGAGATGACTATGGCCACCAATTATGGTTTCCATGTATCACTCTCAAGGTGGGTCTATTTGATGCATTGTTCCCCAACAAGTATCTATGTGCTTGGTTTGATATCACATATCATGACTGATGAGATTTTTTCATCAACCAACACACACTCTAGTCTTAAGTGTTATTGATTATAAAAATGTACATACTCTTAACATTTGTACGATCTCATTGGTCAAGTCACATACTTGAAGACATACGTCATTGAATAATATTATTCTTTAGACATTCATTATGTTTCTTCATTATCTCATAACTGAGTGAAACAAAATAAATCAGAATCTTTCCTTTATTGTTTACTCAAATCATTTTTATAATATTCCATCAAAATCATTATATGATTGGCTTTTTGGGCATACATACCAACAAACTCCCACTTGCACTTAGAGCCAATCACCCACAAATTTTATTCTTAGTGATATAAACATGTCCATCATGATTCTGCTATGCAAATGCTAATCTAGCGGGTTAGAAACACTTCTATCTTTTGTCAGTATATTGCATGTCTCTCATATCTTTACTGTATTATATTTCATATGAGATGGGACTATTGTAATATGCTATATGGTATTCCTTATCTAACTAGTAGCTCCATTGTTATCATAGTATCTCTATTGTGTAATCAATGGTTGGAACATCTTTATGTTCATCCATATAAACTTCTAGATCCATATAGTACCCTCTCATGTGTTCATAACACCAGTATACTTGGCTTCTATTGTAGAATTGAATTAATGGTTTGTAGTTCGAAACCCTTCCAACATACTACTCTTTTCTTTAAATTGAACACATTATATATGGAGATCACTTTCTATGATTCTGGAAGCTTTAATAAAAGTAACCCCTTACACCCAACTCTTCCTTATTTCCATAATCTAGAAACTAATCCATAGTGTGTCTCAATTAATAATGGATTACTTTTAATGACATTTAAATGACAATTATTGGAATCTAACTAATATCATCTTATCATGTCCAATTCATACAAGACTATGGGATGAGTACATTATATAGCATACATGCTAGATCTAATTGCATATGGCATTTCACTCAACTTTTTCCATTCTTCATAAGAATCAGAACACAGGGTTCTTGAGAGACTAATCCCCATCTACATGGAAAGATTCTCTCTCATTGAATCCTTCTTGATGAACCCTTTCAACATTTTCCGATATATGTGCTCATACATAGGTTATGAAGCTTTCTAAAACTATATCTATTAGATCTCAATTCCTAACTCATAGGATATTTCACCTAATCCTTCATTGCTAAAGGTGTTTTCCATGTCAGGTCTCAATAATGTGTGTGTGTGTGTGTGTGTATATATATATATATACATATATATATATATATATCTATATATATATATATATATATATGGGATAAAGACAGGCATTCTCTCGCCCACTCCCACACCCGTGATGGAGGCCAAACATCTGGGAGAGTGGTAAACCAAGGAGGCAGCTGGGATTCAAACCTGGGTCCCTTCGTGAGGAGACACTGTGCTTGACCACTTGAGACACTCCTTGTCAACTATATATATATATATATATATATATATATATATTTACATATATATATACATATATATATACATATACATATATACATATACATATATACATATACATATATACATATACATATATACATATATATACATATATATACATACATATATACATACATATATATATATATACATATACATATATACATATACATATATATATACATATATATAAATACATATATATGTATATATATGCATATATATGTATATACATATACATACATATACATGTATATATATAAATATATATGTATATATATACATATATATACATATATATATATATATATAAATTTGACGTATATATATGTGTGGGGGGGTTGAAATCATAGATTCCATCTTTTATATTGATTCAAGTCAAATTCTTTAACTATCATGTCAAGTCAAAAGTTCCCATCTCTGAGATGCTTGTTTCAATCTTAAGATTGAGCATTGTAGCTTATAGAATTTATTTGCATTAATGAATTTATAATAGCTTTAGGTTGTGTCACATACACATCCTTTCAATTATTCCTATTAAGGAATGTGGTTTTATTCTTCATATGTCAAATATCATAGTCTATGTAAACTGCAATAACAAGCATGACAATTGAAAAGAGGAATTTGTTCACGTTCAATACTTTGAACTTGTTTGAAAAAAACCGTTATAACCCATTTTTCCTCTTATGTTATCCATGTTGGTCCTCATCTTAAAAACCCAACTGCACCTGATGGATTTTACCCCCTTTAGGCGGTACTAGCAAGGTCATACCTTGTTAGTGTACATGGACTCTATAATGGCCTTCAAGCCATTTTGCGTATTCTATTTCTCAGTAGTTTCCAATTGATTTGTTGGCTCATCATCTTATGACAAACCTATCTGAGTTATTGGATTACCAATCTTTCCATCTCAGATATGTTCTACTAGAACTATGATGTTCTATGTTAGATGAGGAACTTGATATTCCAAAACAATTGGTGATTCCCAATTGTTCCCATTGTACCTCCTTGTCAACATCAAACCTTTTCAAGTTCTACTTTTAATCCCACTAATTCTTTTGAAACTCAGTTATACTAGAAATAAACATTTTGTTGTTGGATTAGGATTAAAGGTAGTATCAAACAATTATGGCCATGTGGATAAACATTTCAAGAAACTAGTTTCTTTATAAAGTTTTAATCCTTAATACATATCAGGGACATTCCTGTATCATATCTCATATGATGTCTTGCAAACCATTTTAGAAGGTACATTGTTTTAGTGTAAAGTATATATGCATGAGGAGATTAGAAGATTAGATAAAATGATAATCACATCATGATCCATTAGGATGTAATTCCTTCTTTCTGACACATCATCATGTTTCAAGTGGATTTGACTTGTGATACACTATCACAGTCTATCCAGAAGGTTCTCAAACTATTGATGTAAAGTATTTCAACATTTGATCATATCAAAGTTTTTTAATACTTTTATCAAATTATGCTTCATTTATGATCTTCTTGAACACTTCAAGAGATTCATGTTTGTATTTCACAAAATATATACTTCATATCAGCTGAGATCATCAGTAATATAATCAAGTGAAAACAACTATTTTTAGCATTTATTCTATAAGATCTTCATATATAAATGTGTATAATCTCTAGTAGAATGCTTCCCTCTACACTACACCTATTGAGAGGCATTTTATCATGTTTATCATAAATAAGACTTGCATGTCTCTTGTTGGTTCACTAACCAAAAGAGTCCAAATAAACATCAATATGTGTTCTAGATATGTATATCTCAGATATGTGCTATTGATGACAATGCTATATATATTGATTGTTTGAGTTATAAATTGTAATCCTTTAGGTATTTATGTTATAAACATTTATCTTTTGATCTTTTCACATAAAGATAACAAGACATTTTGGGGCATAGCCATACAAGATCATATCTTTGCAATAGAACCATTAGCAATTCTTTATTTATAATCATCCTTGTCCATACAAGATGCATAAAGTAAAATGTTTCTATTATAGACATAATGAAATAGCAGTTCAACTAACTCTATTACATGACCAATGGGCTAGGATAAATTCTAAATGTAGACTAAAGTTGTAGCAACTCTTGCTCCGCATAGTCCATCATTTCCCTTTCATAAAGGCTTTACTTCTTATCAGATCATGCACATCGACATATGTCAGATCTACATCCAGTATCAAATACCAAGATGAAGAAGTAATCAAATTTATCTTATAGCATTTATACCAGAAGTAGAGGTTTCTACTTCTTCCTTCTTCTTCTTTAATTCCTCCAAGAATAGAGGACAATTCCTTTTCCAATGTCCAATCTGGTGACAGTGGGGACAATTGCCTCCCTTCTTTACTCCTCCCTTTGCTTTGAATGCTAAAGAATTGGGCTTCTAGCCAGTTTAGAACTCTTCTTAGATTTTCATTTTCATTTAGACTTTCCCTTTGACTTTTTGTTTGTCATCACAGACTTGGGCTTGTCTTTCTTCATTTGAGCTTCAGCTATTCTCAACATGCCAAGTAACTCTGTCAATGACTTGTAAACGTCATTCATGTTGTAGTTCATGACAAACTGACTGTATACTATGGTTGAGACTGTAGAATCACATCAGCGGCCAACTCTTGACCCAAGGGGAACCCTAGTCTGGAAAGTTTCTCCATAAACCCAATATGCTTGAGCAGATAAGGACCTACTGTATCTCCTTCTTCAATGTTATATTTGAACAATGCCTTAGAGAGATCAAATTTCTCCTGTCATGCCTGCTCTTGGAACATATTCTTAAGATGTACGTGTGACCATATAAATAACATCTATGTTCTCATGATGTCTTTGCAACTTATAGTTCATTAAGCACATCATTAGGTACTTAACACCAATGATGTCTTCAATATGATTCTTGTAAGCATCCCTGCCATCCTTTGGTGTAGTGGGAAGAGGTTCATTTGTCTCTAGTGTCTCCAGGACATAGATCTTGTGCTACTATATGAGAACAATTCTTAGCATCCTGAATAAGTAATAGAAATTATTCCTGTTTAACTTGTCCTTCTCAAGGACTGGTCACAAAGATAACGTGTTGTTGTGTGTTGCCATTTAATTCTACAATATAAATTTGTAATTTTGTTAAAAAATCATTTTGATTTGATTTGATGTGAGAAATATGATATTAAATTAGGCCTTTAATTAATTATTTCTCCCACTATTTTATTCAAATTGACAAGCCTCACATATCAATTTGGATGATTACAGCGTACAACCTTCTAGTGAGTCAAGATCTAAAATAATTCAATTGTTACCCAACCAACACCATTGTCCATAATCAATCATTAAGGTAGACAACGTTTGTCAAATACATCTTATGTGGTTCTTGCATAGATTGTATGCACAAATCTTTACCATAATCATCTATATGCTTATAGGTACTTACTAATATTAAGGTTACCCAGTTAAGACTGACCTAAAAGGCAACATGATAATAATGTGCCTCACTTGAGCAGATCTACATTACTACCATCATACTTCCACGATATGGACAACACACCACGCTAGGGCCTAAATGATGCTTAGTCGATCAATCTTTTCATTTGTGTTGCTAATATAAATCATCTTAGACTTTGTATGTTTGATTGAGGGATTATATATATATACATCTTAGACTTAATATGTTTGATTGAGGGATTATATATATATATATATATATATATATATATATATATATATATATATATATATATATATATATAGAGAGAGAGAGAGAGAGAGAGAGAGAGAGAGAGAGAGGCACACACACACACATACATATACATATACATATCTAATCACCACATACTAGTACGCATGATACACATGCTATATCCCATACACGTAAACATGCAATATAAAACATTATTGTGAAAAACAATAGAGGGGGGTGAATAGGGTATTAAAGATATTTTAAAATAATTTAAACTCAAACAACCAACCACAAAAATATTGGACAAGGGGACAAGGATTTAGAGTGGTTCCTACCTTAGCAAATACTAAGGTAGTCAGTCCACTACCCGGTTGCTTACCCAACCGGGATTTGGAAAGAATTTAATTTTATTACCTCGCAAGGACTTTACATAAAATTACAATTCTCTCCCTAAACCCTTCAAGCAGCCTTCACCTAGAAGTAATCACACCAACCTTGAAGCAGCCTTCACCTAGAAGTAATTGCACCAACCTTGAAGCAGCCTTCCTCCTGAAGTAGCTTCCCATTGCAATAGCCTTCTTGAAGTAGCTTCCCGTTGCGATAGCCTTCTTGAAGTAGCTTGAAGTCCACCTTCTCCTCCGAGAAGAACCTTTTCCAATCCGCAGCCTCCAACCCTAGGAGTAGCAAGGAGAATACACAAGATAACAAGGACCAAGAAAGAAAAACAGAAATTACAATGCCGTTGTAAGCACAAGGCTTGATTTGCCTATATCAAGCGTATTGATCTCCTAACCAATGTATGTAGAAGTGTAAGGGCTGTGGATAGGAGATGCTAGCCTATAGGACACGAAGTTGGAGCAATGGGAATGAATAACCAATGTTGGAATTGCTCTATTGCTCAAACAGATTGCCAATATGAGTATGTAAGCTCAAGTGTAGCACAAGTGTATGGCTTAGTTGTATTTAGGTGTCCTAAGGCATGTCCTATTTATAGGAATGGCCTACAAGTTGCTTAAGAACGTTCTAGACACTTTCTAGGGGGTTCTAAGTGCTTAACTAGCCGTTAGGTACAAGTTAGGCCCATTAGCAACGACTAGTTAATTAATTCTGCAGTTGCTGTCAGAGTCCACCTCGGTCGAGGAATTGTCGACCGAGACACCTACTCGGTCGAAGTTTTGTCGACCGACAGGCTCTCTGGATCAAGTGTTAGCAACGTTCATCTCCAACTGCCAACTACTTTCTCAGCTGTGTCTAACGGCTACTTGGGTCATTCTCGGTCGAGAAGTTTGTCGACCGAGAGTGTCTCGGTCGAGGAGTTTGTCGACCGAGATTGACCCTGTTTCAATGTTTCACTTTAAGGCATTAAGTATGTGTATGAGTGTGCATAGGTGACACTGTTGAAGGGGATGACCTATCTAAGTGTAGTGATTGGCTAGGGAAGATCTAACGCTTGATTTACATGATGTCTAAGTACTTGTACATTATATACTTGTACAAGTTTACAATTGATTACATTTCATGACATTTACAATCATTCAAGCATATAGATTCCCTAGAGCTTTGTCATCCACCTTATTCCTGCAACACTCAAGTAGCACGTTAGATCAACAAGAATGAAATGTTTGTCATCATCGAAACAAAGGGATTTATCATAATGTCCAATTTATCCAACAATCTCCCCCTTTTTGAAGATGACAAACATTTCCTAAATATAAAATAAGGAAATATAAAGCATGTGAGTTTTATACCTGAAGATTACCTTCTGTAGCCATTCTTGGTTTACAAGTGAGTGTTGGCCATCATGATGGAACTCATTATTATTTTTGATTTTATATTCTTTCTCCCCCTTTGTCATTTCAAAAAGATATCCAGGTTGAATATTGTATTCTCCCCCTTAAGTTTATACTATGCTCCCCCTTAAATGGATATTCTATTAGGAACATGGCATATGTATTGATTTTTCACCCATTTTACAAGGGATGTTAAGCCCTAAAAATGAGAATCCTTTAATTCTTAGAGTACATAAAAATGTCTCGAACCAAATGCAAGGGATGTTAAGCCCTGATTTGTTTAGAGAGTTCCTTTAAGTACAAGATATATCATTTTTATGAAATTCATAGATTTCTTCATAACCAAGAGTAAAAATACTAAGGTCGTAACAAGATCCAAATGATGTTTATAATGTTTTTGTAAGCTTCTTAATCAAATAATCATATTTGTTTGTATGAGCTCCCCCTTAATCTTACCATTAAAGCAATTTAAAGCTTCTAAGGTCACAGATGCTTTTAAATTTTGATTTTGACCTTTATCAAAAGTATACTAAGATTAAGTATAATAAAATGATGTCCAAATAAGCATTTTGTCAAAGCTTATTTTAGGTCGTCCTTGACTATGACCATAGCGCCCCTTGGCTAAATTGTATTTCAACCAAGAGGCAAAAATTGCAGATTTCCAATTTAAGCACTTATATAGATATCAATTTTTAAGCATGTTTAGTGATACTCAATATGAAAACATCCTCTTAAAAATGAAAGCACGATGAATATCTCAAGTCTTGAAAAGATACCAATTGAGAGATAACATTTGTGTTACAAGCATTCCAACAAATCATTTTGCTTGCCTATGTATCATCAAGGATCATTCATGCAATAATCATTATTTATGCAACAAGCATTATCTTTATGAGCTGAAAGATGAAATACTGAAAGCATATCCATGATGTAATGATAGGACAATAAAAGCATATAATGATAATTTCATGAGACACAATGATTGTGATTATTTAAACTAGATGTCATAACACATGATTTTTATATGGATAGACCAGAAAATATTTGATGATAAAACAGAAATTTCTTTTTGTTAAACTACGCATAATTTTAATTTTAACTTGTTTAGAGGATCAACCAAAATAATCTCATTTATATTTATAAGTTCTTTCAATAATGATCTTCAACTTGTTTTGCCTATAAAATCAGTCATTAACATCAAACAGGTAGTAATTTGATCAATTGAAAATATATTCAGCAATTTATTGCAGACTGAAATCAGTGACCTGCTCGGTCGAAGATTTCTCGACCGATCAGGTTTCTGTATTGTTTTCAGAACTATTTATTGATTCCAAGTAAAATAAGATTTTCCAAGTTAGAGCTCGATTGTGTTGAGATATGACATTTGTATATCAAAAATCAGTTTAGGTCACATCTCAACTTAAACTTAAGCTTCTAAGTTTTAGGAACCCAAGCTAAAACATCATTCTTTTTCTTATATGGGCATGAAAATGAATAATGTCCAAGACGCATGCAATAATGACAACTAATAGAGTCAACTTCATTTCTCTTTCTAGGAATTGAGTTCCTAGGTACAAACATAATCTTAGTCTTGGATGCTTTAGCTCTGTTGGGTTTATTTCTTATTGGATCATATCCTAATCCTCTTCTTCCATTATAACTAGAGGAACTTTTCAGACTATTTTCAAGCATGGCATTTCCTCTTAACTTAGCAATATCATCCATCTTTTTCTTTATATCTTTCTTTTCTTGATCTAAATCAGATACTAGAGAATTTCTTTCTTTTACAACCTCATCATAATCTAAGTGTGAACATAGAACAGGTTGTTTCTGAAGATCATTCACTTGAGTTTGCAAGTTTAACTTTTCTAAGGAAAGAAGATTGCAATTAGCTTCTACCGATTTTACCTTAAGATCATAATCTTCATTTTCCTTTTTGAGATTTTCATTTTCAGATACAAGAGCAAGAAGTTTAACATTCAAATCATCCTTTACTTTATTTGATTTCTTAAGTTTCTTCTTGCACTCAATATATTTCTCATGAGTATCTTGAAGACTAGCAATTAGATCTTCTTTTGGTAGATCATAAAGACTTACCTCTTGTTCGTCTTCATTTGTTATAGCAATGAGGCATTCTACTTCTTCTTTTCCATCATCACTATCATCACTTGAATCATCCCATGCAGCTTTATATGCTCATTCTTTCTTTTTGTGAGATGATTTCTTCCCTTTCTTGAGTTTTGGACAATCTCCTTTCATGTGTCCCTTTTTGCCACATTCAAAGCACCTGGAAGAAGAAACACTAGAAGTTTTATTAGTTTTAAAACTTTTATATTGCTTACCATTTACAATGAGAGTTTCTTCTTCACTATCATCTTCACTTGTGTCATGAGTGTCCTTGGTTGATGCTTTGAATGCAATGTCCTTCTTTTTGCCTTGTTTACGTTCACGTTCTCTTCTTTCTTCCTCTTCTAAAGTTGCCTCATGAGCTTCTAGATTGCCAATGAGTTGCTCCATTTTCAGTTTAGTGAGATCATTGGCTTCTTCAATGGCTGTCACCTTGGGTTTGTATTTGGGAGGAAGTGATTGAAGTACCTTTGACATCTGATCTTCTTCAAGAACATTTTTTCCTAAGGCATTCAAACCATTAACAATAGAAGAGAATTTTGCAAACATTTCACGAATGGATTCATTCGGATCCATACGAAAGTGTTCAAACTTCTGTTTAAGCATACTAATCTTAGAGTTCTTAACTTGAACCGTACCTTCATAGGTTATGGACAATCTATGCCATATTTCATAGGCTGTTTCACAGTTGGATATTCTATTAAATTCTCCTACGGAAATTGAACAATAAAGAATACTTACAGCCTTTGCATTCATTTGAGCTGATTTTACCGTATTTGCATCCCACTCTGCATATTGCATTTAAGGAAGCTCGTATGGGGTTGAGACCATCCTCCATAAGTCCCAACTGATGCCTTGGAAGTAGAACTGCATCCTTCTCTTCCAATATGTGTAGTTTGTTCCATCAAACACTGGAGGCCTAGCAACAAGTGTCCCTTCAAGATTGAGGTTGTTGAGCAACCCATCACCCATTCTTCAAGACCTGGTTAGGTTCCTTGAAGCCTGCTCTGATACCAATTGAAAAACACTAGAGGGGGGTGAATAGGGTTTTAAAGATATTTTAAAATAATTTAAACTCAAACAACCAACCACAAAAATATTGGATAAGGGGACAAGGATTTAGAGTGGTTCCTACCTTAGCAAATACTAAGGTAGTCAGTCCACTACCCGGTTGCTTACCCAACCGAGATTTGGAAAGAATTTAATTTTATTACCTCGCAAGGACTTTACATAAAATTACAATTCTCTCCCTAAACCCTTCAAGCAGCCTTCACCTAGAAGTAATCGCACCAACCTTGAAGCAGTCTTCACCTAGAAGTAATTGCACCAACCTTGAAGCAGTCTTCCTCCTGAAGTAGCTTCCCGTTGCAATAGCCTTCTTGAAGTAGCTTCCCATTGCGATAGCCTTCTTGAAGTAGCTTGAAGTCCACCTTCTCCTCCGAGAAGAACCTTCTCCAATCCGCAGCCTCCAACCCTAGGAGTAGCAAGGAGAATACACAAGATAACAAGGAACAAGAAAGAAAAACAAAAATTACAATACCGTTGTAAGCACAAGGCTTGATTTGCCTATATCAAGCGTATTGATCTCCTAACCAATGTATGTAGAAGTGTAAGTGTTGTGGATAGGAGATGCTAGCCTATAGGACACGAAGTTGGAGCAATGGGAATGAATAACCAATGTTGGAATTGCTCTATTGCTCAAACAGATTGCCAATATGAGTATGTAAGCTCAAGTGTAGCACAAGTGTATGGCTTAGTTGTATTTAGGTGTCCTAAGGCATGTCCTATTTATAGGAATGGCCTACAAGTTGCTTAAGGACGTTCTAGACACTTTCTAGGGGGTTCTAAGTGCTTAACTAGCCGTTAGGTACAAGTTAGGTGCATTAGCAACAGCTAGTTAATTAATTCTGTAGTTGCTGTCAGAGTCCACCTCGGTCGAGGAATTGTCGACCGAGACACCTACTCGGTCGAAGTTTTGTCGACCGACAGGCTCTCTGGATCAAGTGTTAGAAACGTTCATCTCCAACTGCCAACTACTTTCTCAGCTGTGTCTAACGGCTACTTGGGTCATTCTCGGTCGAGAAGTTTGTCGACCGAGAGTGTCTCGATCGAGGAGTTTGTCGACCGAGATTGACCTTGTTTCAATGTTTCACTTTAAGGCATTAAGTATGTGTATGAGTGTGCATAGGTGACACTGTTGAAGGGGATGACCTATCTAAGTGTAGTGATTGGCTAGGGAAGATCTAACGGTTGATTTACATGATGTCTAAGTACTTGTACATTATATACTTGTACAAGTTTACAATTGATTACATTTCATGACATTTACAATCATTCAAGCATATAGATTCCCTAGAGCTTTGTCATCGACCTTATTTCTACAACACTCAAGTAGCACGTTAGATCAACAAGAATGAAATGTTTGTCATCATCGAAACAAAGGGATTTATCATAATGTCCAATTTATCCAGCATATTGATGGTTATGGACATATCTATTGTAACTCCTTAGAGCCATAAGGAATTACCACCACCTAGGTCTACATCACATGCAGGAACCTATTGTTGGTACAGATCTATGTCTGCCAATATGATTTGATTGGTTCTACCCTTGAACCGATCGCCTCACCTCCTAGCCGATCAGTTGGTCGTCAGATCCGATCGTCTAGCCTCTAACTCAATTGATGTATGGACACCTACAAAAGGTGGGTTCACTCCTCCTACCCTCCTCAATCCTTTAGTCGGTCAGCACGTCTGACATTGATTCTCATCTTAGTCATTACAAGAAAAGAAAATATAATATTTCTTTTAAACTTATTACATGGTAATGAGAAACTTCCATTTATTTTCGAGGGTATGAAAGGTAGGGAAGAATAGTACTTTTACATTGGGAAGAAGAAGGTGGATGCTCGGTGTGTAAACCAAGATATAGTAGGAATAAAAGAAACCATTCAAACACATATATATATTTATGTTATGGGCCATAGCCATGCTAGACATCCACCATCAAAACTCTCTTTTAGGACCACACATATAAATTGCATATTATATATATATATATATATATATATATATATATATATATATATATATATATTAGTTTGAGATCATATGTGGCCTTTAATCGTATATGTACATTAATATATATATATATATATATATATATATATATATATATATATATATATATATATATATATTAGTTTGAGATCATATGTGGCCTTTAATTGTATATGTACATTAATCAGTTTGAGTATTCACATCGTATGCAATAAATGATGAAAACTAAAAATTCAATCATATCAATAAAATCCCAAAACATAGTAAATTGACATGGCTCTGATACCACCATTAGAAAAATGGGTGCAGATAGGCAATAGAAACAAATAAAATTCTATCCATATACCATAAGAGCAAGATTGAGTCAACAACCATGTAATGCGAAGGATCATTTAACAAGGTTATACCTAGTCCCGAAGAAAGTCCAATGATTAATCCTCATTGCAGTTGTGCAACTTTCTTCAAGTTGCACTCAGACGGTGTCTACAGTAGCTCCTGGCCTTCACCACAGACAGTAGGCTGACATTGTCCTCCTAACAGGAAAAGTATCCATGCCTCTAAAGAAGTCTACGTGGACCGCCTAGAACTCCTGTCATTCTACTAGAACAGACAAGAAGGAGTCGTTCCTCCCATCAGTGTACTAGTCACCAACTTTCTCTCCAACAATTGTTCTCCCTTTCTATCCCTCCCTTTAGTGGGTAGGATTTTCCTAAGATCTCTTGGTTACCACAATTAGAGAAGACAAACAATTGTCAGAAGCAATTGAGTTGTATTTGAGAAGTCCTAGTACCCCTCTTTTTATAGGGGGTTAGGGTCAGGGTTCCCAGTCTGAGTGGGAGTGGAAGGAACCAAAATTTCACAAAACTTCTCAACCTATGATAGGAGAAATGTTTGGTTTACAAGCTATATGATCGATTGTCATGTGATCCTATTGGATCACCAAGAGAAATGGTCATTTCATCATGTTTTCCAATCATAATTGTATTGACAATTCTAATCCAATTAATGCATAACATGACATCAACACTAATCCTTGATTCAATTGAATTGAACCATGAACCAGGCATCTCACTTCATGAAACAGTCATCTCATAAACTCAAACCGATTGGTTCACTGAGTGAACCAGTTGTTTTGCACCTTGGTTCAGCCAGAATTCAGCCAATTCAATTTCCAATCAACCTGCCACTCCAAGCGATCAGTTCAAAACTTGAAACGGTCAGTTGGGAGTCTAGTAAGTTAATTCGTTTCCTAAATTGAGTAACTAAACTCTTTAGTAATCAATTCAATTATCATTCATTATTAAACTCCTCTTATAGGTGTATCCTATGTGTGTGACCCTATAGATTTCATGTTACATTGGAAGTGAATGTCCATAACTAGTTTATGACATCACAAGCAAAGAGAGGTGCCTAGTCACACATCATTGCTACCGAAGTAAATGGAAAGTTAGAGAAAAAATTCAACCTATAATTTGTCATAGGTGTTATAGTGATTATATATTTCCCTTGTCTCTGATTTCCAGATTGAATTCGAGGCATGGAATCTTCATGGTCTCATTTTTCAATCCATGTTCCTTGAACTAAAAAAAACTATTTGAGATATATGTGACATCAATACCATATATTGATTCACATGTTCATGCTCATACTTTTCTCAATCTCACTTATCAAGTGGCTAGGATATCAAACCCTGTAGGAGGGACAAATCCCATCTACATCACTCACATTCATACTCATGTGTCACAATGCACCAAATCATTACCTTTTTTAGCAACCCTTATACAAAGTCACTGTGGATGATTTCAAAGTATATTGAACGACATGTAATGTGGGTAGTGATTTTAGTTCTATGAATTGCAATCACCAGCTTCACTAGAAGAGATGACTATGACCACCAATTATGGTTTCCACGTGTCACTTTCAAGGTGGATCTGTCCAAAATACGATTCCCCGAAAAGTATATATATATGCTTGGTTTGATATCACATATCATGACTGATCAGATTCTGTCATCAAACAAATAACACTCTAGTCTTAAGTGTTACTACTATCTATCACCTTCCACAGTAACATACAACTAGGGACATTATAAGAATGTGCATACTCTTAGCGTCTGTATGATCTCATTGTTCAAGTCTAGTACTTGAAGACATATGTCATTGAGTACTATCATTCTTTAGACATTCATTATGTTTCTTCATTATCTCATAACTTAGTGGAATAGAATAAATAAAAATCTTGCCTTTATTATTTGATCAAATCATTTATATAATATGTCATCACAATCGTCATATATAATTGGCTCTCTGGCATACATACCAACACTTTGTTTGATATCACATATCATGACTGGTTACATTCTATCATCAACCAACACACACTCTAGTTTTAAGTGTTATTGATGCCTATTATCCTTCCACAATAACATCCAACTAGGGACTAAACAAGAATACTCTTGACATCTATATGATCTCATTATTCAGGTCATCAACTGAAGAAATACGTCATTGACTAATGTCATTCTTTAGACTTTCATTATGTTTCCTCACTATCTCATAAATAAGTGAAACAAGATAAATTGGAAGATTGTCTTTATTATTAATCAAATCCTTTATTAGATATGCCATCACAATCATCATATGATTGGCTCTCTGGGCATACATATAAACAAACTCCCACTTGCACTTAGATCCAATCACCCACGAATCTTATTCTTAGTGATCTACACATGTCCATCATGTTTCTGCTACATAAGTGCTAATCCATGGGGTTAGCAATATTTTTCCTTTAGTCAGTATATTTCATGATTCACATCTCTTCATTGTATGAAATCTCATGTAAGATGGAATTGCCACAATATGCTATCTGATATTCATTGCATAACTAGTATCTCCATTGTTGTCACAGTATTTCTACTGTGTCATCAATGGTTGGAACATCTCATTAGTTCATCTATGTAAACTTTTAGATCCATATAGTACTATCTCTGGTGTACACAACACCAAGAATACAACTTCTATTGTACAACTAAAATAATGCTCTGTTTTTCAGAATCCTTTCCAATTCACAACTCTTCTTTTAAAATTAAGCATAGTTTTATATTGTGATCATTCTCTATCATTTGTGGAAGCTTGCATCAGTGTAACCCGTTACACCCAACTCTTTCTTATTACCAAAATCTAGCAACTAATCCTTTAGTACTTCTGAAGTACTAATGGATGTTCATTATGGTATTTCAGTGACTTTCATTGGAATATGAATAATCTCATATTATCATGTCCAATACATACAAGATAATAGGATGAGTAGATCCAAATCTGCATGCATATGGCATCTCTTCCATTATTCACACAAATTGCAACACTGAGTC
Source organism: Alisma plantago-aquatica (assembly GCA_963693085.1). Taxonomy (NCBI): domain Eukaryota; kingdom Viridiplantae; phylum Streptophyta; class Magnoliopsida; order Alismatales; family Alismataceae; genus Alisma; species Alisma plantago-aquatica. Next base: position 702,046,497 of record OY856410.1, on the reverse strand, counting down.
CTTGAGAGACTAATCCCATGTATCATGGATAGATTCTCTCTCATTGAATCATTCATGCTAAACCCTTTCAGCATCTTGCCAATATATGTGCCCATACTTGGGTTAAGAAACTTTCCTAAACTGTCTCTATAGATCTCAATTCCTATCGCATAGGATTTTTCTCCTAATCCTTCTTCAAGAAGGTAATTTCCATGCCAGGATTCAATATTTGGTATTGAGATGCTATTCCTCATCATTATGTGGAATATTTATCTACTCCCACTGAATCTTTTGTAATCATAGACTTCAACTTTTATCTTGACTCAAGTCAAACTCTTTGACTTTCTTGTCAAATCAAAGATTCCAGCTCTGAGGTGCTTCTTTCCAACTTCTTGATTGAACACTGTATCTTATAAACTATATTTGCATTAATGGAGTTATAAAACCTTCATGCCATGTCACATACACATCATGTCAATTATTCCTTTAAGAAGTGTGGTTTTAATCTTCATATAACAAATCTCATAGTTTTAATAAGTTGCACCAATAAGCATGTCAATTGGTGAAGGGATTTCATCATGTTCAACGCTTTGAACTGATTTGAAAACCTTTTCAACCAATCAATCCTTTTATGTTATCCATGTTAGTCTTTTTACTTGAAGGCCCAATTGTACCTTATTGATTTTATCCTTGTAGGTGGTACCGCCAAGGGCATACCTTGTTGGTGTTCATGGATTCTATTCAAGATGTAACTGTGTCAAGCCATTTCTTAGACTTTGGTCCCTTAATACTTTTTAGTTGATTGTTGGCTCATCATCTTATGACCAACTCAGAACTTATCTGAGTTATAGGATTATGAATCTTTTAATATCAGACATGTTCTACTAGTGCTATGATATTTCTATTACAACATTGGAACTTTGAGATTTTACAACAATTTTGATTCTCCTTGTCCTCATTGTACCTTCTGGTTGACATCGAACTTTTTGAGTTCTACTTTATTCTGACTGATCTCTTGTAACTCAGTTGTCGTAATAACAAAGATTTTGCTATTGGATTGGGATTGAAGGTAGCTTTCAATAAATCAACATTTTTTGGTTTGTGGATAAACCTTTTCAAGAAACTTCTTTCTTTATATAAATTTTAATCCTTAAGACATATCAGGACTTTTCCCAAACCATATCTTATATGGTGTCTTGCAAATCATTTTGGAAGATACCTTGTTTTAGTATAAAGTGTGTGTCTAAAAGGAATTAGAAGATTAGATTAAATAATAATCACTCGTGACTCATCAAGATGTGACTCCTTCCTTCTGATACATCATCATGTTTTAGGTGGAGTTGATTATGATACACTTACAGTCTCTCCAGAAGATCCTCAAACTTTTGATGTACAATATTTCAACATTTGATCATATCAAAGTTTATTAATACTTTTATCAAGACTATACTTCATTTATAATCTTCTTGAACACTTCAAGAGGTTTATGTTTGTATTTCACCAATTATGAACCCCATATCTACTGAGATCATCAATAAATATTATGAAGTACAAATAACTACCTTTAGCATTTATTCTAAAGGATCTTCATACATCAATATGTATAAGCCCTAATATATTGCTTACTTTACCACTACACCTAGTGAAGTTGGTTTTTCATGTTTCTCATATATAAGACTTTCATGTTTCATATTGGTTCAATAACCAAAAGTATCTAGATAAACATCAACATGGATTGCATAATTGCATTTCTCATACATGTGCTCTAGATGACAATGATATAGTTTGTTTGAGTTATCAATTGTAATCCTTTAGGAATTTATGTTATAGATATTCATATTTAGATCCTTTCATTTAAGGATCACAAGACAGGGCATTTCCATACAAGGTCACATCTTTGAAATAGAACCATTAAAAACTCTTTATTCATTATCATCATTGTCCGTATAAGATGCATAAAGTAAAATGTCTCTATTATTGGCATAATGAAATAGCAGTTCATCTAACTCTACTACATGCCCTGCAGGCTAAGATAAATTCTAAATGTAGACTAAAGTTGCATAATCTCTTACTCCATAGTCCATCCTTTCCCTTTCATAAAGGCTTACCTCTTAGCATATCTTGCATATTCAAACATATGTCAAATCTCCATGTGATATCACATATCCAAGATAAAGAAGTATTTAGATTTATCTTATGATGTATACACCTGAGGTGGAGTTCTCTATCCCCTCCTTATTCTTTAGTTACTCTAGGTAGAGAGGGTAATTCCTCTTCCAGTGTCAAGGTTGGTGACAATGGTGACAATTTTGTCCCTTATTCACTCCTCCCTTTGCCTTGAGTGTTGAAGACTTGGACTTCTAGACAAGTTTAGCATTCTTCTTATGTTTTCCTCTATCTTTATATTTTCCCTTTGGGTTTTTTTATCATCATCTAATACTTGGTCTTCTCTTTCTTCATTTGTGCCTCAATTGTTCTCAACATGTCAAGTAACTCTGTCAACAACTTGTCAAAGTTATTTAAGTTTTAATTCATGAAAAACTGATTGTATGTCTCTGGAAGAGACTAAAAAATCACATTAGTGGACAAATCCTAACCCAAGGGGAATCCCAATTTAGAAAAGCTCTCCAAATACAAGTACATGAGGACTTATTGGATCTCCTTATTCCATGTTACATTTGAACAATGACTTGGAGACATTATATATCTCTTGTCTTTCTTGATCTCTGAAAATGTTCTTAAGATGTGTGACCATCTCAATAACATCCATGTTCTCATGTTGTCTCTGGAACTCATAGTTCATGGAGCACATCGTAAGGCATTTGACATCAACATCATCTTCAATGTGCTTCTTGTAAGCCTCTCTGCCATCCTCAGGGGCCTTGTGAAGAGGTTCTTCTAGCTCTAATGTCTCTAGGACATAGAGCTTATGCTCTTATGTGAGAACAATTCTCAGTGTCCTGAACCAGTCATGGAAGTTATTCCCATTCAACTTGTGCTCTCAAGGATTGACCCCAAAGAAAATGTTTTGTTATGTGTTTCCATTTGATTCTACAAGAGAAATTTGCAATTTTATCAAAAACTCATTTTTTATTTGATTTGATTTGTATAAAATTTGAGGATGTTTAATTAGGCCTTTATATTAACTATCGCTCTCATTATTTTTTTCAAATGAATAACCCTCAATTATTAATTTGGAATGTTGTAGCAGACAAACTTCTGATGAGCCAAGTCCAAAATAATTCAATATAAGCCAGTCATCGCTAACGTCCATAATCAATCATTAAGGTAGGAAACATTTGCCAATTGCATATTATACAATTCTTGGATATATGTTATGTGCAACTCCTTGTCATAGTAATCTACATGCCTCTAGTTTCTTAATCTCATTAAGGACACCCAATTAAGCCTGACCCAAAAGCCAAAATTATATAAATGCACCCCGCTTGGTAGGCCTACATAACTACTATCACACTTCCAAGAGATAGATAATGCACCATGCTTGGCATGCCTACACATAATCGATTAAGCTTTTCATTTGTGTTTCTAATGGAAAGCATCTTAGAATTAATATGTTTGATTGAGGGATTTTATATATGTTAATATATATACATATATATGTATCCAATCACCACATATTATAGTATGTATCTTATACATGCTATATTCCACAAACATTAATCTACAATACAAAACATTAGTGATGGTTGTGGTCATACTAATGTAATTCCTTGAAGACATAAGTAATTACTACCACATAGGTCTACATCACATGCATGAATCTATTATTGGTGTAGATTTGTGCTTGAACCAATATGGATTGATCGGTTCAACCCTTAAACCAGTCGACTCGCTACTCTGTCGGTTAGTTGGTTTGTCAGACCGATCGTCTGGCCTCCTTTCCAAACCATGTCTGGACGCCTCCAAATTGTTGGTTGGGCCACCAACTGATCAGTTTGTCTCCTTCAGTTGTCCTCCTTAGTCCTCCAAATGTTCTACTTGTCTACGAGATGGTCAACTCATACTGAGCGTCATTTTCATCAAAATAAGGAAAGAAACTATTCTATTGTAAACCTAATACATGGTAATGAGAAACTTGGAGTTACATTTAAGGAGATCAAAAGTAGGAAAGAATAATAATTTTATATTGGGAAGAAGAAGATAGAGGCTTGATATACAAACTGAGTTAAAAATCTGAATAAAACAAATCATTTAACCACACACATATATTTGCATTATTGGCCATAACGATGCTACACATCCACCATCAAAACTGATTTTAGGGTGACATGTGTAAATTGCATATATATATATATATATATATATATTAGTTTTGAATATTATGTGGTCTTTAATTAGATATGCACATTAATCACTTTGAATATTCGAATTGTAAGAAATAAATAAAAGGAGAAAACTAAAATCTGATCGTGTTGATTAAATCCCAAAACAAAGTAGATTGACCTGACTTTGATACATCTATTGGGAAATACGACTACAGAGATAGGAATAAGAAACAAAAAAAAATATTTGCCATATTCCCTATTAACAGACTATCACGTCAACCATTATGTAATGGGAATGATAGTTTATGAGTTCATACATGGTCCTGGAGCAAGTCGATTAACTATCCCTCGTTGCAGTATGTGGCTTTCTTCAAGTCACACTCAAATAGTTATGTGCAAGCTCTTGGTTCATCACCATGGACAACATCTCTATGTCATCCTCCTAGTAGGAAAAGCTTCATGCCTCTAAGGTAGTCCACACACACCACAAGGAACTCCTGTTGTTCTTGTAGAATAACCAGGAAGGAGTCGTCCCTCTCCGTTGGTGTACTAGTATGAACTTGCTCTCCTACAATTTATCTCCCTTTCTATCCCTCCCTTTATCGGGTAGGACTTGCTCAGGTTCACTTAATTACCAAAACTAGAGATGACAAACAATTGTCAAAGGCAATTGAGTTGTCATCTGAGAAGGATCCAGTATCCCTCTATTTATAGGAGGGTTAGGTTTAGGGTTCCCAGTCTGACTGGAAGCGGGAGGGTTTGGAACTTTATGAATTTTTGCAACTTGTGAGCTGATTCGTTCAACCCTTTAACCAGTCATTTCATCATGTTTCCCAGTCACAATTATATTGGAAATTAATATTTGATTTAATGCACGACATGATGTCAGCACAAATCCTTGAATCAATCAAATTGATCCACCAACTGCTTGGTTCACAACTAGAGCCGAGTGGTTCATGGACCTGAGCCGATCGGTTCGCTTCCTAAACTGGTGGGTTCACTATCCCAAATTTCCAAAGTTGGTTCAATTGACCTGAAGTACTGAAATGGTAAGTTGAACACTTGAACCGTTTTGTTCACTATTCATTCATTCAACATCTAACCAATGTTGTTTAAATTGAATATCTAACTCTTTAATATCCACATTTAAGGCATATTCATGAATGAACTCCTAATCCAAGTGTATCCTATGTGTGTGACCTTATAAGTTCCAAGTTACATTGGTAGTGAATGTTCATAACTAACTCATGACATCACAAAAAAAAAAATAGCATCTAGTAACACATCATTGATACCCAACTAACTGGAAAGTTAGAAAAAACTTCAAACTACAATCTACTATTGGTGTTATAGTGATTATCTAATTCCTTTGTCTCTTATATCCGAGTTGAACTAGAGGCATGGAATCATCATCCTTTCAATATTCAATCCATGTTCCTTGAACTAAGGCAGACTGTCCGAGATATAAGTGACCTCATGTATCATACATTGATTCACATGTGCATACACGTGCTTTTCTTAGTCTCACATATCAAGTGGCCAGGATATCAAACTCTTGTATGGGGGACAAATCTCATCTACATCACTCACAGTCATCCCCATGTGTCACAGTGCATTTGATCATCTCCTTTATGCCAACCCTTATTCAAAGTCAAAGTGGATGATATCATAGTACAATGAATGACATGTAATGAGTGTAGTGATATCAGGTATAGGAATCACAATCACCACCTTCACTATGGGAGATGACCATGATCACTAGTTATATTTTCCATGTGTCACTCCCAAGGTGGGTCTGTCCAATACACTTTTATCCTACAAGTATCTATGTGCTTGATTTGATATCACATATCACGAGTGATGATATTTTGTCATCACCCAACACACACTCTAGTCTTAAGTGTTATTTTTGGTTATTAGCTTTCAACAATAAGATCCAACTAGGGACATAACGAAAATGTGCATACTCTTGACATCTGTATGATCTCATTGTTGAGGTCATCAACCCTAAGACATACGCCATTGAGTAATGTCATTCTTTAGACATTAATTATGTTTTCCCATTATCTAATAACTGAGTGAAACAAAATAAATAGGAACATTTTCCTTTATTGTTAATCAAATCCTCTATAAGATATGCCATCAAAATCATGATATGATTGGGTCTTTGGGCATACATACTAATAGAAGCCCCAAGTGATCATGAAGCTAACTACTCCAAGGGGAAGCACTTCAAAGGAAATTCCTCCTCCTCCTCTACTCCAAGGTGCTATGAATGTGTCCAATAGGGACACTACAAGAATGATTTCCCCAAGGTAAAAAGCTCCTACCACAAGAGCAGATCCAAGAAGAAGGAGGACTACCAAAAGGAAAGAAAGCTCGAGAGGAAGGACAAGAAGGAAAGAAGAAGCAAAGATGCAACCCATGCCGCATGGGAAGACTCTTCTTCTACTAATTCTGGCTCTAATGAGGGAGAATGCTACCTTGCTCTCAGGGCCTCAACTAGTGATGACATATGTGAGGTAAGATTAAATGAATTATCTAAAGAATCCCTCATTTGCATTCTTAATGTTTCTTGTTCTTCTTATTCCGAATGTAAATCCAAGATCAAAAGGTTAGGCAAAATTGTTGATGACTTACATGCTAAAATTGATTTCCTTGAGCAAAATTAAAAAGTCCATCTTGATAGTATCGATTGTATGCAAGGTCATTTTCTTGAGCTTGAGTTGTGATACAATGGAGTTGAGGTAGAGAATGGTATCTATCTTAAGAACATCAATAGTCCTAAATATGAAACCAAACTTGCCTTAATGAGCTTGTTTTGATTAGAACTGAAAATGATAAGCTTGTTGCCAAGTTTAAAGATCTCAGACATGTTTGTGATGAAATTAATGATGAAAATAGAATCTATCTTGATGAGATTACTATTCTTAGATCTGGAAACTCTATATTGCTTGCTAAAGTCAATGATCTTTCTTGTAGACCTTTATTTCCTAACAATGAAGTAGCTAGTATAACTCTTGAGAGAGACTCTTACTTGACTAAATCTCTTTGTTTGAAGGCCGCATTGCTTCATGCTCAAGATGATCTATCTAGCCTTTCTTCTACCATTATTACTCTTAGTGATGATAACCAAAAGATTAGATCCTTCTTGCCTAAGTTCTTGAAAGGGAAAAAGTCCCTCAATGAAGTTCTAGATCACTCTACCAAACAAAATGGTAAAAGTGGTTTGGGATATATGGAAGCTCCCAAAAGCAAGGTTAAAGGTAAGAAAAATAGAAAGGAACCTCCTATTTTCTTTGGAGATTCATCCACTCATCTGTATCTAAGAACCCTAGGGTTTGTGCACATTGTAATAGCAACGATCATTATTCTACTTGTTGTCCTTACAAAGAGAAAAGGGTCAACCCAAAGATGAAATGGATCCCCAAGCTAACTATGGATCCCAAGGTTTGAATTGGGCACAACCATCTTCCTTTCTTGTAGGTAAAACGAAAATGGATTGTTGATAGTGGTTTCTCCAAGCACATGACAGGTGAGATGAGCAACTTCAACAATTTCACAAAGAATAAAGGAGGATAGGTGACTTTTGGTGATAACAACAAAGCCAAAGTTATAGGTGAGTGTGATGAGGGTGATGATCTATGCATCAAGAATGTACTTCTTGTGGATGGTCTACATCACAATATTATTAGTGTTAGTAAATTATGTGACAATGGATATCTTGTGTTATTTACATCTCTTGAATGTTTTCTTCTAGATCCCCTCTCCTACAATGTCATATATATGAGAACTAGAAATGGAAATCTTTATATTATTTTTCTTGATTCTATTAAGCATATTCTTAGTAAATTCCTTGTTGTTGATAAAAGTGATATATCTTTGTGGAACCGTAGGGTTGGTCATGTCAATATGCATCAATTGAAGAAGTTGAGCAAAAAGGAATTGGTCAAAGGACATCCCAAATTGGACTTTGAGAAGGATGAGGAATATCAACATTGTATATAAGGAAATCAAACAAAATACTCCTTTAAATCCAAAGGAGTACTTAGTACCAAGAGAGCTATTGAACTTCTTCACATTGATCTATTTGGACCAATGAGAACTCAATCATTTTGTAGTAGAAAGTATTTCCTCATGATTGTCGATGAGTTTTCTCACTTTACATGGACTTTCTTCTTAGTTTCAAAAAGTAATACTCTAAATGTTTTCTCTACTTTTGGAAAATGAGTTGAAAATGAAGCTTCTTTCCAAATTGTCTCTATCTGTAGACATGGGGGAGAATTAGAAAATGTTATGCTTGAAAGGTTTTGTGAAGAATCAGGTTATTCACACAACTTTTCTTCCCCTGGTACACCTCAACAAAATGGGGTTGTAGAGAGAAATAATAGGTCTTTACAAGAAATGGCTAGTATCATGCTTCTAGAGTATGACACCCCAAATAAGTTTTGGGACAAAGACATTATCACTTCATGTTTTGTGCAAAATCGGGTTTTCACTCATCCTTTCTTAAAGAAAACCCCCTATTAGTTATAGTGTGGTAGAAAGCCCTCTATTGATTTCTTTCTTATTTTGGTTGTCCTTATTTTTTAATCACCAATGATTCTCTCGACAAATTTGATGTGAAATCCTATCAGGCTTTCTATCTTGGATATAGAACTACTTGTAAAGCATATATAGTTTTTAACATGGAGTTTTCCAAAGTTGAACAATCTATCAATGTTAAATTTGTTGAAACTAACCCCTCTATTTCCAAGAATATTGTAAATGATGATGTTGTAGATGAGGTAATTCCTAGATTAAATGATATCAAAATCACTAACAAAGGAAAAGAGGTGGTAGTAGATGAAGAAGAAAAATTAGAAGAAAAGAAGGATCCAAATCCTCAGTTTGCTAAAGATCATCCTAAAGAGCTCATCATGGGCAATCCTTTTGAAAGGGTGAAGAAACAGGATGCATTCAACAAAGAACAAGCTGACAGAGCCATCATTTCACAACTTGAGCCAAGGAATGTCAAAGAAGCTCTTAGAGATGATGAATGAATCCTAGAAATGTAAGAGGAGCTAGAGAAGTTTGAGAAGAACAAAGCGTAGACCTTAGTTCCAAGACTAAATGATAGGAACATCATTGGCACAAAGTGGGTCTACCACAACAAGCTAGATGAAAGTGCCAAAGTGGTAAGAAACAAAGCAAGGTTAGTTGCTCAAGGAATAATCAATAGGAAGGTATTAACATTGATGAAACTTATGCTCTAGTGGCTAGACTTGAATCTATTGTAGTGTTACTTGCCTTTTCTAGCTATAAAAATTTATTGTTGTACAAAATGGATGTTAAAAGTTAATATTTAAATGGTAGAATAGAGGAGGAAGTCTATGTGTCTCAACCTCCTATCTTTGAATGTGACATGCTTCCTAACCATGTTTATTTTCTAGAAAAATCTCTTTATGGACTCAAACAAGCCCCTAGAGCTTAGTATGAGATATTGAAAAACCTTTTGTTAGACATTGTCTATTCATGGGAAAAGTTGATTCGACAATATATGTCAAACACACTTCTAGAAACTTATTGGTGATTATATGTTGATGATATCATATTTGTTGAACAAATCTTGATCTTTGTAAGGAGTTTAGTTCTATTATGCAGAGTGAATTTGAGATAAGCATCATGGGGAAGCTTACTTTCTTCTATGGATTACAATTTAAACAAACAAAGGAAGGAAACTTCATCAACCAAGGCAAGTATACAAGTGAACTCTTGAAGCGCTTTGGGATGGATAACACTGAGCCAATGGACGCCCCCATGTCAAACACCACCAAACTTGATAGAGATGAGGAAGGTGGGAAGGTAGATGAGAAGCTCTATAGAAGTATGATTAGTGTAACATCCCTGACCTGGGTTATGAGCTAACCCTAGGTGTTTTGCCTAAATATGTAATTAAATCTTTGTGATTAACTCTGAGCATGTAATTAAGCTTCTCAGAAACGTATATTTCAGTATTTGCTCCTTTTTATTTAAAGTTGTAGCATTGTTTTGATATACAGGGACCTATGTGCAATTTACCCAGTTGAAAGGGTTAGCTTGCAATTTGCACATGATGAGATGTTCCTCTGATATTGAGACATCATGAGAATCTCTTTGGCAAAGTTTGAGGGATTTCCCAAGCTAGAGCACCAAGGTGCAGCTGTGGAAGCAATCCCAGGGCTTGAAACCCTAATTTGGGGTAAAATGCAATTTACCCAAATAATGGGAAGCAATTTGTAAAGAATGTTATCTAAAGTATCTTGTTAGACTCTTGCCATCATTTAGAGAAGAAATGATGAGGAATTCACCTCAATTGAGTTATCAAGTTAAGAAATAGGCTCTGTGATTGAATAATCAGGGTATATGTGCAATATCCCTTTAAGTATGAACTTTATTATTAGATTGTCCTTCCTTGCCTTCTTTCCTATAACTTAAGATAAGGTTTGTCCTTAGAATAAAGAGGAAGGGACGAGCAAGTAATAAAAGAAGGACTTAGTTGGAATTAAAGGAAACTTATGAACTAATATTGAAAATCCTATCCCATGTATATAAGCCCTCCTTCCCTTAGTTGCAAGGGAACTTAACCTTCGTTCCCTTTACTGTTTCATTTCACCAAAGACGACCAAGGGCTGCCTTGGAACTAGGGAGGACGAACAAGGGGTGCAAGGTAGGTTTAAACCCCTCTTCTTGCCTAATTCCATGGTTAGAATTCGAATTCAAGGTCATCTTCATGGCTAATTCTCGAAACCCTATCTTTCTAGCCGTCTCTTTTCATCCTTCCTTGGAGTTTTCACCTTGGCCAACCTGTGGGAACTCAAGGACGCCATTAGAGCTTGGAGCTTGAAAGCTTGGAGCTCAAGAAGCAAGCTTTAGGCGGGTTTTATAACTCTAAACCTATGCTTTACTATGTTCATCCTTATATGCGAGTTAATGATAGCTCCTAGTATTTCCCTACTTTTCCCTGCTATTTTGCAAGCAAACCCGTGGGATATCTGTACTGTTCTTGAGCTAGAAGATGAAGGCGTGATTTCCAAGAAAAACCCACCGCTTTTCTTTTCCCTAAACGGTCCTAACAGTTTGCTCTCACGACCTCAAGACCGTGAGAGAGCCTCGCGGTCTCGAGACCGTGAGAGGGCTCGCGGTCTCAAGACCGATTGGCCCTGCTGACCGAGCGTGGACCATATAAGAAACCTGTTCCTAATTATATAGGCTAAATACCCTCAAAATTTGGGAGACTAACTCCAAAGGAATCGGGAGATATGACCTTTTTAAGTCACGACTTTAAATGAATTAATTGCTGATTTTCAAACGGTCTGAAATTGCCTTTTTGGGCAAAAGGTCTCAAGACCGTGAAAGGTCGTTGACTAAGCGTTGACCCCATGAGATTACTGTTCCAAATTATGTTAATTAACAACTCACCAAGTTTGATGGTCTAATTCCAAACGGGCTAAGAGTTGAAGGGTGAATACTAGGGCTAACCCTAGATAAAATCAGTACTGAAATTATGGTGACCTATTTAGGGTTTTTAGGGTTGATTGACCTAAATGGTCTCAAGACCATGTGGGGTCCACCCACATGACCTCAAGACCGTGAGGACAATCACCCAAGACCATTTGAAGGTCTAGGGTTGAGTAATTTGACCAATTGAACACCCAATTGCAAATAAGTTATTAAGATAATAAAAATTCGGATTCTGTGACCAATCATGGTTCAACCTCTATCAAATCACCTTAGATTTTGATGAAATCTTGGGCAAATGGTCTCAAGACCATGTGGGGTCCACCCACATGACCTCAAGACCGTTTGGGTCAAGTTTGGGCCCAATTGGAGCTCAATTGAAGGGTTCAACCTTGTGTTGATACACATTGTTGAGTGATGATGGGTGAACATTGATAGACCTTAATTGAATCGATTTCAATCCTAATTGGTCAACAATTGAGGGTCAATTGAATGACCATTTGGTTAAGCATAACCTTAATTAACTCAATCCATAGGTGGTCAACAGTTATTGGACCTTTTGAAGGCTTCAACATCAGTTGACATCATCGTTTGATTTGTTGAAACTTTGTTGAAGGACCTTGTGGTTGAGACCATGAGAGGCTCACGACCTCAGGACCGTGAGGAGGCTCACGACCTCAGGACCGTGAGGAGGCTCACGACCTCAGGACCGTGAGGAGGCTCACGACCTCAGGACCGTGAGGAGGCTCACGACCTCAGGACCGTGAGGAGGCTCACGACCTCAGGACCGTGAGGAGGCTCACGACCTCAGGACCGTGAGGTAGCTCACGACCTCAGGACCGTGAGGTAGCTCACGACCTCAGGATCGTGAGGTGGCTCACGACCTCAAGATCGTGAGTGGGCTCACGACCTCAAGACCGTGAGGTGACTCACGATCTCAAGCCCATGAGGAGGCTCACGGTCTTGGAGCTAGAAAGGGGCTCATGGACTTGAAGGGTCAAAGTGAGCAATCGGTCAACACTTTCAACCAATCTTAATTCAATTAATGATTAATGATTGGAATTAATTAATATGACTCATGGTTGACCACATTCAATCATGTGATGGTTCAATGTTGCTCAAATCAAACACTAATGATAATCTAAGATAGTAAGGAGTTATTTGACTAAGGTTTTTGATTATGATGATGATCAATGGGGTGAATTACCAAGATACCCCTAAAGGGTCAATTGAGTTATACCTTGCTCAATTCAAACCCTAATTACATGAGAATGATGTTTTTAGTCATAATGACTCTATATAACCTGATCTAGTCTAATGATTATCATCAACCATTAGTATGATGAAAGAAAAAGTACTCTAGAGAGAGAGAAAGTACCCTAGAGAGAGAAAGTAACTCTAATCACTTAATGGTGATGCTTTTGGCTATGTTAGCCTATGATGACTCAACCCAACCTGTTTTAGAGTGATGTTGACATCACCTAACCTTATGATGAGAGAGAAAGTACTTCTAGAGAGAGAAAGTACCTCTAGAGAGAGAGAGTACCTCTTTTAAATGGAAACTCAATTGAAACATCCCCAACACACAGAAATGAGCATAATTAGGGTATGATCCACCTGTGTGAGATCATAGAAACCCTAATTATGATAAATGATGAACCTTTAACTAATCCAGGAGCATCAATGAAGGTGTTACTCAAACATGATGATGTTATGAGTTTAATTCACCTTGATGTGAATAATAAACCCTAATTCAAGGGTGATGACACGTAATGTGAATAGTAAACCCTAATTCAAGGGTGATGACATGTAATATGAATAGTAAACCCTAATTCAAGGGTAATGGCATGCTTTTGAGCAATAAACTCTATTTGATTTAAATTAAAGATTTAACTCTTATGACAAGAGTAGGAAGTACATTCCTTATTGTTGTATTACCTTTATCAGATGTATTAATCATGCAGGTTCTGATATGAAGGTAATCATATCCAGGTATGGATGTTGATGTTATATTCATTGAAGGCATGTTGTTAGCCTTATGAATAAGTAATGTAATCTGATGCCTCGCCAGTGGCATACTATACTGATAATGGGCTGTGAGAGCCATGAATACCATCAAGGTCATGCTTTAGAGATGACTTGTGATGAGGATAATGAGAAATGATGATTGATATGAGTTAGGCTTGTTACATTTAGTATTCTTCTTTTATAGCTGCTATGCTACTGTTATTGTTTGAAGAACAATGTATGCTGTTAAAGAATACTGAATGTACCTAACTAATCAAGTATAATGTAGAGCCCTGATCATAGATCCATCATTGTCAGAAATTAAGTGATGGTGAAACAGGTTTTCCTTAGGGAACTCCTGGAGCACATACTTTTGAGTATGTGGGGTACATGGATGTGTAGAACCTTACATCCTAGTGTAGGAAAGTGATGTAGATGTGGAATCCATCCATCCTTCACTATAGTTCCATACCGTATCAGTGGTAGGTAAACATGAAACCTCCTGATGACGAAGAAAGCACAGATATCCGTATCAGTGGTAGGTAAATATGAAACCTCCTGATGACGAAGAGAGTACAGAACGCCACTGTGACTCTAGAATAGCGAAGGACCAGTTTACCCTGGTGAGCTATAATAGTAGAGACATGAGATGTCCTACAAGTGATCCTCTTACTGACTGAGGAAGGTGAAGGTCATGAGAATCCGGCTCTCTTAATGACCTATGTATGATACTGATGCGGCTTCTCAGCGATCAGTTGGAGTATGAGTGGTAAGCCTCATCTCCACAGGGCATAATGTTGTTTGTAAAACATAATCAACCAGGTAGTATAACTTGTTAGAGATGACTCCAAGTTAGTTGATTGATGTTACATTGCAATAATGTTGATATTCTCCATATCTTTTAATTTGTAGAGATCTTGTTATATCTGCAACTGTTATAGAATGCTTTGAAGACTTTACTGTTTAAAATAATCTTTGATGTTATAATAAAGCTTCTGGCGAAGGGTTATAACTCTCGCTGGGACAATTATGTATAATTGTCTCACCCCGTAGACTTCAACTTTTTAGGTGGACGTCGGAGACGAAGAAACCAGCCTACAAGTGATCAGTCTCAGCAGCAGCACCAGGGGCAGCAGTAATCTCAGGTGGAGATTTGTCCTGCCATGTGGTGTAGTTAGAGTCAGTCCTATGTGTCCTCTGTACTCTCAGGTCTTGGAGTCTTGTGTTATGTGATCTTGAGATTTTGTATCTTGATGTATATAATTACTCAAGAAGTAATTATCCTGAGATGTAAACAGTTACCTCTCTTTATGAAAGGAGTTTTTATGGATACAAGTTCTTATCTCGAAAAGTTTTAATTTCCTGTGATTTTTGTCTTCCGCTGATTACCGATTCGCTTCCGCTAAGTTTTAATCGTGTTTATGTCATGGTTTGGAGATCAGACACCACAATTAGTGGTATCAGAGCTCCAGGTTCAGTTGAGTCTACAGAGGCATAGGACTTAGGATGTCGAGTCTACCTTTAGTACTCCTTCCTTATCTAATAGAATCTTCTGCTCCTCAGGAGAAGAAGATACATAAGAATGTCAGAACATCGCGATGAGCACGTGGCTGAGAGTAGTGCTAGTGCACCTCGAGGCGGTGCAAGAGTTCCGAGAATAGAACAACCTGCACCTGAGTCGCCAAGAGAGCCACCCCATTTCGACCCAGCTGACATGAGTAATCCAGCTATACAGACGATGTTCGGGCAGTTTATGACTGCCATGACACATATAACCGATAGGATGCCCATTCCTGCACCTAGGGCACCTGTCCAGCCTGAAGTACAAGGTATTGGTAAGACATTCGAACGACTTCGTCGTGTCGGAGC
Source organism: Alisma plantago-aquatica (assembly GCA_963693085.1). Lineage (NCBI taxonomy): Eukaryota > Viridiplantae > Streptophyta > Magnoliopsida > Alismatales > Alismataceae > Alisma > Alisma plantago-aquatica. The sequence continues at coordinate 702,030,877 of OY856410.1, read as the reverse complement.
TACCGAGTACTACGGAACTGCCGACCCTGCAGATGCTGATTTATGGTTGACAGAGTTGGAGAAGGCTTTCAGGATTCTTATGATTCCGGAAGCTGAGAAGGTTAGACATGCTGTCTATCTTCTCAAAGGCAGTGCTGGTCACTGGTGGAACATGGAAGAGCAGAAGAGACCTGGAGTAGAGTTCTCATGGGAAGAGTTTCGTCGGGAATTTATCAATAGATATTTTCCAAAGACCTTCCTAGATGAGAAGATTTCTCAGTTTGAGAAACTAAGGCAGGGTATGATGAACATTAGCGAGTATGAAGCTAAGTTCATGGAGCTGTTGCGGTTTTGTCCGCACATGGCCGCTACGGATGAGGAAAGAATCAGAAGATTTGAAAAGGGTTTGAATTCCGATATGTCAACCCCTGTGTCTGCCTTAGAAAACAGAGAGAGATTCTCTACCTTCGTTGAGTCAGTCCGAAGGATAGAGAGATCTGTTGTCGAGAAAAGACAAACCCATAAAAGATATCCCCAGTTCCAGGGTTCTTCATCTAGGGATTCCAAGAAACCCAGATTCTCTGCACCTAACCCTCCACCACCCAGATCAGGTTTTCAAACTCAATGGACACCAAGCAGAGGTAGAGGGCGGAGTCAACCGCTTCAAGGGACGCACAGTTCTGCATCAGTGTCAGTTACTGGACCACCCAGACCACAGCAACAGGAGAAGAGTTGCTACAACTGTGGTAAGGTGGGACACTTGATGAAGGATTGCCGTTCTAGACCTATCGGTGTGACACAACAACCTCCGAGACAGTATCAACAGGGATCTCAGAATAGACAACATCAAGGAGCAGCTCGAGGACGTGGACAAGCGTCTCAAGCTGGATCATCAGCACCACCTCAACACCAGGCGACTGCGAGGTTCTATGCTATGAACCCACCTGAGGCAGTTGTCAATCCACGGGTAGTGGCAGGTCAGATGAAACTTTTATATTTTGATATGTCTATATCCTGTGATGTATCTGTTCTGATTGATCCTGGTGCTACGCACTCTTTCATCACTCGTGAAGTGATTCGTAACTGCAATGTGACTGTTAGTCATAGGGCAGATAGTTTGTTGTTGGAAACTCCGTTGAGTGGGTCTGCCGTTTTGCAGGAGGTATGTTCTCCCTGCATCCTTTTCTTTTCTGACCATCGCATTCAAGTGGACCTTATACCACTTGATATGCAGGGGTTTGATATAATCCTTGGGATGGATACCTTAGAAAGGTATAGAGTTGTCTTGGATTGTGAGTCCAAGTTGGCTGTGTTTGCTGATGAAAGCAACACATGGATCTTTCAAGGTGAAAGAAAGATTCTGCCCACCTGTCTTGTGTCAGCTATGGTTGCTGATAAGCTGTTGAGGCAAGGATGTTATGCATTCTTAGCCCATGTGGTAGACGTTACCAAGGAAAGTTCCAACCCTGCTGAAGTTCCCATAGTCAGGGAATTCGAGGATGTGTTTCCTGAAGAACTTCCTGGTATACCACCACCTCGGGAGATTGACTTTGAAATCAATCTGATTCCAGATACGAAACCCATAGCTCAAACTCCGTATAGAATGGCTCCTGCCGAGATGGCAGAACTCAAGAAACAACTTCAAGAGTTACTTGAGAGAGGTTTTATCCGACCAAGCACTTCACCTTGGGGTGCTCCGGTCTTGTTTGTTAAAAAGAAAGATGGGTCAATGCGGTTATGCATCGACTATAGACAACTCAATAAAGTGACAATAAAGAATAAGTATCCTCTGCCGAGGATTGATGATCTCTTTGACCAGTTGCGTGGTGCAACAGTCTTTTCAAAGATAGACTTGAGGTCTGGATATCACCAACTCCGCATTAAGGATAGTGACATATCCAAGTCTGCCTTTAGGACAAGATATGGTCACTATGAGTTCACGGTTATGTCGTTTGGACTAACCAATGCACCAGCTGCATTCATGGAACTCATGAATAGAGTTTTTCGATCTTTCCTTGATCAGTGTGTTGTCGTTTTCATAGATGACATACTGATTTATAGTAAAGATGCTCAGCAGCATGAGCAGCATCTTCGCCAAGCTCTGACCTTGCTAAGAGAACATAAGCTGTACGCTAAGTTTAGCAAGTGTGAGTTCTGGCTGCCGGAAGTATCTTTTCTTGGACATGTAATATCCGCCTCGGGAATTCGTGTTGACCCTACAAAGGTAGAATCTGTTCTACAATGGGAACAACCGAAAACACCGACGGAGATTCGGAGTTTCTTGGGGTTAGCTGGCTATTATCGAAGGTTCATAAAGAACTTTAGTTCTATAGCTTTACCATTGACTAAGTTAACCCGGAAAGATGTTCCTTTTTCTTGGAGTGATAAGTGTCAACAATCTTTCCAGCTGCTGAAGGAGAGGTTGACAAGTGCACCTGTGCTAGTGCTACCTGAACAAGGAAAAGGGTATATAGTTTTCTGTGACGCTTCCAAAAATGGACTAGGATGTGTGTTGATGCAAGATAAACAAGTGATTTCTTTTGCTTCCCGACAGCTTAAGAAACACGAGGAGAATTATCCAACACACGATCTGGAGTTAGCAGCTGTGGTTCATGCTTTGAAGATCTGGAGACATTATCTCTACGGAGAGACATTCCAGATTTTCACAGACCACAAAAACCTTAAGTATATCTTCTCTCAGCATGAACTCAACATGAGGCAACGTCGCTGGATGGAGTTAATCAAAGACTACGACTGTACAATTGATTACCATCCAGGTAAAGCCAATGTTGTTGCAGATGCCTTGAGTAGGAAATCAGCAACATCAACCATGGATAGAACCCAATTAAACTCTTTAGTATGCTCTAGAAGAGATATGCTTATCTCTTTAAGGCAAAACAATGTACAGTTGAAGGTGTCATTGCTAGCCGGTTTGTTAGCTGAGATGCATATTAAACCTACCCTAAGAGAGCAGATTAAAGAAGCACAGCTAGATGATGCTGCAGTTCAACATATAAGATCTGAGTATGGAAATGAGAAACAAGATGGGTTTCATGACTCAAAAGATCAAGTAGCTTGTTATAATGGAAGAATGATAGTGCCGGAGGTGGACAACCTGAGGAAGTTAGTCCTGGAAGAAGCTCATTCTTCCATGTATGCTATGCATCCAGGGAGCACCAAGATGTATCGAAATTTGAAGGATCTGTATTGGTGGCCTGGGATGAAGAAGGACGTTGCAGAGTTTGTTTTGAGGTGTCCTGTGTGTCAGCAAGTTAAAGCTGAACACCAAAAGCCTGCAGGGACAATGCAACCCTTACCTATATCACAGTGGAAGTGGGACCATGTAACCATGGACTTTGTTGTTGGCCTACCCAGGACAAGCAAAGGACATGATTCCATTTGGGTAATTGTTGATAGGTTGACTAAGACAGCACATTTCTTACCTGTCAAAACAACCTATTCCGCTGAAAGGTTATCAGAGTTGTATGTTCAAGAGATAGTGCGTTTGCACGGAGTTCCTGTCACAATAGTTTCAGACAGAGGACCTCAGTTTACAAGTCGTTTTTGGGAACAGTTACACAAAGCCCTAGGTACCAAGCTGAGGTTTAGTACGGCCTTTCATCCACAGACTGATGGACAGTCAGAAAGGACCATACAAACCTTAGAAGACCTGTTGCGAGCATGTGTTCTCCAGTTCACCGGAAGTTGGGATCTACACCTAAGCTTGATAGAGTTTGCCTATAACAATAGCTATCAGCATAGTATTGATATGGCACCATATGAAGCTTTATATGGTAGACGTTGTAGATCACCCTTGTGTTGGTTTGAGACTGGTGAGCACCAGTTGTTAGGCCCTGACCTGGTGCAGCAAACCACGGAAAAAATTAAAGTTATACAACATAAGATTAAGACTGCTCAGGATAGGCAGAAATCTTATGCTAATAAACGTCGTAGACCTTTAGAGTTCCTGGTTGGAGACAAGGTGTATCTTAAGGTCTCACCTTGGAAAGGGGTCCTTCGTTTTGGAAGGAAGGGGAAGTTAGCTCCTAGATATATGGGGCCTTATCCAATCATTGAACGGATTGGAAAGGTAGCATATAAACTAGAGCTGCCCCCAGAGTTACAAAGGTTACATCCTGTGTTTCACATTTCTATGTTGAAGAAATGTCACCCAGACACCGAGTCAGTTCTACAACCTATGGAAGTAGAATTGAATGATGACATATCCTATGAAGAAGGACCAGTGTCAATCCTTGATAAACGAATTAAAAAGTTAAAGAAGAAAGATATAAGTCTTGTGAAAGTCCTCTGGAATCATCGTGGTATTGAAGAAGCCACTTGGGAGTTAGAGGATGAGATGAGAAGGAAGTATCCTACCCTTTTCTCGTAAAATGTTTTATCGATTTCGGGGACGAAATCCTTGTAAGGGGTGGATAAATTTGTAACATCCCTGACCTGGGTTATGAGCTAACCCTAGGTGTTTTGCCTAAATATGTAATTAAATCTTTGTGATTAACTCTGAGCATGTAATTAAGCTTCTCAGAAACGTATATTTCAGTATTTGCTCCTTTTTATTTAAAGTTGTAGCATTGTTTTGATATACAGGGACCTATGTGCAATTTACCCAGTTGAAAGGGTTAGCTTGCAATTTGCACATGATGAGATGTTCCTCTGATATTGAGACATCATGAGAATCTCTTTGGCAAAGTTTGAGGGATTTCCCAAGCTAGAGCACCAAGGTGCAGCTGTGGAAGCAATCCCAGGGCTTGAAACCCTAATTTGGGGTAAAATGCAATTTACCCAAATAATGGGAAGCAATTTGTAAAGAATGTTATCTAAAGTATCTTGTTAGACTCTTGCCATCATTTAGAGAAGAAATGATGAGGAATTCACCTCAATTGAGTTATCAAGTTAAGAAATAGGCTCTGTGATTGAATAATCAGGGTATATGTGCAATATCCCTTTAAGTATGAACTTTATTATTAGATTGTCCTTCCTTGCCTTCTTTCCTATAACTTAAGATAAGGTTTGTCCTTAGAATAAAGAGGAAGGGACGAGCAAGTAATAAAAGAAGGACTTAGTTGGAATTAAAGGAAACTTATGAACTAATATTGAAAATCCTATCCCATGTATATAAGCCCTCCTTCCCTTAGTTGCAAGGGAACTTAACCTTCGTTCCCTTTACTGTTTCATTTCACCAAAGACGACCAAGGGCTGCCTTGGAACTAGGGAGGACGAACAAGGGGTGCAAGGTAGGTTTAAACCCCTCTTCTTGCCTAATTCCATGGTTAGAATTCGAATTCAAGGTCATCTTCATGGCTAATTCTCGAAACCCTATCTTTCTAGCCGTCTCTTTTCATCCTTCCTTGGAGTTTTCACCTTGGCCAACCTGTGGGAACTCAAGGACGCCATTAGAGCTTGGAGCTTGAAAGCTTGGAGCTCAAGAAGCAAGCTTTAGGCGGGTTTTATAACTCTAAACCTATGCTTTACTATGTTCATCCTTATATGCGAGTTAATGATAGCTCCTAGTATTTCCCTACTTTTCCCTGCTATTTTGCAAGCAAACCCGTGGGATATCTGTACTGTTCTTGAGCTAGAAGATGAAGGCGTGATTTCCAAGAAAAACCCACCGCTTTTCTTTTCCCTAAACGGTCCTAACAGTTTGCTCTCACGACCTCAAGACCGTGAGAGAGCCTCGCGGTCTCGAGACCGTGAGAGGGCTCGCGGTCTCAAGACCGATTGGCCCTGCTGACCGAGCGTGGACCATATAAGAAACCTGTTCCTAATTATATAGGCTAAATACCCTCAAAATTTGGGAGACTAACTCCAAAGGAATCGGGAGATATGACCTTTTTAAGTCACGACTTTAAATGAATTAATTGCTGATTTTCAAACGGTCTGAAATTGCCTTTTTGGGCAAAAGGTCTCAAGACCGTGAAAGGTCGTTGACTAAGCGTTGACCCCATGAGATTACTGTTCCAAATTATGTTAATTAACAACTCACCAAGTTTGATGGTCTAATTCCAAACGGGCTAAGAGTTGAAGGGTGAATACTAGGGCTAACCCTAGATAAAATCAGTACTGAAATTATGGTGACCTATTTAGGGTTTTTAGGGTTGATTGACCTAAATGGTCTCAAGACCATGTGGGGTCCACCCACATGACCTCAAGACCGTGAGGACAATCACCCAAGACCATTTGAAGGTCTAGGGTTGAGTAATTTGACCAATTGAACACCCAATTGCAAATAAGTTATTAAGATAATAAAAATTCGGATTCTGTGACCAATCATGGTTCAACCTCTATCAAATCACCTTAGATTTTGATGAAATCTTGGGCAAATGGTCTCAAGACCATGTGGGGTCCACCCACATGACCTCAAGACCGTTTGGGTCAAGTTTGGGCCCAATTGGAGCTCAATTGAAGGGTTCAACCTTGTGTTGATACACATTGTTGAGTGATGATGGGTGAACATTGATAGACCTTAATTGAATCGATTTCAATCCTAATTGGTCAACAATTGAGGGTCAATTGAATGACCATTTGGTTAAGCATAACCTTAATTAACTCAATCCATAGGTGGTCAACAGTTATTGGACCTTTTGAAGGCTTCAACATCAGTTGACATCATCGTTTGATTTGTTGAAACTTTGTTGAAGGACCTTGTGGTTGAGACCATGAGAGGCTCACGACCTCAGGACCGTGAGGAGGCTCACGACCTCAGGACCGTGAGGAGGCTCACGACCTCAGGACCGTGAGGAGGCTCACGACCTCAGGACCGTGAGGAGGCTCACGACCTCAGGACCGTGAGGAGGCTCACGACCTCAGGACCGTGAGGAGGCTCACGACCTCAGGACCGTGAGGTAGCTCACGACCTCAGGACCGTGAGGTAGCTCACGACCTCAGGATCGTGAGGTGGCTCACGACCTCAAGATCGTGAGTGGGCTCACGACCTCAAGACCGTGAGGTGACTCACGATCTCAAGCCCATGAGGAGGCTCACGGTCTTGGAGCTAGAAAGGGGCTCATGGACTTGAAGGGTCAAAGTGAGCAATCGGTCAACACTTTCAACCAATCTTAATTCAATTAATGATTAATGATTGGAATTAATTAATATGACTCATGGTTGACCACATTCAATCATGTGATGGTTCAATGTTGCTCAAATCAAACACTAATGATAATCTAAGATAGTAAGGAGTTATTTGACTAAGGTTTTTGATTATGATGATGATCAATGGGGTGAATTACCAAGATACCCCTAAAGGGTCAATTGAGTTATACCTTGCTCAATTCAAACCCTAATTACATGAGAATGATGTTTTTAGTCATAATGACTCTATATAACCTGATCTAGTCTAATGATTATCATCAACCATTAGTATGATGAAAGAAAAAGTACTCTAGAGAGAGAGAAAGTACCCTAGAGAGAGAAAGTAACTCTAATCACTTAATGGTGATGCTTTTGGCTATGTTAGCCTATGATGACTCAACCCAACCTGTTTTAGAGTGATGTTGACATCACCTAACCTTATGATGAGAGAGAAAGTACTTCTAGAGAGAGAAAGTACCTCTAGAGAGAGAGAGTACCTCTTTTAAATGGAAACTCAATTGAAACATCCCCAACACACAGAAATGAGCATAATTAGGGTATGATCCACCTGTGTGAGATCATAGAAACCCTAATTATGATAAATGATGAACCTTTAACTAATCCAGGAGCATCAATGAAGGTGTTACTCAAACATGATGATGTTATGAGTTTAATTCACCTTGATGTGAATAATAAACCCTAATTCAAGGGTGATGACACGTAATGTGAATAGTAAACCCTAATTCAAGGGTGATGACATGTAATATGAATAGTAAACCCTAATTCAAGGGTAATGGCATGCTTTTGAGCAATAAACTCTATTTGATTTAAATTAAAGATTTAACTCTTATGACAAGAGTAGGAAGTACATTCCTTATTGTTGTATTACCTTTATCAGATGTATTAATCATGCAGGTTCTGATATGAAGGTAATCATATCCAGGTATGGATGTTGATGTTATATTCATTGAAGGCATGTTGTTAGCCTTATGAATAAGTAATGTAATCTGATGCCTCGCCAGTGGCATACTATACTGATAATGGGCTGTGAGAGCCATGAATACCATCAAGGTCATGCTTTAGAGATGACTTGTGATGAGGATAATGAGAAATGATGATTGATATGAGTTAGGCTTGTTACATTTAGTATTCTTCTTTTATAGCTGCTATGCTACTGTTATTGTTTGAAGAACAATGTATGCTGTTAAAGAATACTGAATGTACCTAACTAATCAAGTATAATGTAGAGCCCTGATCATAGATCCATCATTGTCAGAAATTAAGTGATGGTGAAACAGGTTTTCCTTAGGGAACTCCTGGAGCACATACTTTTGAGTATGTGGGGTACATGGATGTGTAGAACCTTACATCCTAGTGTAGGAAAGTGATGTAGATGTGGAATCCATCCATCCTTCACTATAGTTCCATACCGTATCAGTGGTAGGTAAACATGAAACCTCCTGATGACGAAGAAAGCACAGATATCCGTATCAGTGGTAGGTAAATATGAAACCTCCTGATGACGAAGAGAGTACAGAACGCCACTGTGACTCTAGAATAGCGAAGGACCAGTTTACCCTGGTGAGCTATAATAGTAGAGACATGAGATGTCCTACAAGTGATCCTCTTACTGACTGAGGAAGGTGAAGGTCATGAGAATCCGGCTCTCTTAATGACCTATGTATGATACTGATGCGGCTTCTCAGCGATCAGTTGGAGTATGAGTGGTAAGCCTCATCTCCACAGGGCATAATGTTGTTTGTAAAACATAATCAACCAGGTAGTATAACTTGTTAGAGATGACTCCAAGTTAGTTGATTGATGTTACATTGCAATAATGTTGATATTCTCCATATCTTTTAATTTGTAGAGATCTTGTTATATCTGCAACTGTTATAGAATGCTTTGAAGACTTTACTGTTTAAAATAATCTTTGATGTTATAATAAAGCTTCTGGCGAAGGGTTATAACTCTCGCTGGGACAATTATGTATAATTGTCTCACCCCGTAGACTTCAACTTTTTAGGTGGACGTCGGAGACGAAGAAACCAGCCTACAAGTGATCAGTCTCAGCAGCAGCACCAGGGGCAGCAGTAATCTCAGGTGGAGATTTGTCCTGCCATGTGGTGTAGTTAGAGTCAGTCCTATGTGTCCTCTGTACTCTCAGGTCTTGGAGTCTTGTGTTATGTGATCTTGAGATTTTGTATCTTGATGTATATAATTACTCAAGAAGTAATTATCCTGAGATGTAAACAGTTACCTCTCTTTATGAAAGGAGTTTTTATGGATACAAGTTCTTATCTCGAAAAGTTTTAATTTCCCGTGATTTTTGTCTTCCGCTGATTACCGATTCGCTTCCGCTAAGTTTTAATCGTGTTTATGTCATGGTTTGGAGATCAGACACCACAATTAGTAGCTTGCTATATTTAACTGCCTCCACACTTGATATTATGTCTAGTGTTTACTTGTGTTCTAGATTTCAATCAAGCCCTAGAAAATCCCATCTTATAGCAGTTAAGAGTATTCTAAGGTACCTAGCCAAAATACAAAATTTTGGACTATGGTATCCCAAGTCAAGGTACTTTACTCTTACTTCTTATAGTGATGTGGATTATGTCGGGTGCTTAATTGATAGAAAATGCACAAGTGACACTTGCTTCTTGTTAGGACCATGCTTAGTTTCTTGGTGCACTAAGAAACAAAGAACAATGGCTCTTTCAACTACCAAGATTGAGTACCTTGCAGCTGGGAGTTGTTGTGCCCAAGTCCTATGGATGAAGCAAATGCTCCAAGACTTTAATGTTCATTATGATGCTTCTCCTATATTTCAATCTTTCTTAAAATCCTATATTTCATAGTAAAGCTAAACGTATAGAGGTCCATCATCAGTTCCTTCATGACCACATTGCCAAGAAATATATCTGTGTCACACATGTGGGCACACAAAATCAACTTGCGGATATTTTCTTTACACCTCTAGCTAGAGAGAAATTTACTTTCATTAAATCCAAATTGCTTATATCAGCTCTTGATGATATTCGCATGCCTTCTATCTATATGTTCTCTTACCTATATGTTCTTTCTCATATATTTCTCATATTATGCTTGTTAGTTCTGCATATGCCTAGTTTTAATGCCTCATTTTTCTTATTTTTGGATATTTTTTGCAAATGCTTATTTTAGGGTAAAATAGTAGCCAATGATGAATAGAAAGTTCTTCAATATGTTCAAAATGCATGATAGGATATAAAAATAAATTTATATAGAACTCTAGTGGACTAAAATCAAATTTCATATCTTTTGGACAAGCTTTCATGTTGGTCGAGTTTTCTCTGAGGAAACTCAACTGACAACAGACCCAAGGACTGAATACACAATAGTGTCAGCCAAGTTTCTCAAATCTCAAACTCGACCGACAACACCATTGAACGGAAATATCCATAGACTATCATCAATTTTCTCCCTCTCAACTAGAGAAAACTCGACCAATTAGTTATCTCTTCCTTTTGTCCTTGAATCCTAGGTCACACTATCCCCTTCCTAGCCCTATCCAGCCATATTTGACCTTCCCCAGCCTCTACACCTAGCTTGGGAGGCCTGCTGCTTGAGTGCTTCTCCTTGTTTGGCACCATTTTCAGCTGATTCCCTCTCCATGGCGTCCAATAGGGGAAAGAGAATATGTCCTTTAGGTGTGCCTTCATATTCTATAGTCACTAGGCATATCTCATACGATGGTACCTCCTTTTTATCCAATCAAGTAGTAAATCAGTATAGGGAGCTATCACCTAGGATCGCTTATCATTTTCGGCCCTTGTTGATTCCTAGCAATGAGCTACTGGAAAGAGGTTAAGACACTCTTTCCAAACTAATATGTTGATGCTCTTTGCTACAAATGATGGATCTATAACAACTCCCTCTCCAGCAAGAAGGTGGTGCATGAGTTCTATGAAAATCTAACCTAGAACTGCAACACCTTAGTGCCTCCTCCAAACACCCAAGTTGTTTTGTCATCCATGATAGGGGGAGTCAAGTTTACCATCTTTGAGCAATCCTTGAATTATTATCTTACTCATTGCCTATTTGAATGACTCCCTATCCTACCTACCGAGACTTCCTTGACCCAGAAACCTCCTATAAGAGCTTTGACCTTGAGTTATCTCTTTTTAATATCCACAAAACTCTTAAGAAGCCTGAGGTCCCATATAGGAAGAAATCCATCCTTCTATCTTCTTCTATGGATATTAAGACACACTTGGTTTCTCTCCTAGTTGATTGCAACGTCCATCCAAAAAAGGATTAAATGGATTTGTAGAAAACTCGATTGTGATCATATATTGTCTTCTACAAAATATTCATGTCAAATGGGAAAGATACATTCTCCACCATATGACTTGCTTTGACATAGAAAAGAATACTAGAGAATCCCACCCGTTCTACCCAAGCCTGATTTGTAGTGTTTTTTAAGATCACACTGGTCAATCCCTTTTCAAAGACCTAGGTTACAAAGTCAATCTGAAAGGAGTTTATATCAATGACACCATGTTCAAGAAATACTTTCACCTCTACACTTGGTGATTCGACCTCCTCCTAGCCTCCTCCTAAACCTGACCGTACCTCTTTCATGGTGTCGAATGAAACCCTGATGGGATGCATGATGCACCAACAGGCATACAACCTATAGGTCCAGGAGGACCTCCACCAAGATATAGTTTAGATAATGTCAAATATAAACTTGTCATGCACTCATCCTTACCCCACCTACTAGTCCTACCTTACTACCGACTATACCTATTAAGCATATAGCCAATTCCACCCATCTTACCGACATGCTACTTCTATTGTATCCCCTACCTCTAACAGTGAACCTACCCCTACTGCGTCTCATCTGCATGTACTTCCTATTGGCCCTTCTACTACCATTCTTGATGATTTTGATTGGGCCTCTATACCTAATAATGAGCAAGCTAAGGCATTGCATGAGTGTGGCATCACCTGAGAAGAGAAAAACCATAGATGGCCCAGTCCTCACTCTTTCTCTCTTAAGGAGGACATAGAGATGGTTGATGAGGATGTTGAGGATGATGATGTTGGTGATGGTGATGAGGATGAGGATTGTGATGATGGATTTATGATGATGGAGATGGTGGTGAGTCTACACCTACTTTCCATGATGTACCTTTTGATGGAAATGAAGACTACCATATCGATGATGACGAGGCCCTTTACGTAGATGCCCTTGATGTTTAGTTCATAGTCCAGAGAGTGCTCATCTAGATATCTTTTTATAGACTTTCATGTACTGAACATTTGGGCTATATATTTGAGGTTTACTATATTCATATCTCATTGTTTTTCTTTGTTGTTTTGTCATTTTCATCTAGAGAGAACATATCTTGTGTTGTAATCTTAATATATGTACCTTAAATCTATGCCTGGTTATATCTCATGAGTTCTGAGTATGCGCTTCCATTTTTTATTATAACTCTAGTATGTTTGTTCTCTGGTTTATTGGTTGGTTCTTACATATGGTGGTTGCCTCTGTCGTTTGTTCCTATGTATGAGATCTATGTTTAGCTATTCTACCCCCTCCCTTTTTGATAAGACAAAGGGAGAGAAATAAGATTATTTCATACTGAATTGTGATCCTTTTCTAGTTAATTTTCTAAAATATCTTGTGACTATGTAAGCAGACTCAATAGTATATATGTGTTATGTTTATGCTTTTTGGAGAAACTAACCATATAGGGAAAGGAAATCATGAATTGAGGGGGAGAAATTGCTATTTTTTCTTCATGTATCCCTCTATAGTTTACAAGGTAAAAATTTAAATTCCAAGTCCTTCTCAATATGTTGAGAAATGGTTTGTTATCTTCAAAAAGGGAGAGAATGTTGCCTAACAGTTATACATTGTTATATTTTGATGATGGATTAACCATTCCATTCATATGTACTCCAATATGTATATTTGAGATTGATTTCATATATTAGGTAAAAGAAAAGGATCAATTCAATCAAGGCCTAGCTTGACCAAATACAAGACAAAATCAATACAAATGCACTTTTGTTGAAAACACCTTGAAGCTCTTAGGACATTTTTTAATCATTTATATTGATGATGTGATTTGTAATTAAGACAAGAAAAAATTAGGATAACTTAAATAAAATGTTTAAGCACTGTAGTAACAATTTACAAAATTCATTACAGGGATTTTTTCGGTCGTGTTTCATCCTTAATAAACTCGACCGACACCGTTGATGGATTTTGGGAACTGCTAGGATTGGATGAGTTTCCTCAGGACAAACTCGACCAACCCCTACACCTCCCAAAATGAATTTAAGCCATCGGTCGAGTTTCATATAGGATAAACTCGACAGACACTTCAAATTTGCTTTTTTGCATTGTGCTATTGGTTTAGTTTGCTTTATTGAAACTTGACCGACTGCACTTTTGTTCCCAAGAGCTTCTACTGGCTAGTAGATATCCCCAACTATAAATAGAGACCCTTGGGCTTCATCCCTACTTTGCTTCTTATGCTCCTAGATATAGTTGAGAGGATTTGTCTACTACAATCCCCTTTCTCTCTCTTACTTACTAATTAAAATGTCAATCTGAGTGAGACATGTATTTGTGAGAGAGATACTTCATTGTAATCTTCATGAAGCTCTCAAATATTTCCTTTCCTAATCCCTTTCTTCAAGAAAAGTTGGTGAAGCATCTTCTTAGTAAAGGATAAGGTGAAGGTTGATGATCCTTGAGAAGAGTGGGTAATTTCTTCAAGGTGGAAGACTTGTTGCAAGAGGGGATCTCCTTGGTGAAGGTGTCCAACTCATTGCAAAAGTGGGTAAGCCTTTGTAGAGGTTAAAGACTCTTTATCTAAGGATAGGTAAGACCTTGTAAGGTTTATAGGATCCTTTTTATCCTTAAAAAGGAAGATTGGGTATCCTTGTCATGTAAAAGGAAGGTCTTATTGTATGTCTTATAATGGAATATAAATGTGCAATGGCTACAAAATTCTAGAGGTTGACCTCTCTAGGTAGTGAATTGTACACTCTCTTAGATTGGAGTTTGGAACCACTATACATAGCTTGTTCTTGATCGTATTCAATCTCTCTCAACCTTACTATGTTTGTTTAGTTGCACATCATATTCCATATTTGCAATGTTATCTCTTGAAGTAATTTGAAGATCTAATGATTTTGGTTTTAGTGTTTAATCTCTATTCAACACCACCTGCCGCTAAAGCCCATTGATCCAACATTATCATGGGCCGAGTTTATTATAAGCAACTCAGGAGCCTTTTTTCTCATGAGTTCATCTTGAGGAAGGCAACACTCCTAGAATAAGTTTGTGAGAATTATTCACGTGAATCCTAAGTATTTAAAAACTATTGGAATGTGCATTGATACATGAATTTTTAGATTAAATATAATGCACTCATTTAGTTTGTCTAGTAGTTTGATTCTTATTCATTAAACCCCATATTATAAAGTCTCCTTTTGAAATACCTTCATATTTTAGAGTATAAAGATATTCAAGATTGCACGCGTGGTATTTTCCTCCAAATAGTGACTATTTAGTGACAAAGGAATTAAGGTTTCGATTAATTTCTTATAACTAAAGTTTTCTAACAAACTGGATTTTTCGAAAGTCTAAGCAAATTATTGTAAATTGAGTTATAATGTATAGTATTATTAAAAGAGGGGGTATTCTCATTTAGTTACAAGTGTTGTAACTAAATCCTTCCAACTAATCAGAATGCAATGTTTTAAAATACTCAACTCTCTCTCTCTTTTCTCATAAATTCTCACTCCTTTTCTATCTTTTTTTCAAAAACACAAATGTACACTTATTGATCAGACTCCACTGTTCAACCCATTGAAGACTACATGCTGAGAATGACTGTACAAAACTGATGTTGTCGCATGCATTTTGCTTACAATGTGAAACGTGGTAGCAATTGATTGCTCAATTAATAGAAAGGGTGTCGAAACACACCCCATGATCTTTTATCATCTATTGTCCCTCCTTTCTTCATCTTTTGTCCCTCCTTTATTCACCTAAAAACCTCTCTCCTTTCTTTCAAACATGATTCTTAGTAGTTTTCTCTTCACTTTCATCTTCTAGGGTCCTACCAACAAAGCCCTTTTTTCATCCCGTATGAAGGATGGATTGTCTTCTCCTATCTATCCAGTATATGTGCCAATGTCTGGACATGTAAAATACTTTAAAACTAGAAACTCTCAAATCAGGTAGATTGATGTTGTGTTTGTTGCAACACATTTATAGAAAACATCTATGAACTTGTCGTCTTAGAGAATCTTACATAATTTATAGTGACCACTCCATACATTAGGCTCATATTCTATATGGCATGTAAGAGTTGAGGTTTGATCAGTAGAAAATCGGAAAGCTTCTTTGAATAGGTTTGTTTCTCCTTGATAATGTGAACTCACAATCTAATGAAATTTTAGGAAGTGCAAATTACAAGGGAGTCATGCCACTGTTAGTTCCTCAACCCATGGAATGGAAAGGCTACATACACCAAGAAGGAAGTAGTAGGTCCAGATTGGCCAAAAAGAAGCTCACAATGCTTAATCCCTGATTATGTTCTATAGTGCAAGTATCATGAAGACCAAAATCCCGAAGAGGACTTTCTTAGTTTTTACTGAGTGCAACATTGACCCACCTTCTTGTTGGGTTTTGTGGAGAAAACATGCACGGAGGAAGTAACAAAAAAAATTCCACGCAACCCGAAACAAGATCTCATTGACAACAACGTATTCGGAAGGAGTGTTTGTGTGATATACCTTATTGTAGAGCAAGTCCAGCAATGTCCCGTCACACGATGGTGTGCAATGTTGATGGCCTACATGGATGGAAGTTCTCTCATGTTCACTGAGTGCGCCACAGGAAGATTCGGTGGCACTCCTTTCGTGTGGTGATGTATGCCACTCATAGCGTGTATGGATGGTCATTGACGTCCTCCAAACGCAGGAGGCTCAACATCTGTGTCTCTACTTTGTCCATGCAGATGGACTGGAACTCCACATCATGCTTCTTAAGCCGGCGGGAAGGAGTCATCTCCGTGCGGCGATGTGCTAGCGTCGTGATGCTCTCGTTTCCCTCCTGAGGATGGTGACAGCTAGGGTTTACATACGTGAGCATAAACTAAAATCCTCTCTCAATATCTTATATAGATATCGGCCGTCAAGCCCCTTTAAATAGGAGATGAAAGGAAGTAGGGTTTCCTAAACCCATCGGTAAATATAAGCACTATATTAATTAAAATGCTCGTGGATTAATTAGAATATTCTAGATTTAATTAATTAACCAAATAATCACATTAATTGATTAATTAATATCTGACTCCATGCAATCGCGTGGGATGGCTCTATGGGCATATATACCAATAAAATCCCACTTGCACTTAGAGCCAATCACTTCAATCAATTGGCTCAAACATTCCAATATTATTCTAATGGATTACATAAACATTTTAGTAATCAATGTGATTCAGAGCAATTCCAATCAAATCCACAATTATACTTCTATTCCAACACATCCTATGTGTGTGACCCGGTAGGCTCCAAATTACGTTGGCAGTGATATCCATAATCATATTATGATTGCACAAGAAATGATTGGTATCTAGAAAGACTTCATTTCCACCCAAGTAATTGGAGAAGTTGGAGAACAACTTAACCTATCATTCATGACTGGTGTTACAGTGATTGTATAGTTCCTTTATCACTGATATATGGATTGAACTCGAGTCATGGAACTATTATCCTTTTCAATGTTCAATCCATGTTCCTTGAACTAGAGAAGGTTGTATGAGATATATGTAAGCTCAATATCACATATTCACTCACATCAACATGGCCATGCATTTCTCAGTCTCACTTATCAAATGGCCAAAATATCAAACTCTCATAGGAAGGACAAATTCCATCTACATTACTCACATTCATCCCCATGTGTCACAGTGCATCCAAGCACCATCTTTATGGCAATCCTTATTCAGGACCACAGTGGATGGTATCAAAGTACACCGAATGACATGTGATAAGTGTAGTGACTTCAAGTCTAAGAACCACAATCACCACCATTACTATGAGATGTGACTCTAACTACCAATCATGGTATTCATGTGTCACTCTCAAGGTGGGTCTTTTCGATACACTATTCTCCAACAAGTATCTATGTATTTGGTTTGATATCTCCATATCATGGATAATGAGATTCTTCCATCAACCAACATACATTCTAATCTTATGTGTTATTGATGTCGATGGATATTTCCACATGAACAACCGATTAGGGACAAAACAAGAATACATACTCTTAGCATACATATGATCTCATTGTTCAGGTCATCAACCCGGAGACATATGTCATTGAGTATATTATTCTGTAGACATCTATAAGTTTTGTGGTCATCTCATAATATAAAACACAAACATATAGACTGGAAACTTGCCTTTATTGATATGATCAATGTAGTATTACATATCATTTACATAGTATCCCATTACAATCATCAAATGATAGTCTCTATGGGCATACATATCAATAGATTCCCACTTGAACTTATACCCAATCACTCATGAATCTCAATCCAAGTGATCGAACATGTCCATCATGTTTCTGCTGTGAAAGTGCTTTTGTGAGCGGGTCAACCACATCGCTTTCTGTATGTACTTTGTAAATCTTCACATCTCCTTGTTGTACAATCTCTCGTATGAGATGGAACCGTCATAGAATATGTTTGGAACATTGGTGCGATCTTGGTTCTTTAGTTTGTGTAATTGCTCCATTTTTGTCGCAAAACAACTCAATTGCATCACTAGCGCTTGGAACCACTCCAAGTTCAGAAATGAACTTCTTGATCCACACAGCTTCCTTTGCAGCATTAGATGCGGCAATATATTCAGCCTCTATTGTAGAATCAACAACCGTCTCTTACTTGAAACTCTTCCAGCTTACAACTTCATTGTTCAGGCAAAACACAAATCCAAATTGCGATTTATAGTCATCTTTATCAGTTTGGAAGCTAGCATCGATGTAACCCTTTACCACAAGTGCTTCCTCACCACTGTATGCCAAGAATTGATACTTAGTCCTTCTCAAGTACTTTAGGATGTTCTTTACAGTTGCCTAGTGACATTCACCTGGATCTAAATGATACACGCTCGTCATGCTCAAAGCATATGACACATAAGGATGAGTACATAACATCGCGTACATGATAGATCTAATTGCTGATGCATATGGAATCTTACTCATGTGTGCCCATTCATCACATGAACTAGGACATTGGGCTTTACAGATCGTAACCCCTTGGAACATGGGTAAAATACCTCTCTTAGAACCCTCCATGCTAAACCTCTTTAGCACCTTGTCAATGTATGTGCTCTGGATTAGGCCTAGAATCCTTCTAGATCTATCTCTATAGATCTTAATTCCTAATATATAGGGTGCTTTGCCTAAATCCTTCATAGAGAAGGTCTTTCCCAACCAACCTTTTACTGTCTGAAGAGTAGGGATGTCATTTCCCATCAATAGTCTGTCATCCACATACAATATGATAAATATGATTGTGCTCCCACTAATACTTTTGTAAACACAAGGTTCATCTTCATTTTGACCAAAGCCAAACTTTTTGACTACTTTGTCAAAATGTCGATTCTAGCTCTGAGATGCTTGCTTCAATCCATAGATTGACCTTTGTAGCTTATAGACTTTATTGGCTTCCTTTGGATTGACAAAACCATCAGGTTGTGTCATATACACATCCTCATGTAAATTCTAGTTAAGGAATACTTTTTTAACATCCATATGTCAAATCTCATAGTCATTATAAGCTACAATGGCAAGCATGATCCTGATGGATTTAACCATGGAAACTGGTGAGAAGGTCTCGTCATAATCAACACCTTGAATTTGACAGAATCCTTTCACAACCAATCTACCTTTATAGGTTTGAACATTTCCATCCATGTCGGTCTTCTTCTTGAAGACCCACTTGCAACCTATGGGTTTTACCCCTTCGGGTGGATCCACCAAGGTCCATACCTTTTTGGCTTCGAGCCATTTCACAGATTCTGGTCCCTTAGTATCTTATAGATAGTAGTTGGCTCATCTTCTCGACCCAATTCATCACTATCTTGTGTCACGAGAAATCCAAATCTCTCAGGCACAAGTCGTGTCCTACTAGACCTATGAGGTTCCTGTGATACATTTGGAACTTGAAATTCCCCAATAGTTTGTGAGTCTTCATGTTCCTTATGTACCTCCTCGGGTTCTCTACTTTCTTGTTTATCTCAAACTTCTTTGAGCTCTACATTCCTCCCACTGATTCCTTTGGAAATAAATTCCTTTTCAAGAAATACAGCAGTCCTAGCAACAAACACTTTGTTGTCAGTCAGTGTGTAGAAGTAGTATGTCAATACATAGTCTCTACTATTAAACATGATAAAAAAATACGTCAAATGTGTGGCAGCGGAAGAAATAAAACATGATTTTATTCAAAATGTATAAAGAGTACATTATAATTTTTTTCCAAATGGGAGTAAAACTTTATACAAGCATAGGATCTAGGTAGAGGATGACTTAAACTAATACAACTTGTCTCCACAAACAACATAACAAAAGTTTATGCAACTAGGTCAAGCTATCTAGATGTGCAAGATCTCCTTAGCCTTAGGCAGGTTAACCAAGCTTCCATGCGCACTCTGATCCTAGCATGGATGGTTGGGGTCATCCAGCAAGAGAAAGATAAAAATGTATGTGTTATTCAAGAGAAATAGGACAATCATATAATATAAAGCATTGCAATATAAACAATTCTCTACACTAAGAGATTTCAAAAGGAATGAGGCAAGTATATGAATAAGAGAGAGAAGACTGCCACAATCAATCACCACAATAATAATCACATAGCATGAATATATTAAGACACAAAGTCATCTCAATGTAGGTTGAGGCACCTACCGGACCTCACCAAGTGGCAGGGGGACTAAAACCCCAGTGCCTATATAAAGTGGCAGGGGGACTAAAACCCCAGTGCCTAATATAAAATGGCAGGCGGACTAAAACCCCAGTGCCCGGTAGGAGGAGTAAAACCTCAGTGTCCTATGGGTGGTTTGTACATATATACACTGCATTGTCATTTGGCCTAAAATACATCATGCTTAATAGTTCTCTTGGCAGGTAGTGAAAATATAAAAGTAACATTGGCATCATAGCATATGGGAATAAAACCCAAGAAACAATCTCAATAAATAGGCCATCATAGGCAACAATGATATCCAAGAACTCCAAGTAAATGAGCCAACATATGTAGTAGCAAGATTCATATAATGAATGGGCCACAAAGGCAAAAGAAGCATTAATTAAGTAAAGATCCAAATAAAGGCATTTAGGAGGATATCAAGGCTAGCACAAAATGTTTGTAGGGTTGGATAAGAGCCCAACTGAAGAATAGGATTATTTGCACAATAAAGATTCACATTCATCTTTGATAGGATTCACATATATAAATATGGTCCACATACAAAATAGGCTTCACATACCTTATTTTGATCATTACTTCCACCAATCATATTGTTTCACTTCCATTTTTCCCTAGTTGCAAACATTATCATGTATTAGGATGTGTTAAGCATAAAGATATAAAGAAAAACCCATTTTTAAACCTTTTTAGGAAAACCTTCGATTTGAGACCCAAAACTTAGACCAAAACATTACTTAGACTTTAGTGATTAGAAAAACATATTTTATTTTACAAATTGGACTTAAAATGAATTACTTATGCATTTTAGAACATTTAAATCATCAAAAGAGTATCTTAGGGAAACTTTGAAAAATAATTTGGAATCTAGCTTTAAAAACTACAAAATTATATTCTACTCAAAAAATCCTTTCCAATGACTATTTATTTGCATTTATCCAAAATTTGAGCGATTTTCTATGAATTAAACAAGATTAACCAATCAGAAATTAGATAATTGCCATGTGGGCCAAAGACCAAAAGGGCAGCGAATAAAAAGGGAAAACCGAAGAGCACGGAGGGGAAAAACCATAAAAAACCATTCACCCTTCTTCTACCTTCGGCCAGCGTCATGGCGTCGAGGTCCCAACTTGCGAAGTTGGGCAAATCCACAATTCTCAACCAAATTAAGCGTATAGGTACTCGAAACGTAGGGAATTGAACAAGGAACGTACATACAGGTTCAATTTTGCTGCTAGTCGCTCTTAGCTCCGTGAAAAATCTCCACAAATGTAGGGTGGAAAGCACCTCGCCGTCAACCACTCGCACTTTGTCGAACAAAATTTAATGTATGTGAAGGATGCTAGGAGGCCGACGAAGCTGAGGAGGGTGCTATTTATAGGCGTGGATGTGTGCTGAAATGAATGTGGAGGTGAGAAGCCATGGATGTCCAGGTTGGGTGTTTTATCTACGGTACACAGGAGGCGATGAGGCTTGTCTCAAATGATGCGGGAGGTTGCCACGAACTCATAGGAGAAGAAAAATCTAGAAATGATGAAGAGACGAGGGAGAAAGGAGGAGAGGAAGCGAGCGGCAGTTGCTTGGTTCCGCTTCAATTAACTGGAGGTGGAAGATGACCCATCGACCATTGGATGTGGTTTGGGTCAAAACTGAGCCATCCAATCCTGGACCATCATGGTCTGGCACGCGTGACACTCCCAAATATCTGGACTTTGGCTTAAATGATGCCAATAATCGTTATTTCGATGGCTATTATGTCACACTTTATTAAAAACTTGTTAAATGCATTTGGAAGGTAAAACGAGCTCTAAATGACTTTAAATTTTAACCCTAGGTTGCTAATGATGTTTAGTTTCATTATATATAATTAGATTTGTGTTTCACCCAACCTTTGGCCTCCAATAATTATGTTGCTTATTAAAGCATGTATTAATATGATTTTTGGGCAAATAAATACATATAGCTTTTATATGCAACCCTTGGTTTCGAAAAATGAGATATGGAGTCCAAAAGTCCTCCATTCACTTATTACATGCATTTTCAAGCTTATCAGCCCATCATAAGAGTGAGGTATGAAGGTGGGTTATTATTCCCCATTTTAATTTACACTATATTAAAAGTGTATAAAATAGTTTTGAGGGGTCAAAACAACTCCAAAAGCCACCAAATTTGAACCATTAGCTCACATTAAAGTCTAGAACATTGCTATACAATTACTTTCTCGTTTTACTCATTATTTGGCCCTTAATAAATATACTGCTCATTAAAGTGTATATTATTATATTAAAATGAATGAGTTATATGAAAAGACTTGTTTTAATGATTTATATGAATAAAATTCGAGATATCCATCCATAATTAATTTTAAGAACAAAACTCACCATAATATTCTATTTATATATATTGTTATCATTTTTTAGGAGAGAGAAGGAAATTAGGTTAATTACTCTCATATATTAACTCAAATACATATTATTACTAATATATTTATCCAAAAAGCTCCAAATAAACATTATCCACTTATTATCTCTCATAAAACTCCATTTTGCATAATTAGTCCTTAATTATTACCTTAAGTGGGTTATTTGTGCAAACACCCCTTTATTATCATAAATGGGGGAAGAATGGAATTTCACCATCATTAATGCTCAAATTGCTCATTGAGTCCAAAAATGATCCAAACGGATGGGAAATTTATGAAAAAGGTCCAAATGGACTAGAAGGCAAAGAAAAGCTCAAAAGTGGGTAAATTGCATGGAAGACCCTGGATTTTAGTATGTTACAACACTCCACCCCTTAAAGAGGATTTCGTCCCTGAAATCACAACAAGAGGGAAGATAGGGTGAGTGTGTAACATCCCAACCTTAAACAATTAGGTGGGTATTAAAATCTCTACACATAATCCAAGTCTTACTAAGGTTTCCACAAAACTTATAACCTTTTATCAAACTCAACGTAATTAACATTTTTGCCTTATTAGCATAATATTCACCATGAAGAGTCATCATATCTATTATTCCATCACTTAGATCACATTTTATTCCCATTGTTTTTGAAACAATTACATCTTAGTGTTATATCATATGTACCTCCCTCATCAAGGGTTTTAAGAAGAGTTAGGGTTTACTAAGCCATTTCTACATTTATAGATGCATTTGATCACATGCTTAATAACTTGATATTATTCTCCATTAAATTCATCATGTAGGATTATCACATATTATCTTGGTGAGAACCATATAATATTATCAACAAATTATTAAACCTATAGCAAGTCCAAATGTGTCACATTAATAGCTTATATATGAGTTACATATTGTCACACTATCTTTCATACTCATATCCATGACATCATTAATCATTTTCTCTTATAACACTAATTAATATGAATTAACATCAGATTATATGAATCAAATTACTCATTATCATATTTGAGTCATTTTATACATTTTAGTGATTATCTGAATTGATTCATAAACCAATTTACGATAAGATGATTAATGAGATGTATTTAATGAACAAAGTGATATGCCTTACCTATGTTGATAATTGGGTCACAATTATGATTAAGTGATTATAATCCATTTACATGTACCAAGGCACATTATGTGATGATGACACCTAATGTCACTAGTGTATCATGAAAACATTATATATGTTAGGGCTAGATGATTACATCTTATGGTTTAGGTCAACATGGCGATTACATATTATGCCTTTATCGATCATTAGGGTGGCTTGGTCAAAATTATGTATATTCACAAATATTAATGAATAACTAATTATTATTTGCATCAAGAATATATTAAGGTTCAAGCATATTAATTATTCCTTAGATGACTTATCCATTCGTTCATAAAAAAACAAGATGAATTACAATTGTATTACATTTGTTCAACTCTAAACATATAAGCTTACTAATTCCATGTCTAAGGAGTTAGGGTTTCTTGATTTCAAGGCATTGAGGGACTCCATCCCCCCTTAAAGAGGATTTCGTCCTCGAAATCAGCAACTCCAAAATCTATCATGGTACTAACACTACCATTCCACTTAAAGGGTTGACAAAGTCAAACTATTTTAAGGGTATAAGATCCAACATTATAAGTCTTACTAATCACAATCTTCTAAAAGTCAAGGTATAGCATAGGGTACACTAACCCTAAACATAGGAGTATAAGGTATTTAAGGATGATTTTTGTGTAAGAGATCAAATCATCACTTATAGCTTTCCTATTTTATTCAACAATTAGGCAACATGTCCAAAGATAGACTACTTTGAGTTGTCTGTATCAGATCAGGCCAGGCCAGGTCATATGAGATCAGGAGTCCTCGTTACCAAGCTAGTGGGGTAGAGGAAAATATTGCCAGCCCCCAAGCTCTGACCCTTTCTAGACACCATCACTTTCAACTTCTTTCTCTAGTAGCTTCTCAATAGACAATTCACCAAAAAGTTGACAAATTTTATTTCTAATATGAAATTATTATGATCCTAAATCAAACTTTCATCATAGGTCAACTCTAAGGTGAAAAACTTACTAAAGGAAACTACATATGGTAACAGTTCTATCTAGGAGACAATTTGAATTAGTCAAGAATCTGACTACCTTGACGCTCAGATACCATGTTGTAAATACATAGTCTCTACTATTAAACATGATAAAAAAATACATCAAATGTGTGGCAGCGGAAGAAATAAAACTTGACTTTATTCAAAATGTATAAAGAGTACATTATATTTTTTTTCTAAATGGGAGTACAACATTATACAAGCATAGGATCTAGGTAGAGGAAGACTTAAACTAATACAACTTGTCTCCACAAACAACATAACAAAAGTTTATGCAACTAGGTCAAGCTATATAGATGTGCAAGATCTCCTTAGCCTTAGGCATGTTCACCAAGCTTCCATGCACACTCTGATCCTAGCCTGGACGGTTGGGGTCATCCAACAAGAGAAAGATAAAAATGTACGTGTTATTCAAGAGAAATTGGACAATTATATAATCTAAAGCATTTTAATATAAAAGATTCTCTACACTAAGAGATTTCAAAAGGAATGAGGCAAGTATATGAATAAGAGAGAGAAGACTTCCATAATCAAGCACCACAATAATAATCACATAGCATGAATATATTAAGACACAAAGTCATATCAATGTAGAGTGAGGCACCTACCGGACCTCACCAAGTGGCAGGGGGACTAAAACCCCAGTGCCTATATAAAGTGGTAGGGGGACTAAAACCTCAGTGCCTAATATAAAATGGCAGGGGGACTAAAACCCCAGTGTCGGGCAGGAGGACTAAAACCTCAGTGCCTGACCGGTTGAAATCGCGTGTCCAAAAAGGGAGCAGATTAGAAGTAGTCAGACTTTTAAATTTATAACCTAAAACCTTCTAGGCCCCCGCAACTTTATTACGGGGTCGAAGTAGATATACGGGGTCGAACACAGGGACAAGGGTGGTAGTGTTGAGAACGCGGAATCGACACGTTACACTCTGGCATGGGTAAGGAGATGATAAAGTTCCTCAAGGGGAATAACAGGCGAAGATCGATAAAAGAAAACTATCTCCAATTGGAACTATGAGGAAAATTAATGTTTTAAAGGTTTATCAGTTTTTAGGGTTTTTGTGCAACGGAAACAGAGAGGATAACATTATTGCTTTAGTAAGGAATGAAGGAGAAAGCTTCGGTAAAACAAATGGCAGTAGAAACATCCAGTACCCCTTCTCTCAAAGCGGGTACCTCTAACTAAGCATCAATACCTCTCTCGAGGTTGCTGGTCTTAATTTAAAGTGGAAAGGTCACTAAAGCAACTCCGATCCTGGGCACTCTCGTACTCCCGTATCGGACCAAACACTAGAGCCAAAACACCTCTCTCGAGGCTGCTGCAGCGGGAAAACATGATTCGGTAGCTAGTCAAAACGTGATCCAAGCGTACAAGCTAGAGTTCAGATGCTAAACAAAGCAATCATCCAACAAAAAGGACCAAACATAAAGCAACAGATATTTAAAAATCTTCTAATTCCATTAGCATATGCATTATATAAGAGGGTTTGCTTACATTGCATAAGTAAAGAAAGTAAATGAATGAAACAAGTAAAGATAAATATCACCTTCTTGATTTAGAAGGACGACAGGCAGTAGTAGATCCCCAAGATCCCTCCAGCCCGATACCAGGCGGGAGCCTTGCCCGATACGCCCGTGTCGGGTGGCACACCCTCTCAGGCGACACGCTCATGACGGGTGGACGTATCGTGCGGGGCGCTCATGTCCGATACGGTCGTGTCGGGCAGCACACCCTCTCGGGCGACACGCTGTGACTAGTGATGCGTATCGGGCTTGGTATTGTGTCAGGTTAGAGTTTTGCTTAAGGTATCGAGTACTCATATCGGGTGTCCTCGTTGGCCGATATCGGTCCGCTGTGGTGCCCGGGGCCGATCCTAAGTGAACCATTTCCTACCTCTCGGGTCGGGGAAGTGCTCACCTAGTATCGCCCGGTACACCACTGAGGCACGACATGCTAGCTCCAGATGCTTTCCCAAGTTGGCTTTCGAAAGGTTCTGACCCGTCCCATCGGAGTCCTGTAGCTACTATTTATAGGCAGCGGTTGGGGGGAGT
Organism: Alisma plantago-aquatica; assembly: GCA_963693085.1. Lineage (NCBI taxonomy): Eukaryota > Viridiplantae > Streptophyta > Magnoliopsida > Alismatales > Alismataceae > Alisma > Alisma plantago-aquatica. The sequence goes on along the minus strand of OY856410.1, from coordinate 702,004,174 downwards.
TGTGGTTTTCTGGACGCGACGTGTTCTTCATCTGCTCTATCATCGCGGATTCAGGGATGCCCGATATGTGTGTCGCCCGATACAAGGATTTTGGGTTGTAAGTGTGTCGGTCATCGTGACGAGTGGCACCTGCTGGTGGGTGGCTTGTATCGCGCGACACGCTTCAGTTGTCGTGGCGAGTACAGCTCCCTGTCGGGTAAGTGGTGTATCGCCCATCAGATCCTCCTTGCACGACACCCCCGTGTCATACGGTAGGCGTGTCGTGCTGCCATATGTCGGGCAGTGAGTGTGTCGGCCGACTGCTAGGAAGGTCGATGCTGGTAGAACACGTTCATGGGCCGAGAAGGGCCTTTTTGCTGATAAAAGAGTCGAAAAATGAGGAAAACTCTGCAAAAGATGATAAAATTGAGTTAAGAGCATAGTGAGGCCTGTTTATTCAAAAACATGACAAAAAGGAGAGGAAAACAGTTTAAAAGAGGAGTTTTGACATGGAAATAAGGGCCAAAGACATCACAAAATTTGGTGTTATCAACTCCCCCAAACTTAGCATTTTGATTGTCCTCAATCAATCTTTTAAAACTTTATTTTGTGATGCTTCTTCTTGACCGGTATAGTTTTCAGACCACGGGTTTGAGCGAGCATTGAGATGTCTTACAGAGAATACGGCCCGACCACGAACAACAGACTTTACTTCTCCTGCCTTATTTAAGAAAAAAATTTCTCCACAGCTTCAGTGAGACTTGGGTGCATGATTTTGAAGTTAGTTTTCACACCGAACAACATTTGGGAATAGCAAGTTGTGTGTTTGGGTAGGCTTAAGGCTTTTTGGGTTTTTCTGATTTCCCATCAGTCCATCCAGGTACGGGTCTGTTAGCGGGCGAGTGGTCTCGACAGTCCAAGCCAGTTGGCATTAGAGCAGTGATTTCACATCCTACGTACCACTGCCCCGGATCTACCATACCTAAGGATGGGTACTTTTGGAAAACAAGTGTATATATATATATATATATATATATATATATATATATATATATATATATATATATATTTGTCACAACTCTCATGCTTTTATTCACTCTCATAAGGCTATTCTCTCTTTTTGGGATTTTGTCGGGTAAGGTAGAACAACAGGAATTTTGCTATTTGGGCAGCTTTTTCCTTCTGCATAGACGTCTCTTAGCTGTTGCGAGATTATTTTTCGAAATTTTTGGCATGGAAAGTCGTAGTCTTTTGTTGTTTGAGGCTGCATTATCAGAAAGACATAACAAAACCTACATCTCCTTGGACACATAGAAAATAAACTGGAAAGAAGTCGTATCAAGTTTTTACTATATAGTGTCTTTGTACATATATGTGGAGACAAAATAAGCAAAATTATTTTTGTATTTTGTATGAGGCATGTATATGTATATGTACACATGTTATAGAAAAAGAACAAAAAGGGTGGAGTTTGAAGAATTTTTTTTACCTCCCTCACTGGTACATGGTACCCCCCCCAAACTTACTCCACACTCTGTCCCAGAGTTGTGAAGTAGATAAGGTAGGGTAATTTTAACCCAGTGAGGGTTAGCTGGTGAGCGCGCCTGTTCCAGGTAGAAGCTCCCACACATATTGTCCTCGTTTGCTATGGTAGTCGATGTGGTGGAGTTGGTCAGCCGTCTCTTTATTTGATATCCATTCCAGGACGAAGATGCCACAGTCGTTGGATAGAGGAATTTGTTGTGGATTGCTATGGTAGAACTGGAGTTCATGCCATTTGCTTGCTGCTGTCTCCAGGAATGGTTGTACCAGTGTCGCCACGTCCTCATAGTATTTTCGTACTAAGTGCTCGAGGGGTGTCAATGTTGTCGATGTACACTGCACCGGATGATCTTTGTTGCTGTCCGAGCTGTTGTAGAAGATTCTTGCTCGTTGGCGCGTGTACATTGTCAGGAGCGTCCAGTGGTTGTAATGCAGGATGGGAAGGAAGATGGTGCACGGAACTATGCACTGCAACTCTTCCAGAAAAGATTGCTTCACTCCTGATTCATCGGTAAGGCATATGTCATTGAACAACATTGGATGAGCTATGTATGCGTGTTCAAACTTCTTTTGTAGTGCCTGGATGTAGGTGGCCGCCACAGATATCACCAAACATCCTCCTTCTTTGACCATGTCCCTCAAGTCATCAATCGGGACTATGACATTGCCTGCCTCGTAGATTACGTTTTCCGGGGTAGAGTCCACTAACTTCAGAAGAACTTCATTGACATGCTCCTGCATGAGTGTAGAGCACGAGAAATGGTCGAAATTGTTGATCAATTCTTCTTATGTTTCAGGCGAAATAGGGTCTTCGATTCCATGCATTCCCACAAAATTTCTAACTGCTTGCCTACCCCGTAGATGTCTGTTTCTATCTCAGCTTCTTTCTCTAGAGTGTTGCTGGGTTGCGAAGATTCACATTCTAGGTCATTGTCCAGTAGCCTCTGTGGTACCCCTGCGTCTTGGAAATAGTACATGTCTTTGATCAACAGCAGTGCATATATGCTTTTGAACTGGTAGAAGTTTTGGCCCTGGAGACGCCTTATGTAACCGAATATGTTGAGTAACTCCATGGCGCGCAAGACAATAAAAGCGTTGTTTTCGCTTCCCTCTTCTACTTAGACGGGGAAGTCTCTGATAGAGAAGAAGTTCCAAACGCCTCTATGATGTTGGACTCCTTGCTTGATGGCTCGGAGAAGACAAAGCGGTAGAAGCCTGAGATGCTTGTCCTCCGGGCGACTAAAGATAAGGCATGAGCATGGCACCTCCTTGTTGCAGCAGCTAAGGAGCCGAACGTCGTGGTTCTGGAGGTCTTCCACACACAGGAACCATATGTTGCGGTGCTTCTATGGGGCCAAAACGACGTTCGTGTTATTCTATTCGATGTGTCATAGCATGTTGGCCACTGCGATGGAGTCTGGTACTCCCATCATCAGTATTCTTGCCAAGGTCAGGGTGGCGTTATATATTGTTCTCCGACCTGTCCCGGTGTTGATATTCTCTATTATTGCACCTTCTAGGACCCTGAACAACTTCTTTCTGATGACGACTGGTGAGCGGAATATGCTTCTGAGTGCTCCCCATCGTACGGAGAAGTAGTTGTCGCTCCAGACGACGTCTTCTTCATCTGCCTGCGACCTTAGGACCTTGTTCAACAATTTCTGGTCCTTGATCGTCAAGTAGCCGATGACCCTTCTGTCGAAGTTGGCCATCTCGAAGGAAGTTATCTCCGACGGCATAGAGAATTCATCTGCCGTCAAACTTCTTACTCTGGAGGGGTGTCTTTCATTGGCGGCATAGATGTCCCCCCCTCTCCCTCAGATTCGTCAAAAAAATCCTCCCCGACATTGAATGCTTCATTGTCATCCTCAGTTTCCTCTAGGGGGACTGAGGGAGCTGCTTCTTCCGGACCGCGGGAGCTCGCCTTTCCTGCTAGAGCTCCGTTGGCCGATCTTTGTGGCGTCCCTTCCTCGGGCGTTTGGGATGGCCCACTGGAGGAAGAAGAGGATGATGATCTTGATGAGGTTGCTGACGAGGAAGATTGAGAGCCTGAGCCAGGAGGTGACGAAGACCTTCTCGGCTGCCTTGGGTGCGGATGGTCATCTCCCCTGTTCAGCCTCTCCTTGATCACGTCAAGGCACTGGAGGGTCTGCTGAAGCGTGGCGTTAGTGCCTCTAGTTGGCCGGGAAGCTCAACTAGAGTTAGCAGTTCCCGTTCCTGGCTATTTAGCCTTTGCTGGAAAAATGAAAACTTGCGGGCTAGAGAAGTAAATGTAGCTGAGTGGCTTTCTGTTCCTCCCGCAAGTAGTTGAGTTCGTGCCCCAACATTTTCCCTAGCCCCGGAGGGCTCCTGCAGATCTCCCTCTCATCCTCGTGATACTCCTCTCGCGCGAGGGTCTACCCAACGAGGTAGAACCTATTTCGATTGTCCGCGAGGTGGATGCTGTTGGGAGAGGCATCCGTGCTTTTACGACTGTCTCTACCTCGCCTCCTTGTGGCGGTGGAGAAGGAGGTGATGTGGGTGGGCACTGCTCCACCTCTCTGCTTTCAGCAACCTCTTCTGCAGCTATCGTAGGAGACACCAACGGCGACATTGGCGTAAGTTGTGCATCTCTGAGCTCCATCTCTAGGATGTCGGCGAACATCCCATTACTGGTATCTGGTTGCACTTCTTCTTCTGCCACCACGGGCACCACAGAAGTTTCGGGGGCTGCGGCTGTCTCTTCCACAGTAGCTCCCGTCGGGGCTGGCGTTGTTGTCTTTCCCCCGGTTGTCTCGGCGACCTCAACGATCACCGGTACTTCTTCAGCCACGGTAGGTGCTATTGTGATTGTGGCTGGTATAGTAGGAGCGACGACAGCTCTATCAACTGCTGTCGTCAGTGGCTCTGGAGTGGCGGCTGGCTCGGCATGAGTCGTTATAGTTGTGTCCTGCCTTGGATCGAGAGGGATTGACTCTCCTCTCGTAGCCGCCCTTTCTTAAATACTGGTGGTGGTGGCGTAAGCTGCTTCTACTTCCACAGCTTCGATTTCTGCTGTGGTGAATACCAACTTTTCTACGTCGTAGGCGGCGCAGTGAGGGAGTGGAAGGAGGGTTTTTGTCCTTGCGAACTTGTAGAAGTAGCTTTGCCCCTCCTTCTTTATGATGTTGGCCCTCATGAGGAACTTAAGGTCGATCAACTCGTCGCCCCTTGTCCTCGATAGACTGTGCAGTTCCTTTGGGTACCCTAACCCAACCGCAATCAAATTGACGATGCCACCCATGCAGTATTCTTTGGTGGCATCCTTTATCGGGTGCAACCTATTCAGCAAGAAATGCCCCAGATTGATCACCTTGCCCTCCATCACGTGCCACATGAGGTGGAGTTCTTCGGTGTAGATATTGTTGGACTCGTTCTTGCTGATGAGTAGGCATGCCACCAGCTTGTGCACTATTCTCCAAAAACATGAGTGTACCGATGTCACCTGGCTTCCCTACTTGAATGATGACTCACCGGTCAGCCTTCTCGAGAGCTCCATGGGATTGAACCCATCTTCTTCGGTGATCCTCGCATCGTTATTCAGCAGTTTCTTCTCCTCCTTGCTGGAAGAGAAGATCTCGTTGAGTAGCTTTTTGGAGATGACGTGCTATGAGTTGTATAGCCGCCCCTATAGTCTGTCTGCTCCACTATATTCTTCAACATCCTCAGTTGTGTTCTTCACCCGGCGGAGAGATGACATGAACTCCCTGTTGAGTTCGGTGTAGGAGGCAGAGCGACTGAGGCAGATCTTCCTCAGTCCTGATGTGTCTAGGACATTCTCCAGTCTTTTGAAGATACCTAGTTGAAGGAAGGATGACTGGTCGCAGAATCTGCTCGGCCTGTAGATTTTTGTTGCCAGTTCTGAGTACCGACATCCGTGCTCATTATCTCTCGGAATGAACCTTCCTGGTGTGTGATCCAGGGGTTCTGTAGTAGCGGTTGAAGATGTTGTTGGAGTCGTTACTTCTTCCGTCCTTGCTCTCTTCTCAGCTGTTGATGGCCCAACTGCCTCGGGATTCGAGCGTTTCTACCAGACTATTATTGCTTCAGCTGTGGCCTCAGTGTCGATCCTCCAACCTTGTTCGTCAACTTGAACTACGATTTTCTTTGTACGGGCCATCTTTGTTATCATTAAACAAGTGCATTGATCATTTTAATGTTCCGATATTAGGTAGGCAAAACTTAAAATAGATATCGGCGTTTAAGAGAAAAACTGATAAAAATTTGGCCCGATACAAAAGCTACTCGATACCACCGTATCGGGCTTCAAAACTGAGCGATATGATACTTGCCCGATACGCCAGTGTCGAGCGATACAAATATTTCGAAGAAATCACCGTAGGCTCATGCCCGATACGAGGTCCGGGTGTCGTCCATCGAAAGAACATATAGACGATACAAAACTGGACGATATGGAGAAAAGTTGCGCGTCATTCCCGTTGCCCGATACGCTGTGTCGGGCGATATGATCGCGTGAAGCGAAGTGCCTGATAGACTTCCCGATAGAAAAAAAATATGTCGCCCGACAACAGGAACAAGCGAGGCGACACAAGGATGGGCGACACGGTTATTGCCCGATATAGGGTATCGAGCAAGCACATGTTAAAGACGTGTCGCGCGACACATGTGTCGGTCGATACCAGGAAATCAACTACAGTTGTCAACCCGATATGCTATGCAAGATATGAAGGTCGTGTCGGGCAAGCCAACCGATATGGTTGTCAGGCTATACCTTCGCTATCTGAAGCTATTTTGCGCGACACGTGAGTAAAAGTTGGTTGAACGACACTCAAGCAAAAGGGAGAAACTACTACATGATACAGGTAGCTGGAAAGGTAAAAGCAGTAGCCCGATATAGTTAATCATTCGTACTATATATAGCAATCCCAACCGGGGGTAAAATGGGTAAATCTGGGATGCGTCTCGGCCGCTGAGACAAGTCATTCCCGAGACGAGCAGTCACATATGTCTAATCAAGGGTAGTTACTCATGTTGCCCGACACGGGTGCTCGCCACCCGGGTGTGTCGTCTGACACAACTCATGGCTAGATGCGATGAGCGATATGCTGTCACCCTATATGAGCACGTTCTGTGCGCCGGCTGAGGTTTTTCCCGATACGATCAGAAAAAAAAGGAGAAAAAAAAGGTATACTTGCCCGATACAAGGTCTTCAGAACAAATTGTAGATGAAAAACCTAAAAACAAAGTGAAGGAAAATGCGATTGATGGGTAAAACATCATTGGCCTAAGGTTAAGTTCCCGGCCTCAGATAGTATTACTCATCAATGCTCATAAAACAGAGTGGTGGCCCATAAAACTGAAGAGTCAGCGCACGTGCCGCATGCACTGACTCGGGCCTTATTACATTCCAAATGTTCATAAATTTTTTCTTGTAAGAAAGTAAATAACATCCTATTCTAGGAAAAGTAAAAGCTCGGGCTGCCTCCCGAGGAGAGTTGTAGTTTGCGTCGTCAGCTCGACAGCTCCAGGTCCTTCATTTTTCGCCTTCAGCTATTTCCATATCTTGCAAATTGACCTTTGTCCTTCTCACGAACGCTTCTTCTTCATAGAACCTTTTTACCCTGTGCCCGTTCACTTGAAAAACCTTGGATGGATCATCTTTATCATATAGCTCCATCATTCCATATGGGTATATCTTTGATACGGTGAAAGGTCCGGACCACCTCGTTTGTAACTTACCTGGAAAAAGACGAATGGAAGATTTAAATAATAAAACTTTGTCACCTTCACTTACATCCTTCCTCCTCAGGTGGGCATCATGCCACACCTTCGTCCTTTGTTTATAGATCTTTGCGTTCTCATAAGCATGCATTCTCAATTCTTCGAGTTCTTGCAACTACAAATATCTTTTCTCTCCTGCCTTCTCCAGATCCATATTCAAGAACTTAATCACCCAAAGGGCCTTGTGTTCAAGCTCTAAAGGTAAATGACAGGATTTCCCATAGATCAACTTGTAAGGAGTGGTTCCAATGGGTGCTTTATAGGCAGTTCTGTAGGCCCAAAGTGCATCGTCAAGCTTCATTGACCAATCTTTCCTCGTGTGGTTGACAGTCTTCTCTAGAATTTGCTTGATCTGTCTATTCGAAACCTCTACCTGCCCAGAAGTTTGTGGGTGGTAGGGCGTAGCGACCTTGTGTTAACTCCATACTTTCGCAGGAGCGCTTCAAACTGTCTTTCTTTGAAATGCAATCCACCGTCGCTTATTACAGTACGAGGTACACCAAAATGAGGGAAAATAGTCTTTTCAAACAACTTGATCACTGACTTAGAGTCGCACGTTTGAGTTGCAATAACTTCTACCCATTTGGATACATAATACACTGCAACTAGAATGTACTGATATCCTTTTGATGGGGGAAATGGTCCCATGTAGTCAATTCCCCATACATCAAAGATCTCCACTTCAACCCACTTGGCCATAGGCATCTCATTTCTTCGTCCAATGTTTCCCGTCGATTGGCACTCTTTACAGACCTTTACATACTTTACAACGTCCTTGAACAAAGATGGCTAGTAAAAACCTGATTGCAGCACTTTGGTGGCGGTCCTTTCCCTACCTAGGTGTCCTCCAGATGGGGAGGCATGACACTCTTTCAGAATGTTCGGGATCTCTTATTCGGGAATACATCTTCGATACAGGTTATTTGCGCATCTTCTAAAAAGGAGAGGATCGTCCCAGTAGTAATTCTTTACATCCGCAAAGAGCTTCTTCTTTTGATTATAGGTTATGTCAGGGGGCAACTCTCCACAGGAAAGATAATTACAGATATCTGCGAACCAAGGTAAACTCTCTTCCTTGGTTTCAATCATCATCAAAGCTTCGTCAGCATAATTGTCATTAATAGGTGGTTCCTTCTTACCTTCCACAATGATCCTTGATAAGTGGTCAGAGACCACATTCTATGCACCCTTCTTATCGATTATCTCGTGGTTGAACTCTTGTAGTAACAAAGCCCACCTCAACAGCCTGGGCTTTGTATCTTTCTTCTGCATGAGATATCTTATAGCCCCATGGTCTATGTAGGCTTTAACCTTTGCTCCAATGAGGTAAGATTTGAACTTATAGAAAGCAAAGACTATCACGAGCATCTCTTTCTCTGTAGTTGTATAATTTACCTGAGCTTCATCCAAGGTACGACTAGCATAGCAGATTACATGGTGCTTTTTGTCCTTTTTCTACCCCAGGACTGCTCCTACAGCATAGTCACTGGCGTCACACATAAGCTCGAAAGGTAACTCCTAGTCTGGATCTTGGAGGATAGGTGGTGAGATAATAACATCCTTTAAGAACTGAAAAGCGATTAGACAATCGTCAGAGAAATTGAATTCAACATCTTCTACCCGAAGGTTGGACAGTGGTTTTGAGATCTTTAAGAAGTCTTTTATAAATCTTTGGTAGTAGCCGGCGTGCCCGAGGAAACTCCTCACTCCCGTCACAGACTTTGGTGGGGGAAGTTTGGATATGGCTTCAACCTTGCTAACGTCTACCTTGATGCCACGCCTTGAGACTTTATGTCCTAGTACAATGCCTTCTCGTACCATAAAATGGCACTTCTCCCATTTCAAAACCAAACTCTTTTCCTCGCAGCGTTGCAAGACCAGAGAAAGGTTTTTTAGGCAGGTATTGAAGTCCTTTCCATAGACTGAAAAAATCGTCCATGAAAACTTCCACGATATCCTCTAGAAAATCCGAGAACATTGATATCATGCAGTGCTGAAACGTTGTGGGAGCATTGCATAGGCCGAAAGGCATCCTCCTAAAGGCGTAGGTGCCATAGAGATAGGTAAAAGTTGTTTTCTCTTATTCATCTAGCAGGATGGGGACTTGATAAAACCCTAAAAAACCATCCAAGAAACAGAAATAGTCATGATGTGCTAATCTTTCAAGAACTTGATCAATGAAAGGAAGCGGATAATGATCCTTTTTTGTGGCTTGGTTTAGTTTCTGGTAATCAATTCACATCCTCCATCCCGTGACGGTCTGAACCGCCACTTCATCGTCTTTATCTCCTTTAACTACTGTTATATCACCTTTCTTGGGTACTACGTGGATCGGGCTCACCCAGTTACTGTCACTGATCGGGTAAATGATCCCAGCATCCCTCAGTTTGATTACTTCTTTCTTTACAACTTCTTTTAGCATCTGATTCAATTTTCTCTGGGGTTGAGCCAGAGGTTTGGTGCATTCCTCCAAATTGATGTGATGCATACACAATGCAGGGCTAAGGCCTTTGATATCCTCTACCAAGTATCCTATAGCCTGCATGTGGAGTCTTAACTCCCCAAGAAGTTTGTCCAATTGATCTTTTGTAAGATGGTCATTGACGATAACATGATTCCTCTCCTCTCGATCTAGAAATTCATACTTCAACCCTTCAGGTAACTACTTCAACTCAGGTTTAGCCTTGGTTGACTTTTCTTCCGACGCCTCCTCAAGAGAGGCAAACTTAACTGTTCCTACTACCTCTTCCTCATCTCTCAGGTCTTCATCAGACTGGTTAAGATAGTTGAGAAAATCGACCACTTCTGGGTTTTCAGAATCAGAATCTTGATTGCTTATCGCTCTTACAAGAGGGTCTACCATTAAGATACCTTCTTCTACCTCTTCGCAGAACTGGTTGTAGCTTTCCGCAAAGCAAGCGGATTCTAACAGGGATGGTCCTTTCATTGCATCCTTTACTTTAAAGTCTAAGTGGTCATTTCCAACCCTTAGAGTGATTATTCCCTCAGCAACATCGAATAACGCCCTTCCTGTAGCCAAGAAAGGATGTCCAAAGATGATAGGACAGCCAGGGTCCTCTATGGTATCAATCACAATGATATCACAAGGAATGAAGAAACTTCCTACCCGGATAGGTACATCTTCAACAACGCCAACATGCCTTTTAAAGGTATGATCTTCTAATTCAATCCTCATATTGGTTCTGACCATATCAGTCAAACCTAATCGCTGCGCGAAGCTTAGGGGCATAAGGTTGATGCTAGCCCCTAAATCCGCAAGACCTTTTCGTTCGACATTATCTCCAATGGCGAAAGGAATGGTGAAAGCCCTTGGATCTTTATTTTTGTTGGGAAAATATGATTTGACAAAAGCAGAGGACATACTTGCTAGATGCACTGTCTCGATTCTTCCTCCTCTTCTCTTCTTGGTAATCAAATCTTTGAAAAACTTAGCGTAAGTTGGCATTTCTTCTAAAGCGTCCAGAAAAGATACTTCGAGATGAAGTTTCTTTACTGATTCCATGAACTTCTCGTGACACTTCTTAAGGTGTGCCTTTATCATCTTATAAGGAAAAGGCAACTTGGGAGAGTAAGGGCTTCTCTTACCAGACAGCTCCTCAAAGGATCTTGGTTCAGGTTCCCTGTCATGTGCTTGTTGATTGTCTTCTTCTGTGGGATTATCAGCCACTATCCTTGATACAGGTTCCTCTGGTCTGTCTTCTTCATGAAGTTCTACTGTCTTTCCTGATCTCAACACTACCATTTTGGTAGATTTGGTGTTGGAGGGTATCTTACCCGAGGGATTCTTTATCAATTCGGCCATCTGGGCCAAGTGCTGATCGATTTGGCGTTGGTGTGTCTGCATGTCCGCCATCTGGACCTGCATTGTGTTTAGAACTCTTGAATTTGAAAGCATGCTTTGCGCTAGCTGGTTATTGATAGCATCTTGTCTTTTTACAAAATCAAACAACTGGCCAACCAAGTCTGGTTGGTTCAAAATCTTGTCTTGACCTTGCTCCTTGGCTTGACTTTGACCTTGACTAGCATTTGCTTCTTGGCGACCTTGGTACTTTCCTTGTCCTTGGAAATTTGCCTTGTTTGACTGGAAAGAAGTAGATCTGGTGAACTGACTTTGTCCCCCTCTTTTCTCGAAACCTTGGGGTTGCTTGGTGGTGTTATGCAGCTGATGCGAGTTTTCGGTCGCATCTTTGTTGCCATAATTAAAACCAGGATGATCTGGCCTCTTGAAATTAACAAAAGAGACGTTCTCAGCTTCCTCAGCCTCGGATTTGCTTTCAGTTGACTCGTCAGGTCAGGTGTAGCTATAGTTATCTACCCCGTGTCCTCCCTCTCCGCAAGTGACACATTTCATGACCTTTTCAACTTGTTTCTTCCCCTTTCCACTTGATTCTTTCAGTTGTTTCACATCAGTGGCTATCTTCTGGATCTGAGAGGTGATAGTTTCCAGAGCCTTGGATTCAATTGAAGGCCCTTCATTAGCCTTCTTAGCATGTCCTCTGTCAAATCTGTCATATTCGGTGCCAGCTTGCAACTCGGCCATGTTCTCGGTGACCTTTTTGGATCTGCTAGGCTTCTTCCCCAGAAAGTCACCGCCTGATGCTGCATTCAGCGAAACCCTTTCCTCAGGGGTTAGACCATTGTAGAAGATAGTTATCAAGAAACCCTTCTTATAGTTGTGATGAGGGTAGTCCCTCTAATATTCTTGATACCTCTCCCAGGCATCATGTAAATTCTCATTCGGCTTTTGCATGTAAGATGTGATTCTCTATCTATTCCGTACAATTTTCTCTGTAGGATAAAACTTATTTAAAAAGGTGTCTGGCAGCGCATTCCATCCATTAAGAGCTTGGTGTGGTAGCCCAAGGTACCAGGATAGAGCCTTATCTTCTAAAGAAAGGATGAAACCCTTGCCATAAATCACCTCTTGTGGGACTCCCTGCATTTTGATGGTGCACAGATGTTTTTAAAAGCATCTAGATGGTGATAGGGATTATCATTCTTTGAACTTCCTCTGAAGCTTTTGTTCTGGATCATAGAGATGAGAGATGGTTTTAGCTCAAAGTTGGTTGCGTTGAACCTCGATATGACAACATGACATCTTGAATTATTAGCCTTCGTGGCAGCTAACTCCCTGACGGTCTTTTCTTCTTTGTTGGAATCATCACTGTCACTGTCTCCCTGGTTTTGATCCTGATTATTTTGATTTCTTCTGCGTCTATGATGATGACAACGTCTCTCCCGGCGATGGTCATCCTCGAATTGCTCTGTTTCAGGATCTTCTTGTTGATGGTTACCGTCATAACGGTCATTGTCTTCAGGCGGAGGCGAGTGAGGTCTAACCCTCGCGTGTTGCTCACCATCTGAAAGAGGTTCAATGCGAGGCAGCATGTCCGGTGATGTCGGTGCTCAGATGAGAAGAATGCCTCCCTTCTGAGTACCTAAATAGCACGTAAAATCAAGTTAGAAAACCTGTATTAATAATACGAAAGTTGTTAGCAGATTCGGGTTCGTCATCAGTACCATTTTGCCTTGTCCCCGGAAAGGGCGCCAAAAAGTTGACCGGCCTAAATCGCGCATCCAAAAAGGGAGCGGATTTGAAGTAGTCAGACTTTTAAATTTATAACCCGAAACCTTCTAGGCCCCCGCAACTTTATTATGGGGTCGAAGTAGATATATAGGGTCGAACACAGGGACAAGGATGATAGTGTTGAGAATGCGGAATCGACACGTTACACTCCGGCATGGGTAAAGAGATGATAAAGTTCCCCAAGTGGAACAACAGGCGAAGATTGATAAAAGAAAACTATCTCCAACTGGAGCTACGAGGAAAATTAATGTTTTAAAGGTTTATCAGTTTTTAGGGTTTTTGCGCAATGGAAACAGAGAGGATAACACTATTGCTTTATTAAGGAACAAAGGAGACAGCTTTGGTAAAACAAACGACAGCAGAAACATCCAGTACCCCTTCTCTCAAAGCGGGTACCTCTAACTAAGCATCAACACCTCTCTCGAGGTTGCTGGTCTTAAGTTAGAGTGGAAAGGTCACTAAAGCAACTATGATCCTGGGCACTCTTGTACTCCCGTATCGGACCAAACACTAGAGCCACAACACCTCTCTCGAGGCTGCTGCAGTGGTAAAACATGATTCGGTAGCTAGTCGAAACGTGATCCAAGTGTACAAGCTAGAGTTCGGATGCTAAAAAAGCAATCAACCAACAAAAGGGACCAAACATAAAGCAACAGATAATTAAAACTCTTCTAATTCCATTAGCATATGCATTATATAAGAGGGTTTGGTTACATTGCATAAGTAAAGAAAGTAAATGACTGAAAAAAGTAAAGATAAATATCACCTTCTTTATTTAGAAGGACGACAGGCAGTAGTAGATCCCCAACATCCCTCCAGCCCGATACCAGGCGGGATCCTTGCCCGATACGCCTGTGTCGGGCGACACACCCTCTCGGGCGACACGCTCATGATGGGTGGATGTATCGTGTGGGGTGCTCATGCCCGATACGGTCGTGTCGGGTGGCACACCCTCTCGGGCGACACGTCGTGACTGGTGATGCGTATCGGGCTTGGTATCGTGTTGGGTCAGAGTTTTGCTTAAGGTATCCGGTATTCATATCGGGTGTCCTCGTTTGCCGATATCGGTCCACTGCGGTGCCCGGGGCCGATCCTAAGTGAACCATTCCCTCCCTCTCAGGTCGGGGAAGTGCTCACCTAGTATCGCCCGGTACACCGCTGAGGCATGACACGCTAGCTCCAGATGCTTTCCCAAGTTGGCTTTCGAAAGGTTCTGACCCATCCCATCAGAGTCTTATAGCTGCTATTTATAGGCAATGGTTGGGGGAAGTTGCGGTTTTCCGGACGCCACGTGTCCTTCATCATCTCTATCATCGCGGATTCAGGGATGCCCGATATGTGTGTCGCCCGACACAAGGATGCCGGGCTGTAAGTGTGTCGGTCATCGTGACGAGTGGTGCCTGCCGGTGGGTGGCTTGTATCACGCGACACACTTCAGTTGTCGTGGCGAGTATAGCTCCCTGTCAGGTAAGTGGTGTATCGCCCGTCAGATCCTCCTTGCGCGACACCCCTGTGTCGCGCGGTAGGCATGTCGTGCTGCCATATGTCGGGCAGTGAGTGTGTCGACCGACTGGTAGGAAGGCCGATGCAGGTAGAACACGTTCATGGGCCGGGACAGGTCTTTTTGCTGATAAAAGAGTCGAAAAATGAGGAAAACTCTGCAAAAGATGATAAAATTGAGTTAAGAGCATAGCGAGGCCTGTTTATTCAAAAACATGACAAAAAGGAGAGGAAAACAGTTTAAAAGAGGAGTTTTGACAGGGAAATAAGGGCCAAAAACATCACAAAATTTGGTGTTATCAGTGCCCTATGGGTGGTTTGTACACATGTACACTACATTCTCATTTGACCTAAAATACATCATACTTAATAGTTCTCTTGGCAGTAGTGAAAATATAAAAGTAACATTGGCATCATAGCATATGGGAATATAACCCAAGAAACAATCTCAATAAATAGGCCATCATAGGCAACAACGATATCCAAGAACTCTAAGTAAATGAGGCAACATATGTAGTTGCAAGATTCATATAATGAATGGGCCACAAAGGCAAAAGAAGCATTAAATAAGTAAAGATCCAAATAAAGTCATTTAGGAGGATATTAAGGCTAGCACAAAATATTTGTAGGGTTTGATAAGGGCCCAACTGAAGAATAGGATTATTTGCACAATAAACATTCACATTCATCTTTGATACGATTCACATATATAAATAGGGTCCACATATAAAATAGGCTTCACATATCTTATCTTGATCCATTACTTCCACCAATCATATTGTTTCGCTTCCATTTTTCCCTAGTTGCAAACATTATCATGTATTAGGATGTGTTAAGCATAAAGATATAAAGAAAAACCCATTTTTAAACCTTTTTAGGAAAACCTTTGATTTGTGACCCAAAACTTAGACCAAGACATTACTTGGACTTTAGTGATTATAAAAACATATTTTATTTTACAAATTGGACTTAAAATGAATTACTTATGCATTATAGAACATTTAAATCATCAAAATAGTATCTTAGGGAAACTTCGAAAAATAATTTGGAATCAGGCTTCAAAAACCACAAAATTGGATTTTACTCAAAAAATCCTTTCCAATGACTATTTATTTTCATTTATCCGACATTCGAGTGATTTTCTATGAATTAAACAAGATTAACCAATCAGAAATTAGATAATTGCCATGTGGGCCAAAGACCAAAAGGGCAGCGAATAAAAATGGCGAATCGAAGAGCACGGAGGGGCAAAACCATAAAAAACCACTCGGCCTTCTTCTACCTTCCAGCGACATGGCGCTAAGGTCCCAACTTGCGAAGTTGGGAAAATCCACAATTCTCAACCAAATAAAGCGTATAGGTACTCGAAACGTAGGGAATTGAACGAGGAACGAACATACATATTCAATTTTAATGCTAGTTGCTCGTAGCTCCGTGAAAAAGCTCCACAAAATCAGGGTGAAAAGCACCTCGCCATCGGCCACTCGCACTTCCTCGGACAAAATTGAATGTATGCAGAGGTTGCTAGGAGGCCGATGAAGCTGAGGAGGGTGTTATTTATAGGTGTGGATGTGTGTGGATCCGAAATGAATGTGGAGTTGAGAAGCCATGGACGTCCAGGTTGGGTGTTTCATCTACGGTATACAGGAGGCAATGAAGCTTGTCTCAAATGATGCGGGAGGTTGCCACGAACTCGTAGGAGAAGAAAAATCTAGAAATGATGAAGAGACGAGGGAGAAAGGAGTAGAGGAAGCGAGTGATGGCTGCTTGGTTCCGCTTCAGTTAACTGGAGGTGGAAGATGACCTGTCGATCATTGGATGTGATCCAGATCAAAGCTGAGTCGTATGATCCTAGACCATCATGGTCTGGCACGCGTGAAACTCCCTAATATCTAGACTTTGGCTTAAATGATGCCAATAATCGTTATTTCGATGGCTATTATGTCACACTTTATTAAAAACTTGTTAAATGCATTTGGATGGTCAAATGAGCTCCAAATGACATCAAATTTTAACCCTAGGTTGCTAATGATGTATAGTTTCATGATATATAATTATATTTTCATTTAACCTAACCTTTGGCCTCAAATAATTATGTTGCTTATTAAAACATATATTAATATGATTTTTGGGCAAATAAATACATATAGCTTTTATATGCAACCCTTGGTTTCTGAAATTGAGATATGAAGTCCAAGAGTCCTCCATTCACTTATTATATGCATTTTCAAGCTTAATTAGCCCATCATAAGAGTGAGGTATGAAGGTGGGTTATTATTCACCCTTTTAATTTATACTATATTAAAAGCATATAAAATAGTTTTGAGGGGTCAAAACAACTCCAAAAGCCACCAAATTTGAACCATTAGCTCACATTAAAGTCTAGAACAATGCTATGCAATTACTTTCTCGTTGCACATTATTTGGCCCTTAATAAATATACTACTCATTAAAGTTTATATTAATATATTAAAATGATTGAGTTATATGAAAAGACTTGTTTTAATGGATTATATGAGTAAAATTCGAGATATCCATCCATAATTAATTTTAAGAACAAAACTCACCATAATATTCTATTTATATATATTATTATCATTTTTTAGGAGAGAGAAGGAAATTAGGTTAATAACTCTCATATAATAACTCAAATACACATTATTACTAATATATTTATCCAAAAAGCTCCAAATAAACATTATCCACTTATTATCTCTCATAAAACTCCATGTTGCATAATTAGTCCTTAATTATTACCTTAAGTGGGTTATTTGTGCAAACACCCCTTTATTATCATAAATGGGGGAAGAATGGAATTTCACCATCATTAATGCTCAAATTGCACATTGAGTCCAAAAATGTCCAAAAGGATGGGAAATTTATGAAAAAGGTCCAAATGGACTAGAAGGAAAAGAAAAGCTCAAAAGTGGGTAAATTGCATGGAAGACCCTGGATTTTAGTATGTTACATATTATCCCTGAGTTTCCTTGGGGTATCTAACAAAATAACATTTTTCATATTTGGGTCCAAGCTTTTCAAGAAATTGTTTCCTAACATAAGCTGCACATCCCCAAATCTTGAACATAGACAAATTGGGACGATTCCCATTCCATATCTCATATGGGGTCTTTTGAACCGATTTGGAAGGTACACAGTTAAGTGTAAACACTACGGTTTTAAGAGCATATCCCCAAAATGATATTGGAAGTTCGAATGAACTCATCATTGATCGTACCATGTCTAATAATGTACGATTCCTTCTTTTTGACACATCATTATGTTGTGGTGTACCGGGTGGAGTCCATTGTGATACAATACCGCCGTCTCTCAAAAGGTCCTCAAACTCTTGGCTTAAGTATTTACCACCTCGATCTGAACGGAGTTCTTTAATACTCTTACCAAGTTGCTTCTCTACTTCATTCATGAAAGTCTTGAACATTTCAAGAGTTTCTAACTTGTTCTTCATAAGATATACATAGCCATACCTACCGAGGTCATCACTGAAGGTAATGAAGTATTGATAGCCTCCTCTAGCATTTGATCTAAAAGGTCCATATACATCAGTATGTATGAGCCCTAGCATATCATTGGCTCTCTCATTGTGTCTAGTGAAAGGAGTCTTGGTCATCTTGCATAATAAACAAGCCTCACATGTCTCTAATGATTCAAAATCAAAAGAGTCTAGATAACCATCCTTATGGAGTCTAGATTTGTGTTTCTCATTTATATGCCCAAGAAGATAATGCCATAAGTATGTTTTATTTGAGTTTTCAAGTTTTAACCTTTTAGTATTTACATTGTATATGCTAGTCTCAAGTTCTAACAAGTAGATACCATAAGACATAGGGGCATTTCCATAAAAGATCTCATCTTTAGAAATAGAAATCATTCCATTCTTAATGTAAAATTCAAATCAACTCTTATCCATACAAGATACATAAATAATATTTCTATCAGTGGCAGGTACATAATAGAAATTCTCTAATTCTATTACAAGGCCCATAGATAAAGATAAACTAATAACTGTAACTACGGTGGCAGCAACTCTTGCTCCATTAGAGACCCACAACTTGACTTGGCCCTTTTGTAAAGGCTTACTTCTTATCAAATCCTACATATTGAACATATGTGAGATCCACATCCGGTATCCAGTACCCATGATGAAGAAGTATTTAAGTTTATCTCAATAACATATATACCTGAAGTGGAGATCTATATCCCCTGCTTCTTCTTCCTCGTTTCCTCCAGGTAGAGAGGGCAGTTTCTTTTCCAATGTCTAGCCTGGTGACAATGGTGACAACTGCCCTCTTTGGAGATCCCACCTTTAGCTTTGATCCTAGATGACTTTGGCTTCTTCCCAATTTTAGAACCTTTCTTAGCCTTGCCTTTGCCTTTTAACTTTCCCTTTGTCTTGTTGATCATCATCAAATACTTGGGCTTGTCTTTCTTCATCTGTGCTTCAACTGTCCTCAACATGCCCAACAATTCTGATAATGGCTTGTCAAGATTGCTCATGTTGTAGTTCATGACAAAATGACTATATGATTCAGGCAATGATTGAAAAATCACATAGTGAACAACTCTTGACCTAGGGGAAATCCCAACTTGGATAGTCTTTCCACGTACCCAATCAAAGTGAGTATATGGGTACCAACTGAGTCTCCCTCTTTCATCTTGCTCCTAAACAAAGCCTTAGAGACATCATATCCCTCCTGTCTTGCTTGATGTTGATACATGTTCTTGAGATGTGTTACCATTTCCATGACACTCATGTTCTCATGTTGCTCTTGCAACTCATAGTTCATTGAGCACAACTTCAGGCATTTGACATCCACTTCATCATCAAGGTGCTTCTTGTAAGCATCCTTTTCAGCCTTGGGTGCATTTGAAACAGGTTTCACTGGCTCTAGTGTTTCAAGGACATAGATCTTACGCTCATGCATGAGAACAATTCTCAGCATCCTAAACCAGTTTTGAAAGTTGGTTCCGGTAAGTTTGTCCTTCTCAAGGACCGATCGCAATGAGAAAGTGTGAGTGTTGTTTTCCATTTGATTGCTACAAAAGAAAAAAATTTGCATTTAGTCCAAAACATTTTGACTTATAAATATTTGATAAATGAGATTAATTAGGCCTTTAATTAATCATGCTCCCACTATTTTATTCAAATTGATAGCCCTCACTATCAACTCGGAATATTTCAGCATACAACCTTCTAGTGAGCCAAGATCCAAAATAATTGGATCAATGCCCAGCCAACGTCGGTGTGAAAGACCAAATACTAAGGTAGGCAACTTTTGCCAAATGCATCATATGCAACTCTTGGATAAATGATCATGCACAACTCCTTGCCATGAAGCATCTGTGTTCCTCTAGGTACTTGATCCTATCAAGGTTCCCTAGTTAAGTCCAACCCATAAGCCAACACGATGAGTGTGCACCCTATGGAGGCAGACCCACACACCCACCATCACAGTTCCACGAGATAGACAATGTACCATGTAGAGGCATGCCCACACATAGTCGATTAATCTTTTCATGTGTGTTGCTTTAAGGAAGGCAACTAAAACTT
This sequence comes from Alisma plantago-aquatica, assembly GCA_963693085.1. NCBI lineage: Eukaryota > Viridiplantae > Streptophyta > Magnoliopsida > Alismatales > Alismataceae > Alisma > Alisma plantago-aquatica. Next base: position 701,984,216 of record OY856410.1, on the reverse strand, counting down.
AATATTATTAATTGATCGGTTTTATTAATACATTTACATATCGAAACACCACATACTTATAGCACGTATCATATACTACTATATCTACAACCACAAATGATAGACATGCAATCACAAACACAAATACATCAGTTATGGCCATACTATTGTAATCCTCTCCAAAGGATTATGGTCCACCTAAGGTCTTATGCATCTCATGCAACAACATTTGTTAGTCAACCTATAAGGATCATATTACAACAAACAACTTCATGGATGCTCCGTGAGGTTGGAACTTCAAGTTGCTTCTTGGAATTGGATGTTCAGGTTGGTTCTCCATGGATGCTCCTTGGAGTTGGATATTCAATTTGCTTCTTGTAATTGGATCTTCATGGTGCTTCTCCATGGAAGCTCCTTGGAATTGGATCTTCAAGTTGCCTTCTTACATCAAGTTTACAAACACTAAAACTAATCCTATCTCTATTACATCATATGAGTACATAAATAAAGGAAAATAATCAATTACACTTTGAAATAAGAGATGAGGCTCGGCATGTAAGTCGAATACTTTATATAAAGGATCCACGTACAACCATTATGAAAACCTCTAGAGGGGGGGTGAATAGAGTTTTATATAGATTTTAAAATAATTTAAACTCAAGCAACCACAGAGAAAGATTGGACAAGGAGACACAAGGGTTTAGAGTGGTTCCTAGCCTTAGCAAATACTAAGGTAGTCAGTCCACTACCCGGTTGCTTACCCAACCGGGATTTGAAAAGAAATCTATTTTATTACCTCGCAAGGACTTTACATAAAATACAATTTCTTTTCCCAAACCCTTCAAGCAGCCTTCACCTAGAAGTAATCGCCCAACCTTGAAGCAGCCTTCCCTTGAAGTAGATGCACCAACACCCGTTGCACCAGCCTTCTGAAGTAGCTTCCCGTGCGATAGCCTTCTTGAAGTAGCTTGAAGTCCCCTTCTCCACCTGAGAAGTCAACCCTCTCCAATCCGCAGCCTCCAACCCTAGGAGTAGCAAGGAGAGTACAAAAGATACAAAGGAACAAGAAGGAAAACAGAAATTACAACTTATCCTTTTCAGCACAAGGCTTGATTTGCCTATATCAAGCGTATAAATCTCCTAACCAATGTGTATGACAATGTGATTGTAGTGGATAGGAGATACTAGCCTATAGGACACGAAATGGGAGCAATAGGAATGAATGGCAAGTGTAGGAATTGCTCTATTGCTCTAAAACAGATTGCAAGTGTGTATTCAAGCTCAAGTATAGCACAAGTATATCTTTGATGTTCTTTGGTGACCTAAGGCATGTCCTATTTATAGGAATGACCTATGTATGCTTAAGGACGTTCTAGACAACTTCTAGGGGGTTCCTAGTGCTTAACTAGCCGTTAGGAATAAGTTAGGCGCATTAGCAACGGCTAGTTAATTAATTCTGCAGTTGCTGTCAGAGACCATCTCGGTCGAGGACTCGTCGACCGAGATGCCCAGTCGGTCGAGGATTCGTCGACCGACAGGCTCTCTGGATTAACGTTTATTTGCAACCTGTCAACTGCTGTGTCTAACGGCTACTTTTGGTCAATCTCGGTCGAGAAGTTTGTCGACCGAGAGTGTCTCGGTCGAGGAGTGTGGTCGACCGAGATTGACTCTGTTTCAATCTTTTAATTAAACCACTAAGTGTGTTTATGAGTGTGCATAATGTGATCCTTTTGGAAGGGATGACTTGTCTAACTATGGTGTGTAGCTAGGGAAGATCTAACGCTTGATTTACATGCAATCTAAGTACTTGTACATTATATAACTGTACAAGTTTTTACAATAGTGATTACATTGCATGAAAGTAAATATGTAAGCTCGTGATTTCCCTAGTTTCTTTGTCATCCACCATAATCCTGCACACTCAAGTAGCTCGTTAGAATAATAAGAATGAAATGTTTGTCATCATCGAAACAAAGGGATTTATCATAATGTCCAATTTATCCAACAATCTCCCCCTTTTTGAAGATGACAAACATTTCCTAAAATATGAAATAAGGAAATATAAAGCATGTGAGTTTCATACCTGAAGATTACCTTTTGTAGCCATTCTTGTTTTACAAGTGTGAGTGCTGGCAATCAGGATGAAACTCATATATATTTATATTTTTGATTTTATATTCTTTCTCCCCCTTTGTCATTTCAAAAAGATATCCAATGTGAATATTTTATTTTCTTTTCCCTTTTAATTTTATATTTTGCTCCCCCTTAAATAGATATCCTTTTAGAAACATGGATTTGTGTCTAATTTATCCACTATTTGTTTCTCAATCATTTGCAAAGGATATTAAGCCTTGAAATGATATGAGATCATGTTAGGTTCATGGCATATGTATATAGATTTCTCACCCATTTTACAAGGGATGTTAAGCCCTGAAAATGATATGAGATTCCCTTAAGCTCATGACAAATGTATATTTATCTCTCATCTATCCCTAAATTAAATGAGATTCCTTTAAGCTTAGAGTACATAAAAATGTCTCCAACCAAATGCAAGAGATGTTAAGCCCTGATTTGTTTAGAGAGTTCCTTTAAGTTCAAGATATATCAATTTTATAAATTTCTTCATAACCAAGAGTAAAAATACTAAGGTCGTATCAGGCAATCAAATTCGTTTTTATGCGCTCCCCCTTAATCTTATAATTTAGGCAATTTAATGCTTCTAAGGTCACAAATAATTTTAAATGTTGATTTTGACCTTTATCATAAGTATACTAAGATTAAGTGCAATAAAATGATGTCCAAATAAGCATTTTGTCAAAGCTTATTTTAGGTCGCCCTTGACTACGACCGTAGCGCCCCTTGGCTAAATGTCGTTTTAACCAAGAGGCAAATTCTGCAGATTTCCAAGATAAATATTCATATGTGAAGTATAAATTCTGCAGATAGCTATAAATATCAATTTGAAGCATATTAAGATATACCCTTTATAGTATTATAGTGAATTCTTTGACCTAGATTTTTCTAGAATGCATTTCCATTTATTGTAAATAATGCTATGGGTACATAAATATCAAATTTCTGCTTATACCCTTATAATAAGATTCTTTAGAAACATATATTTTGAAAGCAAGATTAACATCTTAAAGTCAAGATTTTTGCTTTTGATTTCTTAGACCAAGCAAATAGATAAAAACATTAAAATTTTGTTCCAAGAAATACCGTTTGGCTTGTCATAGCAACATCATTATTACAAGTTGTGTCTACAAGCATTATCTATTATGTCAAGACACTTTTATGTTAATGACATTTGCAATTATATGAATTACAATGATCATTCATGGTTTGCATATATGACAAAGCTTATTTTAAACCAATGAGTCCATAATGATCATGTTAAATGATTCTCAATATGAAAACATTTTCTTAAGAATGAAAGCATGATTAATGTCTCAATTTCTTATAGATACCTATTGAGAAAATCTCTATGTATAAGCAATAAATCACCAATAAAACATTTTCTTGCTATTTTTCATCAAGAAGTCATGTATACAATAATCATTTTCCATTTGTTCTATGTACCATAGCACCATTTTTATGAGTTGAATGATAAAATAGTGAAAGCATATCCATGATGCAATGATAGAACCATACATTAATTGTAATCATTTAAACTAAATGTCATAACACATGATTTCTATCTAGATAGATGCTTTAAAGAATATCATGTAAACATTATAAAATAGGGATTTCTAAACTTGATTTTCAATTGAGAAAATGATATCATTTATATTCAAAAAGATCTTCAACTTGTTATGTAAAACAGTCATTAACAACAATTAGATAGCCACTAATCAATCAATTATTCAGCAATTTTACTGCAGACTGAAAAACAGTGACATGCTCGGTCGACCATTTCTCGACCGGGTTTTCACTCGGTCGACAAATCTTCGACCGACCCAATTTCTGGAAAGTGTTCAGAATTCTATTTCAAGTACAATATAGACTGTATCTAATTTAATTATTTCAAAGATCAGTTTGATATAAACATATGAATACCAAAGTAACATTTAGATTATATCTCAACTTAATCATATTCAAATCTTTTAAGTTTTGATTAATCCTTAATTGATATAAATTTGTTATCCCTATATGTTAAGTTGAGATAGTCATAAAGATATGCAAATTAAAGTCTTTGGTCATATCTCAACTTAGTCTAATCGAATCAATTTGGGGATTTTGGAACCCATACCATCTCATTATTCTTTTTCTTGTATGGGCATGAGAAGGAGTAATGTCCAATACGTGAACAATAGTGGCAACATATAGAATCAACCTCATATCTCTTTCTATGATTTTGGTCTAGGTTGTTCTTTGGTACAAAAGTATATTTGCCTCTATGTACATTCATGGATTGTCTTGCTTGTGTCCTTCTCCAACTAGGTTGTTGATAGGATTTCTCCTTAGGCTTATAACCTAGTCCTCTTCTCCCTATTTGATGATAGGAATTTTCTAATATTTTATCAAGGATTCCATTGTTGCTTAACTTACTAACTTCTTGTTGCAACTTAACGATCTCATCCATTCTTTTCTTGATATCTAATTTTACTTGATCTAGATTGGATGATAGCATATTTCTTTCTTTCACTATATTGTCATAATCTACATGGGTGCACAATATAGGTTGTTTTTGAATATCATTTAACTTTGCAAGCAATTCAGTCTTTTCTTGACATAGAAGATCATAGTTAGTCTCTAGAGTGAAAATTTTCACTTCACTATTACTTAGAGATGATTTCAAAGTACGATTGTCAGACATAATGCTATCTTTTTCAAAACCAAGAGTATTCAATTTAGCATATAAATCATCATTTTCGGATGTAAGCTCAAGAAGTCTAGCATTTAGATCATCATTTTCTTTATTTGATTTCTTTAATTTCTTTTTGTATTCAACATATTTGTTATGTGTTTCTTCAATAATAGCAACTAACTCCTCCTTGGGTAAATCAAGCAAACTTACCTCTTCTTCTTCTTCCTCACTTATTGTAGCAACGAAACACTCTTTATGTGCATCTCCTTTCTTTGACCTCCATGGACATTTAGACGTAGAGTGCTTTGTTCCTAAGCACCAATTGCAACTTGTCGAACTTTGGTCCATGCTCCTTTTCTTGTGGTTGTAGTCACCTCCTCCCTTTATCTCTTCAAGACCTTGTTAGGGCTCCTTGAAGCCTGCTCTGATACCAATTGAAAACCTCTAGAGGGGGGGTGAATAGAGTTTTATATAGATTTTAAAATAATTTAAACTCAAGCAACCATAGAGAAAGATTGGACAAGGAGACACAAGGGTTTAGAGTGGTTCCTAGCCTTAGCAAATACTAAGGTAGTCAGTCCACTACCCGGTTGCTTACCCAACCGGGATTTGAAAAGAAATCTATTTTATTACCTCGCAAGGACTTTACATAAAATACAATTTCTTTTCCCAAACCCTTCAAGCAGCCTTCACCTAGAAGTAATCGCCCAACCTTGAAGCAGCCTTCCCTTGAAGTAGATGCACCAACACCCGTTGCACCAGCCTTCTGAAGTAGCTTCCCGTGCGATAGCCTTCTTGAAGTAGCTTGAAGTCCCCTTCTCCACCTGAGAAGTCAACCCTCTCCAATCCGCAGCCTCCAACCCTAGGAGTAGCAAGGAGAGTACAAAAGATACAAAGGAACAAGAAGGAAAACAGAAATTACAACTTATCCTTTTCAGCACAAGGCTTGATTTGCCTATATCAAGCGTATAAATCTCCTAACCAATGTGTATGACAATGTGATTGTAGTGGATAGGAGATACTAGCCTATAGGACACGAAATGGGAGCAATAGGAATGAATGGCAAGTGTAGGAATTGCTCTATTGCTCTAAAACAGATTGCAAGTGTGTATTCAAGCTCAAGTATAGCACAAGTATATCTTTGATGTTCTTTGGTGACCTAAGGCATGTCCTATTTATAGGAATGACCTATGTATGCTTAAGGACGTTCTAGACAACTTCTAGGGGGTTCCTAGTGCTTAACTAGCCGTTAGGAATAAGTTAGGCGCATTAGCAACGGCTAGTTAATTAATTCTGCAGTTGCTGTCAGAGACCATCTCGGTCGAGGACTCGTCGACCGAGATGCCCAGTCGGTCGAGGATTCGTCGACCGACAGGCTCTCTGGATTAACGTTTATTTGCAACTGTCAACTGCTGTGTCTAACGGCTACTTTTGGTCAATCTCGGTCGAGAAGTTTGTCGACCGAGAGTGTCTCGGTCGAGGAGTGTGGTCGACCGAGATTGACTCTGTTTCAATCTTTTAATTAAACCACTAAGTGTGTTTATGAGTGTGCATAATGTGATCCTTTTGGAAGGGATGACTTGTCTAACTATGGTGTGTAGCTAGGGAAGATCTAACGCTTGATTTACATGCAATCTAAGTACTTGTACATTATATAACTGTACAAGTTTTTACAATAGTGATTACATTGCATGAAAGTAAATATGTAAGCTCGTGATTTCCCTAGTTTCTTTGTCATCCACCATAATCCTGCACACTCAAGTAGCTCGTTAGAATAATAAGAATGAAATGTTTGTCATCATCGAAACAAAGGGATTTATCATAATGTCCAATTTATCCAACACATTATACATCCATAGAATTCAAAACAAACATATCGAAAAGATTGACATCCACATTCATTCACAACATTCACAAAAGGGGATTCTAAGCCATAACTGTGCATGCATTTACCACATAAAATAGATTTTGAGAAGATGTATATAATATCATAGGTATATCTACATATACGTATATATATATATATATATATATATATATATATATATATATATATATATATATATATATATATATATATATATATATATATATATATATATATTAAAATTGTAGTACTTTTAGTGCGGGACATTCCCCATTAACTAAATTTTTGACTCCCATACAGACTATACGGGGTACACAGGGGCAGCGCCCCTGTGTAGGGGTTGAGGGAGGCCGCCTCTCGCGGGGTCTCAAGGGAAGAGCCCCTGAAAGGTCTACGGAATTTTACTTTCGTGCACTTAGGAAAATCAATATTTTCTAGTCAACCCTGTCCAAAACATCAAAAATAAAAGCTTGTGGCATATGTGGAATTAGGTTTAGATTTGCACATTAGCAGTTTTAATTCGCATCGTATGCAACATTGAAATCACTATACAACAATTCGATCATATTGAAACAAATTTAAATACGCCGTAGATCGATGATGCTCTGATAGTGTATTCGGAAGGAGTGTTTGCAGGATATACTTTATCGTAGAGTAAGTCTAGCGATGTCCCGCTGGATGATGGTGTGCAATGTTGATGGCCTACATGGACGAAACTTCTCTCTCATTCACTGAGTGCATCGCAGGAAGATCTGACGGTGCTCTTTTTTTGTGCGGTGATGAACAATGCTCGTAGCGCGTATGGATGGTCGTTGACGTCCTTCAAATGCAGGCGGCTCAACGTCTGTGTCTCTACTTCATCCACGCAGATGGACTAAAACTCCACTTCGTGCTTCCTAAGCTGGCAGGAAGGAGTCATCTCTGTGTGGTGGCGTGCTAGTGCCGCGGTGCTCTTCTTTCTCTCTTGAGGATGGTGACGGCTAGGGTTTATGTACGTGAGAATAAACTAAAAGCCTCTCTCAATATCTTATATAGATATTAGCCATCAAGTCCTTTTAAATAGGGTACAAAAGGAAGTAGAGTTTCCTAAACCCATCGATAAATAGAAACATTGTGTTAATTAAAATGCTCATGGATTAATTAGAATATTTTGGAATTAATTAATTAATGAAATAATCACATTAATTGATTAATTAATATCTGATTCCATGCAATTGTGTGGGATGGCTCTATGGGCATATATACCAACACTTCTACCACCATCATTGTGCCCATCTTCATCATCTTCCCCAAAAGGATGTGAAGGATGGGGTAGATAAAGACGAGGCAGTGTCGTGCCAACCACTTGAACAAGTAGAAGTCAATATGTGGTCAGACTTCGTCCCTCCACTTCATCACTCCTCTTCTCTTTCATTTTTGACCCCTCCAATGTGTAGATCAAGAGTTGAAATTGATATTTGTTCTGCTAAGTTTGTAGTTATAGATTAGCTATAATTCCAAGAGGGAGGGAGTGTTTAGGATTGTAGGCAGGGGAAATAAAATAGAAAGAAACAACTGGTGAAGCTTCCTATCTAGCTCTTGCTTCGATGCTAAATATGTATTTTGATTCAGGGCATTTCCCAGAGGTCTCAGAGGAGCCTTTGTGGCCACATCAACTT